>VWZK01012370.1:1033065-1112600 GCA_013396935.1 Baryphthengus martii
CGAGTAAGGGGGCCGGGGAAGGACGGGAGGCGGCGGGTCGTCTCCCACGGCCAGGCCCCCTGTTCCCCTGGAAAAGCCGACACAAACCCCAACCCACACACCCCGGCCGGCAACGCCACCGGAAAAAGGGTCCTTCCACCCCGCGCCTCCGTGGGAGGAGAGGAGTCGAGGCTACGCTCGCAGCAGCGGCGGCTACAGTCGCATGAACACCCTCAAGCCCTCCCGCTGCTACGGGGTTGGAGCTGGCATCCCCCCTCACCAGCACCCAACACGCCCCGCGGCCGCAAGCCACTCTGGCTCCAGCATCCAAACGGGTTTCTAAAGGACGAAAGGCAGCGCCAGAACCGCACGCGTCCGAGGTTTTCCTTAACCGACAGCTATAGCTCAGAAGCACAGGTCAGGCGAGTTTGACGTGAAAGGAGAAAGAAAAAAATATTACATGGATTCTTTAGCAAAAAAGTTTTTTCTTTTAAAAGGGCAACCAACGGCACAATAGATAAAACATAAACGCGTCATCATTTTCATTTAGATAAGGTGTCTGCTGACCAGTGAGTCTGACCGACCCCATCAAACCACACTCGACTAATCACAAGGCAGAACCACACTTGACTCTTATTTTTAGTGTGGGATGAGCCTAAGGCATATTGCATTGTAGTTTTTATTCCTAGAACTGTTTCATCTTTAAATAAATCCCAGCCTAAACATGAATTCACTTGTACGTACAACCCAGAAAGTACACGTTTAAGTCTATCAGGAAACTATGCAGAGCACATGAAGCCAGAGTTGTTCAAATAATGACATTTGTTGCATGTATCTTACAAACCCACCTACGTGACTGTCCTTGCTGGCAGGTGAAGCCGAACAGCGCTGGCACGCAGCAGAGATTTCTATGATATTTAAGCTGTGCCATAAATGTCTCGAAGTCTCAGCTAGAAAAAGAAATGCTCTCAATTGTTTGCCTTAAAGAGCACGCAGCCCAAATGCGCTGTCCAGTGCCTCTGCACGCCAAGCTCCTCTGCTCCGTGCTGCATCGAAATCAAGAGCTCAGGAATGCAAACAGTCATCTAGAAGGGCAAGAACCAATAAAGGTTGCCTGTTCTCCCCGGCACCCAGGGATCACAGCCACCAAGGACTGCACTTCAAACGTGGACCCGACCTACTTACTTGTGGCCCAGGGGTGATTTTTAAGCTTTCACAGCTGCTGCCTAACACCGGACGTTCCACACACACACCTGACCCTGACACTTATACCAGTTAAATATTTACCTAATGCTTTTTACACATAGAGTTTGTTTCAGATGTGAATCTAGAAACATAACTTGAAGAGCTTATGCCTCATATTACTCCATATTCCATGCTTTAAAATAGATCATTCTCCAAAAATATCTCTTCAAGGGATTTCAGCCCCTCCAAATTCCTGTAAGCCCTTCTGCAACCGGTGACAGAGAAGATGACACTGCCTCCTGACATGTGCTATTCACAAGCCTGCAGGTTTCTCTCAAGTAGACAGTGCTCTCTCTGTGAAGGCAAGTGAAATACTTACCTTAAATCTTACATATTTATAGGTGTTTAAAGTCAGTGTTCAGCAAATCAGTTTCATCCCGCTCCTCTCCATTTGCTGCACCCAGTATAAAATCAGTTCAAGGCAACTGAAGCGCAGCCAAGACAGACACACAGAGGAGCACACCAGTACAACCTGCTGGAACGCCAAGGAAGAAACAGGAACTTTACAAGACTGATCTGTTTCTGAAACATTCTGTGAATCCTCATGTAATTCAGAAAAAGCAAAGCCAGCTTTTTTTAAAATTTTGACTTGCTGGGTTAGTGTAAACCTTTACAAAACCATCCAGAAGGAGCAGCAGCATCTGAAAGGTTTGCTTCAGATGGTACCAAGCAGCTCCTTATGTTCAAAGAGAGCAAGAAAAGACAATTACCCAGATTCACGGGTTCTGTCCTCAGCTCCTGCGTATTACCTTCGGCATCCTGTGAAACAAAATCTGTAACCTTAGAAGAAGGCTTAGACAGCCAAGCAGGACTCCTGCATTTGAGGGACCTGCGCACGGCCCAAGCAAGCTCTGAAGGTGAAGCCCGTGCAAGTGGTACTTACGTGGTCTGCGTTTACCTTTTATGCCAAGAATGGAACATGCTGTACCTTTGTAAGATGGAAAACGGCTCACGGTAAGCACTAGTATTTATCCTTGTATTAACGACAAAGCCATCGGTAACAGTTTAAGTATCTTTTTTAATTTTCTTACAACCACTTAAAACTGTCATATACCACAAACTTATGTACACTATTTACAGACAAAACAAGCAAAATATCCATCCAAAATATCTTTAAAAAAATCCTCTGATTAAATTGTTACACCTGCTCAAACAATGGTGGGACTTAATAGGCATATTTTCTTGTGCATGTTTCTCTTCCATGTAGTACTTCAGTCTCACTGCATATATATATATATATTTAAAAGCTAAAGAATGATAAAACAACAAGCAGAAGGGACACAACAATATGTATTTAAAATCTTTGTTCAAGAACAAGCAGCTAATTAAAAAAGGCAAAATACAGGAAAAGTGCATCAGTTCCAATGAGTTAGTATAAGAAAGAGGCCCACAGGTGGAGAGCAGGCACCCTTTAGGGTAGAGTCTCCTAGAAGACCTCTGATTGTCTACAAAGATTATTTAAAATTTATTTCAAACAAATTAAAAAGGAAAATGAAATGAAAGAGGAGAGGAGAAACATGACACCTCCAGAATTATTTTTTCTTCCATGAGGTTTCTTGGAAACCGGTGCTCAACATCTTTCAGAGTCGGCAAGAACTCCTTTGTGCCCAGACCTCTTTGTTCATTCATGCAACTTGAGTAAGCGGTCCCCGTGACTCAAGCAGAAGGCCTGTTCCTCTTGAACTGCCCAAGGCTTGAGGACTTCCACAGGTTCCGTGCCCATCTTTGTGCCAAGTCAGCTGGACCAACTGCCTCCCAAATTTTGTCAGCGCAAGACCTGCTCGCTTCCACGGCTTAAAGCTGAGCCAAACACTGCTGGCTTTGCACCTAACTGAGCGACTTTGTCTTCTCATCAAACGGTCCACTTACACGTCTGGTGCATTTCAGAACAACAGATGTGACATTGAGAAAGCTAGAAATGACCACGGAGACAAAATGTCTCTAACTTTAACTCTGTTAATTTTTGCTGTATTTCATACAGATTATTATTTTTTGAAAAACAACTAACAATAAAAGAGGCTTGTTGCATCTGATGTTCTCAAGTCCTATTCTAATCCTTCACCCAAAAGACCGCCTTTGAAAACAAGGCCACATGCACGTTTGGGAAGGCGAGCAGCACTCTGAAATGGGGGTTCAGCACACAATCCCTTTGCAATGGAGCCTTCAGCCAACAGTTGAAGACTCCTGACAGAGCCCATATCTTTGTGCTTAGTTACTTTTCGGTAATTGGAGCTCACAATAAGCAGTAGCAGTCTGCCACTACGTGACAGGACCGGTTAAGGAGTAGCTTTGTATAGGATCTTCATATTTTTGGCTTTCTGGTAAGGCTACTTCATCTAGTATCTTCTTCTCTAACAATAGATTTGGTCCAAAGGTATCCAGTCTCCGATTTGAGCTCAACAGTTTTGAAGCCTATTCCATTACATTCAAAATCTTGCAAGCCACTTTGTCTTTTGCTAACAATGTACCGAGTCTTTGTACTTTATACAGAAGAATGGAGTGCTCAGTCCAATCAACTGTAAATATATTTACACTTCTGTGGACCTAGCAGCTGAATACTCCCTCCCTCCTTTAAAGCATCACTGGAATCAAGAATAAACACTAGCAAATCCTAAAGCAACAACAAAATACTGCTGAAAGTTATGACAAGAGAAAATAATCTTTAACAACCACTCCTGAACTCTGTACTTACGGTTTCCATTAATGCCAGGAGAGACAGCCAACACTCTCAGAGTTCTATAAAACACACAAACGAATCTGCCTTTTATTTAATTCCTCAAAGAGCAACTTTCAGAAATGTTTACCGTTAGAAAAAAGTAGTCTTCGTTCACCAAGATCAGTGCTGCACTTCTCCTCTTCTGGAAGGATTGCTTTCAGTTCAGGATGGACTGCAAGCTGGTCGTCCTTTGCACGATAATTCTACCACATTAACTTTTCATGACATTTTTGGAGGTCCGGTACTTCTCTATTATGGAATCCTTGTGCTGGTGCAGAAAGCACGCTACAGTCACTCAACTGAATCTTTCTGCTGAACAAGGCTAAGCTTAGCTCAGTCTGAGTGCCGGACGGAGGCACCACCAGATTCTTAAAGCTGTGATGTGCAAAACCAAGACCTTACAGTGCACATGAAAATAAGACAAGCAAGAACACAAACCCACCAAGAGTAATCTCCTTTTACCATCCACATAGACAGTACATGAGGCCCAAAGGAGGGCTCATTTTCTTGTACTGAAGACATCTGCAAGACATCACTGCCTTTCTCCTAGACTCCAACTTTGTCATATCTTGTGGTGACTGATGTGGTAAAGGACAGCACAAATCCCTGAAGCCTAAATTACTGCAGTCCCAGCAGCTCCAGCTGGTGAAATATCAGTATTACCCAGAGCCAAGACACAGCCATCAGCTACCCAAAATCCAGTTTTGAAGAAACAGAGCAACTAAAACAGTGCGTGAGCCGATTTCAAGTCGTGTCAGAATAAGATGAACAAATGTAAGTGCAGTCATGTCATCTGCCACGCATAGAGAAAGAGGAATTTGAAACAGAGTCAAGTAGAAACATCATCCATCAAGATAAAGCCCCAATTATCCCTTTTAAATCCAGCAATAAAACAGAGTGCATTTTTTTTTTCCAGGAAACAGAGTGTACAGTACCCGTGTGCAGCATAAAAACATTTCACAAATAATGAAAACATCCCTTTTGAAAATCTCAACAAAAATAGATCCCATTGGGACCAGACTGTCAGTGCCTCCCAAAACAAGGCAGAAAAATCCAGCCTATAAAACACGCCAAAGGTGACCAGTAAGTATCCCACTAACCTCTGAAACTGCTGACTGCTTTATTTACTGACAAAAAGAAGTATGACATTTGTATTTAAAACCCTAGGCACCGTGTTAACAGCTTCACTAAATTACCCTTTAAGCTTTGTTCTCTTCCCACAACTACTTAAAAAGACATCTATCTGTCCATGGGGAAAGGCAGAAGCAACATCCCTTGGCTACATAGGTCAATTCTGCTTGGCATCAGTGCAATAGAATTCTGGAAACCCTTCAGAATGACAAATATGATCCAGAGGTATCATGTTCCAGCCCAAAGTTCTCTGCTGGTCAAATTTCTCCAGACAAGACACCGACAGCAAGGCAGCAGTGTGTCTTTCAAAATTTTTTCAGGCCTAATGGTTTATCACTGAGCTTGTCCTGAGGGAATGGAGTTGAGGCAGATTACTTAAGTACAATACAAGGAGCCAAAACATCCATTTATTGGCCACATAACTGGTGTGAGAAAGGAAAAGGGGCACTTTGATTCCGATGTAATTATGTTTTCAGACATTGCTTACAACTTGGGAGAAAAAAAACAAACTGTCCTAGCTGCCCTCTCTCAAGAACAGTCAGCTAGTAAACAGTCTGTCTGACATCTACATTTTGATTCTGGAATGGAAAAAAAAATAAATTTGATTTTAGCATTTCTGTAAATAGTTCTGCCTTGACTAGGCAGTTATTTTAAGGGGCAAAAGAAATAAGGTCCAGTTATTTAGCTTTGCTCAGTCTGAACAGTTTTGATTGGAGGTAGCTCCCCCTCAACACCTCCTTGGCAGATACAGACACAGACCGTGCAAACTCAGCTCTTAAGTTTACAAACTACCCTCTCGCTGAATCCTACAGCTCACAGCATCAGCGTAAGGGATCACATTAGGCCTAAAGGATGCTTGAATGAATCCATTTGACCAGAGTAACCAATGTTTATGAGAAACAAGCAAATTAATCTTTCCTAAAGAAATTTCTGCAGCGGGCACCTTTTTCAAAAGCCTTGGTATGCCAGGGGTTTTCTGCAAAAATGGATTTGAACAGAACAATGACCAGGGGTGCACACAGAAAGCTCCTGCCTGTGCTCCTCCAGATACTCTGAGAATAGGCAGAGTGAATGAATGGCAAGCCAGCTGAAACCTAATGCTTATTTGATGCAGATCTTGAGCCTGATGCAAGTTTCCCCACATCTTTAATGGAAAGTAATGTAAACCCAGTTACTTTAAATGAAGCAAGGGTCTACAGCAAGTGGATGACTGGGTTTTATTACTCTGGAAAATTAAAATCAGTAGTTCATCCTACTAGTGATGGAACTAGATGTCCCTCTGGTACTTTTCCTTTTCTCTTAAAAAACCCCTAACAAACACCCCCTTCCTAAGCCCGCACATTTTTATCAAGTCTGATCCTGAGCAGCTGTAAATAGTTAAAAATACAAAGTCATGCTCATAAGATAATTGCCACTACACAAACACTGGTAGTTGCAGTCCTGTACTAATCGCAGTTTCATTAGTGTATTCTCTAAAAAGATGTTCAGGTAGCAAAGCAAAAGTCTGCTGACAGGCTCTCTGTACACGGCCCAATTGTTTGCTGTAAGAAAAAGGATATACCTTCACGGAATTAAAACAAACGAAAAAACATCTGACAACCAAACTATAGAAAATGCAGAGGCACTTTCTCTTTCCTTCCTTTTTTTCTTATAGTCTGTCTGTAAGAGAAGTGCAAAATAATTAAGTTTTCTGATATTTGAGATAAAGGTAACATCCAGGTTAAGCCTACACAGGTTTCAGCTAAAGCTTTGGAACAGAAGCTCTGTCTGTTGAGATTGGTTTGTACTCCTGACGTGCCTACAGGAGAGAGAGTGCTGTGCAGCTACAGACAATTCGTCCAGAAGAAGTAGTTCCCTCCCTTTTTAGTTCATCACTTCTACTGTTCGGGCTACAGAGGTAGTAAAAACAAAACAAAAACCCAACAACAATGAAACAAAACAAAACAAACCCAAACAACAAAATAACCTCCCAAAGGAACCACACTCTTGCTATACTGTACATTCAGAACCCTGTGGCCACATTGTTGTCCTAACAATGAACAAATTCATTAAAAAACTCAACATTAACACACGAATGTGCAAAGAGCACATTCCAAAGCCAGTGCTGTGGTAAAGCAAGTGTTTGTCCACAGGGAGGGAAGGGGATTCTGTGAATCATCAGGAACAGAGAAAGGTTATTTCTGGCAGCCTACATGCTAACGTAAACAGGATCTGTTTCTCCTTTTAAAGTTCCGTGCCAACAGAACTACTGAAATGTCATTTCCCACCAGAGAAGACTTTTCTGTAATCTTTAAAAAATACATTAAAAAAAGGGAACCATAGAGCAAGAGACTATTGTGTTCCCGAGCTGGCAGCTGGTAGAGTAGCCCCTATATTTATTTGCATTGGCATTTTGCTCCAGATGTTGTCTTCCCCTCGTCAAAGTGAAAAACTGAGGCTGACAGATGCTTTTAGGTCACCAGGGCCTCAAGTTTAACTTCATTTGGCTTTCCTTGCTAGAGACAAAGGAGCATGTTTCTGTAGTTGTGCTTCAAAGGTCCATTTCAACTTGGCTGCTCCTCAGTTAGCAAACTGCTGGTAAAAGGCAAGCTTGACCCTCTCAATGTGATGGCAAAGTTTAATAGCCGGCCCAAGCTTCAAGTCCATACACTCCTGAACAGTGGGCAGGGTCAGCAGCAGCAGTGCCTGGCCATCGATTTCCTGTCAGAAGACAAAAACTCCATAGTGATTTTGTGTTTTCATTTTCCCTGCTCCTTCAGCTTTGACTTGATATGATTTCAGATTCATGATCGTTTGTGAATTAGGTGTTTCTCTCATGCTCCTCCAGGCAGCTTAAGAATCTTTCTCACAACAAATTTAACTCCTTTCTTAAAATGTCAGCTCAAATTCACTGGTTAAGGGACAGAATCTCATGAGATGCTATTGTAGAAAATCAGCCTAACAATAGAAATCAAGGAAATTTCATGCAGAAAGTCATTTCACCTAACCTCTGCATCTTTCTACAGAAACAGAGGTTCTGCAAGAAAAAGTACAGCTTGTGGAACACCTACCACAAACCTTACTCATCATCAGTTCTAGTACTACAGTTTGGATAGACAATGTTTTGAAGTTTACTTTTGCAGCTGCACAACACTGTGATACCTGCAGTTAGTCTGCAAACCAGAAAATATTTACCATTTGGAAAAGCCAAAACAAGTGGCTAAACTACCTCCTAGAAAAAAAGGCTCCTGTCTTCATGGTGCTTGGTCGTAGACATTCTCCACAGTTTTGGGATTCAGATGTCCCACAGACCAAAATATCCTCCATGGAGTATTAAGAAACATGAAAAATTCTGATCATTCCCTTAGCTCTCCTTTCCCAATCTGCAGAAGGTGGCGCATGTGTTTGTTCCCTCAATATGCTACTATAAAATTTACACTAGCTTCTTATTAGAGGTTAGAAGCAAAAGCGACAGATTCAACACATGAGCAGACAGAAAATGTTACCTGATCCAGGAAAATTCTTGCCAGTGGTGCACAGTCAGTGGATTTGAGGAATCGTACGACGTCAGTCACGCTCCAGTCCAGAGGGTTACTGTCCAGCTGCAGCTTTTCAGCAACTTCCATCTTTATGTCCTAGACAAGAAACCCAGTACAAAATAATTCCCCAAATATTACATATGCAATGAGCCAACAGTCCCAGCTACTGCCCCACAGTCAGACATTCAGCTGCCAAGTAAAGCTCTAATGAGAGCTCAAACTGTCAGGGTTTCTTGATTAGCAAAGATGTGCAGAACAGCGCTGTGCTGAGGGTGGAGGCTGTAATATCTTCAGAGCCAGTCAGTAAGGACCTAAAAATCTGGTCAACACCACATCACTGCTCTGGCTGAACCAAGAGGAGTGCTAACAGCTGGGGAACGGAAAGCTCACCATTCTGCCTGCAGCTTTCTGTTTAGTCTTTAATTACAGTCCTGTAATACGAAATGTAATAAAAATAATGATTTTTAATTATTCTGTAATGTCTTCACAACGCCCTTTATGGAGTAACAAAGTATTTTATGAGAACACGTGTGATCGTTAATACTCCCAAGATACTCACGTTTGTCCAACAGCAGGCAAGCTAGTATAGAAATCTAGGTTCAAAGTTACCTTTGGCGAAGGAGGTTTATTTTCATCATCAGAAAAGGAAAAGGTCCTGAGCTTCCTCTTCCGCTTGTCCCGGTCCTGAGCCAGGGAATGAGACAGTTCACTCTGTGTAGGAGAGGATGATAGCGATTTCTTCTCTGATACCTCTGATTCCTCAAGCAATTCGTCTTGGTGCTCTGAGGTACTGTCCTCAGTCAGAGATTCTTCATCTACCTCATCTTGGTCATCCTCCTCTTCTGCCCCACTGCCCTGAAGAGGTAGGAAAAAAAAAAATAATTGATGAAACAAAAAGAAATTTAAAAAATAAAAAAAAAGGGGAAGCTAAAGACAAAAGCTACAATTGCCACCCATGTGTCAGCTGTAATCCGAGGTTACAAGGAAGTAACGGCTTGTTGTTTTACATGAAGCTGGTCAAAGATCACACACCACATCAATTAAAGTTGTTGGCAGTCTCATACCTGGGGAGATCCAGCTGGAGTGTTATCCACTGAAGTAGAAGAACGTTTTTTCTTATGAACAAAAAAGTGTTTTCGCCTCTTCCGTCTTTTATTTGGTTTCTTCATGGCTACTTCCAGGTTACTGTGGCCACCCGGAGGCCTACCTATCCGCTTGTTTTTCCGCTTTCCATAATAGTGTGCTACCAGGACAGAAGAAAGGAGCACCATGTTGAAATGCACCTTCAATGTCACTAGTTATGTTTGTCCATCATTTGGACTGGAAATTGTTAGAAGGGACATTACTCAGTAGAAATCTCAATTTTGCAAAACTTCAAAAATGAGTAGGTCTATATTTTCCTCTTCAACTTGGTTTAAGGAAGTAGAGCTACTAATCAATTTTATTTGTCCTATAAAAATTTACTTCCTCTATCTCTGAGAAGCCCCAAATGATCAGATTTTATACAAGAATCATCAGCCATACACTTGGTCCAATTTAATAGTGCTTTTTGTCATGTTCTGTAGTTTTTAAACATGACTTCAATGAACAGTTTGTTCTCACAGTGTCAAATGGTTAAAGTCAGTTAAAAAAAAACCCTAAAAATCTAAAAACCTAAAACCTGAGAAAAGAGCTTGAAGGTGTTTTATTTTGTTCCACAACAAATCGGTAAGGGCATTTAAGTGTCACTGTAATGACACTTAAATGACAGTATTAGAATCAGTTCTTGACCCAAAAGTTACCTTGAAAAGATAAAGCTTTAAGCACACAAAGGAAGTTAAGCCATGGTTCT
Organism: Baryphthengus martii; assembly: GCA_013396935.1. Taxonomy (NCBI): domain Eukaryota; kingdom Metazoa; phylum Chordata; class Aves; order Coraciiformes; family Momotidae; genus Baryphthengus; species Baryphthengus martii. The sequence goes on from VWZK01012370.1 coordinate 1,043,486, forward strand.
ACCACTTAATAAAGAAATAACTTTTTCTCCCCTGTTTTGTAGGCCTGTGTATGTAGTGCTTGAGTAGCTCCTTGTGTGGGCAAAGCAATGTATTTTGGATTCCTTCTGGAGACAAAACCAGAAGAAACCAAAATATAACATCCCAAGCCCCACCTTGGTTTGAGATCAGCAACCTACTCACTGTATTTAGTCTTTGTCAGGACAGAGCAGTTTTCTGAGCACTTATCCAGCACCATCTGAGGACCAAAGAGGTTTGGACAACATTCCAACTTGATGCATGTTTTTCTACAGAAATCTGCCACCCGATCTGCTGTCCTCACAACTTCTACAGTAGCACGGTAGCTCTTCCCTTTGTACCTAGCATTGAAAATAGAATACAATAATAATTAAATAAGTAATAATAAAATATAATATATAATGGTAATTCAGGAATCCTCTGATTACCAGGATATGAGTACTTCATTGAGAGGTGTACAAGAACACTGCTTTAAGATCAAACTGAGGGAAAATCTGAGCAATGAGGAATTTTATAGATTGACATATCCAGGAAACATGTAGTCCTGTCTCTTAGAAGAGTTCCTCAAGCAAATAAAAAAAGTCAGCACCAGAGAGATGCCAAACACAGCAACACTGCCCTGCCAGTGACTACAAAATACCATTCGAGAGGACTATCCCAGAGTTTAGATGTTTTGGTTTTGTTTTCTTTGTTCACAGGCGGTTTGCTCTTTCTTTGTTTCCATGGGACTGCAGAAGTGCCCAGTGTGCTGCAAACAGCTGGGCCCTAAAACCGAGACGCTCAGAGCGCACCAATTCCACTAATAAAGGTAACCACAGACAGCTTCCAGTGAGCCCTTCGTGCCCATACGATGGCAAACAAATGAACTACTGTCACATTTCCAATCAGCTTTCACCTAACTGCTGAACAATTTGTCAGGACAGTCGCTTGCCATGACTCCACATATTGCTCCTGTTTGATTTAAATTAAGAAAGGATTTCTTCTTGTTCAGCAGCCTTGCCATGACACTGACAGAGCCGGTATCTGAAGTATCTGCCAGAGTCATTCATCATTTCTGCTTTGTTCTCCCAGCACAGCTACTGGCAACGCTGATATCTATTAGGGATGTCTCAGGCCTGCAGGTACCTAGCCAATGCACTGAAAAAGAGAGCTACGTCATCATAGTCCAGATATCCCTGGTGTCACTGCTGTGACAGAAGGACGCACACAGCAACTTCAGTGAAACTAAACAAAATGTTATTTTTCTCTATTCATCAGCTGCATCTTCCTATTGTCCAAATCCAGAGCAATCCTTCAATATGTGAAAAGGTGTCTTTTTACACATGAAACCAACCCAACAGGTTCAAAACTGTGTAGGAAAGTGTGCTATGGCATATTGGGAAACTCCAATCTCTAGTATGCAAATATAGTGACCTCATTACACCACACTATAAAGGAATATCTGTATTTATCAAATATATGCAAATATGATCACCGTTTTTTTCCTAGCCACAAAAAAATCTTGCAAAGAAGCTCCAGCCCAAAAAGCTCAGCAGGAAAACTAGAGAGTGCTTTAGGGTAGGCTGTTTACAAAAGACAGCCACGTCAGGCCATTTCGGAGCACTGCTGTAACTTAATTCCAGAGGAACTTTCTTCCACTGAAAAATGTGTGTGGAAACGCCATGGAAGTCTGAGAAGCTTCCTAAGCAGTATGTGCTTCTGCTTTAAAATACTGACAATTAAAATATCTTAAACCTCAGCTGCAGGTCTGCCAGTGCATATGCCACGCTGTACCAGCACCACACCATTCCTACCTGACCACTAGCTGCCTACATGCCAGTAGCAGAGCACACCTGGCATATTAAGAAGCATTAACATCAGATGCACTTTATGAATGGTCGGTAAAGAAATTCTTAAAGATATGGAAGTTTCATGTCTGTTAGCATTTGATACGCTATAAGCAATTTTTCCTTCTCTGAAAAGTAAGAAATTAAAGCATAGACTGCGGAGAACATTGCCACTGAGAACAACTAAGCAAGGAACAGGACAAGAATTTACTTGGCTTTTAGGGTCTCTCCATGCCCATGCCATGCAGCCTCTTCATCCAACTGCAGCTCTCGCAGGACACGGCTAGGTTTGTAAGCTGCATTGATCAATAAAGTGAGAACCTACAGTGAGGGAGGGAAGAGGAGAAAATACCTTTAAGTTATTTGTACAATAAATCTGTTTTAAAGTGCCAGGGCAGAATAGGAAATCACTTCTGTTCATAGAAATTACCTAGCATCAAAGCACTCATTGACAGCAGGATTACAGCTACCTCCCGATAGGAAAACAAGAGAGTACTCGACACTCCAGGCCTTGCCAAACCTTCAGAATTTGTCTGCAGAGTCACAAGTATATCTAGCAATTTCCAAGTCATTGCCCTTGAATTTCACATCACTAAATTGAACCCTGGGGCTGAATACCACAAAACTTGCATAACCTTGGGTAAATCTAAGCGATAATTTTCGAGGTTGTTTGACATGCGAAGACGTGCCAAAAAGTGCTGCAGGATTTTGCTGCCTGCCAACCCAGGACTTGCTACAAAATCATACTGCAGAATCCTAAGCTTTCCTCTCCAAAACGTGCATTCAAATTATATTTCTTATTTTCAGTATGTGCTTATTCCAAATCATTCCCAAACTGGGCGCATCAGAACTTTGACACAACAAACTTGCAGTTTCGTTCCTACTAACGCAGCAGCTCAGAAGTCCGCAGTTCAAGAGAAGAGTATTAAATATAATGCAAGTCTGAAACTCAGTCTAGGATTCATACATTGAGCAAGTCATAATGGAAACAAATACAACTAGGGATACTAGTTGAACTTTTATCAACACTCAGTAACCGTTAACCCAGCGGGATTCGCGTATACTTTAAACTTTCAGGCAGTGAAGCAGGTTAAATCCTCAAGATTAAGTGAAGCTGCCACCAAATTTCACACTTGTTTTTTTGGAGTGGTTACATGTGAGTACTGAAACTTGCAGAAAGGATGGGGTACTTTTCTGTAAGCTAAAATGGAACTTTTTCAATCATCAGCCTGACTCTTGTCCATCAGACTCTTGTTTTACAGCGTGTCTGCCAAGAAGTCTTGATACGGACACGTAGTAGGGAAGGTATAATTCCAGAGATGTTGAGCCAATTTCTGCATTTAAAGTGAGCATTTCATGAGAGCTCAAATGTACACATATAGTTATTCCTTGGGAAACTTACAGCCTCTCAGGTAAGATAATAACCACCCTGTGACCTTTCTGGAAATTTCAGAAAAATAATTATTGCATTAATGTATCTGTAAATCTGCTGTGAAACACCTTCTGAAGAAGAGGCTCTTTGGCATTGAAGAATGGCTTCTTCCTCTCTCTCAGTTACGTTAGAAAGCAAAATCACAATTTCACCTGATCTTTGCAAATCATATCCAACTTACAAAACACAGAGAATTCTTTTAATTTTCTAATTACTGAAAACAGCTTGCCATTTCTACTAAGAATACCTCCATTTCCTCTGCTTTAACATCAACAGTGCAAACCGTAAAGGAATTTGTGGATTAATCTGAAGCTACATTCTGTTAATTAAAATGAAGTATTTATTATTGCTGTGAAAAAGTACTAATTCCTTTGATAGTGATAAATACAGGTTACTTTGTTTTAACCTAAAATAAAGTTTAGCAGTAGAAGGCTGATTGTAATGCAGATAAATGAGAGGTTTTCACTCTTTCTAGTCTTCCATAAGAGTCTATGATTTATACTCAATTTTATGTAAAAATCCCTCTTTACGCATTATCGTCTTAAATTTATTAATTACCCATCTATTAGAGAGACACTCTAGCATTTCTGATACATTACTATACGCAGGTCCACTATGTACAACCACCTCACCTCCTTCAGCACGAGAACACAGTTCCCAGGTCCCACAGACTGAGGAAGCTCTGCAATCCTGCCTTTGTTAAGGTAAGGCCCTGAGAAGCACCGGTGGTTGAAGTAGATCTTTGGGCAGCAGTACTTTCCGTTAATTACCACTGAGAAATGAGAAAGCAAAGATTTAAATCACACGCCACAACCTCCCCAGCAAAGAATGACTGCTTGCAATATGTAATATTTTGCCTGCTGTAAAAAGAGGGGGGAAAAAACTCTTGAATGACACAAATTTGGGGTCGTTTCAGTGTCACATTTGCTATGACAGCATTAGTTATCCAATGTTGTCAAAATATGCTTGCCAGTTGTCAAACTACAGGAAATAAAAGTTGGTCATTTGTCAGAAAAAAAATCCTATCTTCCTGGGTAGTCTGAAGCGTCGTCGTATCACACCCGTGAGATCAGGCAAGAAGATGGCAATCACAACTTTTTGCACTTCCTACACAACAAATTATGGATAAATTTTCCAAGCAAGTAATTATCTCTCCCCCAAATTTCTGCTGCCACAGAAGCTAGCAAAGTTTTTCTCCACTGTTTATCCTAAACTGCAATATCACATTTATTTGCATTTTTAGACTCTCCTCACTCAATCAGCAACTAAAAGATGCAGCAACTGAAGAAGTAACCTTTGATGAAGTGACATCAAGCTTTCGATACCCATTAAATGGTTCAACACTGTTCAAAATTAAAGCTGTGTATAATATGTATTGCAAGATACTTCTGTAAAAATACAAAATTGTTTGATCCTAGCAGGGTTGTAGTTTTCCTTGACTGAGAAATGCTATCACTTAAAGATCTTAAATTCAGTAGTTGATAACTGGCAGATAAATAAATGAAGTCAAATTTACATTATGACTCCATTAAAAGCCAATTAAAATGCTAAGCAAGCATGAATCATTTCTATAAAGCTTGCATTTGATGCAGCTTCAGATGTGCGTTTCACTGTACAGAAAACAGCACAAGAGGCATTTTGTTGCCAAACAGATAGATCTGCATGACTGTTTCCCCAGCAGATGCACTTATTCATCATAGTCATTCTTGCAACAGTTTAGAAAATTATTCGATTTCACCATCTGGCACACAAAGCAGTTTACTGTTTGAATTGCTTTTGTTTATCGTGATGATGGAGTTACCATAAAAAACAGACAAACCTGCTTCCCCAAGCTAGAATCTAACAACTCAAGAGCACAGATGCAGCACGCCTGTTATGTTTCTCCCAACATTATTAAACATTACAGGTGACAATAAAAAAAAAAAAATCATCTGCATAGGTCACGGTACACATTTGGCTCCACATATCCTCTGTTGAGGGGATAGTCTGACGTAAAAATCTGATTTCCAAGTTTAATGCACACATGAACTGCAGGACATGGGTAATTGTACGTTTTGTTTTTTTTCATTCTTTCTTGAAGTTAAACAAATCATGAAGGGATGAAAATCTTCAAACTCTTTCTTCTTCTTCCCTCCCCCAACAGAAGAGTGTTGAGCAGCTGAACAATGAGGCAGCTGAATTACTATAGGATTTTGTTTTTGTTAGCCCGCCCTCGCTGATCAATACCTGAGTCAGAAGAGTTCAGCTCCTGGTTCTTCAGTCCATTATGAACTGTTCTTGAAGACAAAATCCTGAAATGAAAAGAAGGAGGTTGGGAAAAGGGATAGATGGTAAGAACGGTCACCTCTCAGTTAATAAAAACCACTACTGATTTCTTTTTTCTTCCAGATTCAGCCTTATTAATTTGATTTTCATACCTCCCCTATTTTACAATCATACAATGCAAAGACTATCAAATTCATTTTGGAGAGGACTACAGTACTGCTACAGCTACCAGCAATCCTTCCTTGCTTGAAGCATATGGGCTACCACGTTGACAAACACACTGCACAAAGCTACTGACAATAGTTTATGTTTTCTGCCTCCTTTTAACTTCATTTGAAGGCAGCGTACAGTCCTACCTTATGCGTTTTGAAAAAGATGGATTTTAAACAAAATACAACCAAAATGACTCAAGTACTCTGGTAAAGATCTCAATTACAAAACATGGAAGAACAGTCTGCTCACTATTTTAGGAGCAATGAAAACATTGGCAGGAGTACTGACAGATCTGGTGTTTGTAAAGCTGTGAGAGTCAATAAAGCCAACTGTCAGGCATTCTTCTGAGCATTTTTGAGCAGGCTCACGTGGAAGTTTCAAATGCATGACACAGTTTATATACAAATCGTAGATATTAGTAGAACTCTCCTTTTCGTTTCATCTAGGCCAAATTTAATCTGGGAAGGAACTATTAGAAGTTCATCTACTAAATGACAGCACTCACACTAAAACCAAATGTTCTGTTCAGCTGTGCAAAAACACAGTTGTATGTTAAGGCAACCACATTTTCTAAGCATGTTTACATTACAGGAAATGTGTTATCTGAGAAGGAAATACAACTGAAAGACAATCCAGTAATTTTCCCTATTAATCATCATTACAAAGAAAAGGCTCAAGCACAATCTTAGAAACACAGTCCTTAAGGTCAGGTGAGTTTTTCCTCAAATGCACTCTAATACTCACAGATAAATCTTTTAAAAATGAAAGATCAACAGCTTCAGTCACAGAACTTCAATGACTCGATGTATTCAATAATTCAACTGAGTTGCACTAGCGTTGTTAAGAAACAAATTTCTTGCTTGCTATCTCCTACTATAGCAGTGTGAGAGATCTTTTTCAACATCAACAGCAACTACCAGCATTGTGATAAATGGATTGTAGAATCTCTCAGCCCTCAGTATAGCACTTCTGTAAAGCTAAATCTCCCCTAGGACAACATGATTTATCAAATAGAAAATGAAAATAAAAACAGAAAACAAACCCCAACAAAAAATAAAAACAAAAAACCACTACTTACTGTTTCTCTGGTTGAACTACTGCAATTTTTTTCTGCTTGTTTACTGAAAGGAAGAAGAAGAAAATATAAATAGCAAAGCATGGGAGGCAAACAAATGAAATCGCTAGTACAATATATATATTAGACTCATTTCCTCTAAGTTATACACCAAAAAGAATCCATGTTCGAAATCCTGACAATGTTAGATAGCTGACTCATCTGCACAAGAGGCACATTTAAGAGGCCCATTTAATCTGAAGTGACCCAAAAGGTTTTCTTTAACTGTCACTCAAAATTCACTCAGTCAGGCATGCATATTCCCAGTCTTCCAGGAAATCTCACTTTTTGTGCTGCTTTGTTTGCATCACAGCCCGTAGACTACCTGGAATACCAGTAAAATAAAAAATAAAAATTACACGCTTTCCTTTTTAGCATCAAAAGGTGCTGAAATCTACTCAGCACTTTACTAGCATAGCAACTTATACACTGTTTAACTTGGAAATGGAATTAAATTCACTGTCTAGAAACAAATATGACTTAAGCCAATCGCTATGGAAGACAAGGTAGTGCAGCATGTGCCTCATCAGCAATTTCAGGCTTTGCCCTCAACAGATTTCTGGATTTTTTTTAAAAGCATCTTTTCTCTAATGAGGATCCCCCTGCTTCCTCCTCTGTCCTTGGCCCTGAAAACGTGTCTCAGTAAGTTTCTCTTGCTTTGACTTGCAGTAAATGATAGCTCACTCCAATTTTACAATTTTATTACCTTACTTGATAAATATTCAGGAAGTTTCTTCCGTTTCTCCAACTCCAATTAAACTTTAATAAAGAGAGTTCACTAACCAGTTGCAAGAAGACACTGTCATGTGCTACTTACTAGTGTAGTTAAATCAGGTAAGATTTACTTTCTAGCATTTTGTCATTGAGGGATCATTACCATCTGGCCCATTTAGAAATCTAGTCCCCTTTATTTCAACTCCAAAACACAGACACACTCAACATCGTTTTGTCCCGGCACTAATTTTACTTGCACAAGTGCAAGTGTAAAACCAGTATCAGGGTCAGACACATGGCAAGAACAACTCAGAGAGAAGCACATGCATAGCAGGGGGCTGTGTGTACACACAGATATGATTTCTTTATTGTGACTAACGGATTGTTTCCACACACTTATACAGCATGCACGGGTCTCAAGCCAACGTTGCCTGTTTTGGAGCTGTTGTATGGATTCCAACTGGACCTAACAGCCAGGGGAACAGCTGCAGAAGGCACAGATTCTCTGTACATGGTGGCTGTTTCCAAATTCAGTGATGCCAACAATAATTCTGCTCTAGCCTGCTCTTGAAGGTCTTGACATCTCTAGCAACCCAACTACCACTACAAATAGAACAGAACTGATACCTATTGCTTTGCGAGGGGGTTTGAGCTGATATCCATTCGTCTCACACCAGCCCACTGGAAATATATTCATTGATTCCACACTCACAATACAGTCAGGGACGGGTTTCTTGGAACCTGTTCGGTTTAGAGAACAAAAATTGAAACAACTGATAAAAATTAAAAAAATAAAAAATGGTTAATGCTTGCGATATGTTTGCCAGTGAAGCTGTTTTTACTTATGGTGTATCTGGAATACATAAATTGGTTTATTCACTCTCTTTTAGCGACCAGATTCTTTCCTGATCTCATTTGCTTCCTCCTAAAGGCTGGAGATGGGAATTTGCCATCCACAGTTTAGCAGAGATGCACAGTGCATGCTGATGTACTACCAATCAAGAAATGGGATTATAATGGAGAATGGCTGACATAGGCCTAGTCTATCTCAAAGAACCCCTCTAGAAGTTTTCTTCTTAGGTCTGGTCAAAGCTTGCTCAGAATGCAAGTGACCCGGTTGTAAAAATGTTACAAGGCCCTTGCTTTCTAAACGAGGCGGATCAGCAGTTTGCATGGTGCACTAGCCTAGCACTGACACACTGCACTGCACAAATGCCATTTTTGCTTGGCTTCAATAAGCGCTGCCAGCCAAGGCTAACTGGGACACAGACAGCGCGCGTGGCGTTTTGCTGCATTTTCATTGAGGAAACAGTGACTTGCTGCCCATACTCTGCCCATACAGTGAGTTTGCTCTAGGTACATTTCAGGTTCAATGATGGTACTACAGAAGAATCAATGCAAGTGCTACTCTCCTCTCCCTCATCAGGCTTACCCTCCAGCTGAAGCCAGAGGTAGGAATCTTTCACCTTGGCGACTGTAGCAATGCAAACTTCTTCAGGATCAACTGGGTTCACAGCCTCAAGTTTCATATTTTCTTTAAATCCATGGTCAGAAGTTAACTAGGTAAAAGATAGAATACTTCAGTAAAAGATCATCTACATATCTAGTACATGATATGAATAGACACGAACAGAAGCAACACATAAAAGCCTCCGTGTTTGAGTAATATAAAAAGATATTCACACAGTCGGAGAAGATCTGAGATAATATGCACATTGAATACAAGATATATTACAAACTACAAAGAATTTAAGTTTAAAAAGGCTCTGTGGACAGACCTAGAAAAGAACATGTTTGTACTCAAAAATAAGGATGCTGAGACTCACTGAAAGGACTCGGTGCATTCTGAGAAACCAGGAATTCTCTGCTACTTGCTAAGTGGTAAGTCTGACAAATAGTCTGACTGGGCTCTCTCTCCTACTGTGTTAGCTTGGAAATTCACTTTATGTATGCAAATAACATTCCTGCCTGATTCAAATGAGTTCTGGCAGACAGTAAAGGAAGTTAGGTTTTAATTTTACATTTTTTTGGATAGGTAGGATTTTACTTTATTCACCAATTAAGTCCACATTTATTAAAAAAAAAAATTCTAAAACGTAAGAATTTATCCAGCTCTGAGGCTCCTGAATTAAAGATAAGAAGTACCAGCCAGACAGAGGACTCTTCCTCCCAGAGCCACTCTGCAACATAATTACAGGATCAATACATTACAGATTCTGGAACTAGCCTACAGTGATCAGCTCTTCTCAGAAAAAGGATAATAAATTCAATGACCTGTTCTAAGATGCCACAGCTTACAAGACAGAACAAGGGCAACAAGAATTCATAGCCAGTAACACCCTCTTCAAAAAGTGGTAATTACTCATTTTAATTTCCTCCCCTAAGCACTGCAAAAGCCCAAGTATTGTAAATGGAATTGGAAGGCAGGTGTTAATAGTACCCTTTTCTGCTTGACAAGGTTCTGTGCTTTAGGAGACAGCAATATTGCCACTGAATCAACAAAAGCCCAAAATCTAGCAAGTACTTCGGGCACTGATTAATGTAAAATGATTATTTGGTACTAATTTAAGATGACTTGGTATTGATTAATACAATGGAATGAATTTTTCAAGCTGAAGGGAAGATCGAAAGAGTACACTAAGTAAATGAAAAGAGGGTCTATTAAAAGGCTCTGTTTCCACAATTACAGGAGCACTGAAGATTGATGCTGGTTTATGACTACTCCACGGACTCTTACACATCTCAATTTCGCAAACCAATCATTTACTTTTGATCTGCTTTATCACAACTGAAGCATTTGGTCCACTACTTTCTTATCTAGGAAGCTGGCAGGCACCTACTTCAGCTCACATATGTTTGTACTCTCTTAACTTTTCTGTTTCCTTGGTTTTCCAGGTGAGGTATTAAGGTACTCAAATGTGCCCAGAGAAGGGCAACAAAGCTGGTGAGGGGGCTGAAAGGAATGCCCTGGGAGCAGTGGCTGAGGACTCTAGGTTTGTCTAGTTTGGAGAAAAGGAGGCTGAGGGGTGACCTCATTGCTCTCTACAGCTTCCTGAGTTTGGGAAGCGGAGAGGGAGCTGCTGATCTCTTCTTCCTGGGATCCAGTGATAGAACATGTGGGAACGGTTCAAAGCTGAACCAGGGGAAGTTTAGATGGGACTTTAGGACACATTTCTTTACTAGGAGGGTGGTCAAACAATAGAATAGGATTCTGAGAGAGGTGGTCAATGCCCCAAGCCTATCAGCGTTTAAGAGGTATTTGGACAATGCCCTCAATAACATGCTTTAATTTTTGGTCAGCCCTGAAGAGGTCAGGCAATTGGACTAATGACTGTTGTAGGACACTTTCAATTGAACTTCCATTCTACTTGGAAAGGCAATCTAAGTTCAGAAACATGCAAAAGGTTTTTGATTCCCCTGAAATCAAGACTGTCATTCACATAACAAAAGAGAGATTTTTCTGCAAGAGAAGTTTACCACTGGGAAGCAGCTCTGGGGAGCTGCCTCAGCACCACACTGTTTGAGGTAGTCTGCCCAATCGAAGTCCTGCCCAGGATAACCTAGGTGGAAAAAAAAAAAGCAAAGGGGTTAGTTTAACAGCAGGAAACTCATTTCAAATTGATATGAAGTACAGATCACTGAAATCTGCTTTGGTCACTCAAGTTTGTCAGCTGACTAAGGCTTCTCTGAGCCACCTGAGGCCAGTCTACAGGAGGGTTCTCATGTATTTGAGTTGTCCTCTTTATATCCCATTACAGAGGGGCTTTGGGCACTGCTGCACCTTGATTCCCATTTTTGACTTGAAATGGCATCAAACTAAAAGTGACTTCACGGCGAGAGCAATCTAAAGTGTGAATAAAATACTGAATAAAATACACTGGCTACGCAGACAAGGGCAGCAATTGAAACACAGGAAAGTGTTTGCACCCTTTTCCCAGGGCACAGATGAAACTCAGGAAAAGCTTCTGCAAGATTACTTCACTGACATCATGTCAGCTCTGAATTTATTTATTTATTTAAATAGGATATTCAAAATGTGCAGAACACCAACAAACTCTCTCAAAAACATGCTAAATACTAAGTTTAAAGAGAGCTGTTGGATGTCCTAAGAGGCCCATCAGGTTTGCTAACAGCTGTCAATCTACACGTGTATTTGAAGAGAAGAGTCTTAACATGGAGTCCATCAGGAGACAGAGCATATTCCCAAGAAAAAGACAATCTAAATTCTTTTTGAAGGAAATATTTTGCTTCCCTGTGATCTTGTAAAAAGCAAATAACTGAAGGGAACCGGGGCAGAAGTGTGCTGCCAGGATAGTTTGAGGCTGGCGGTATATCAGCAAGGAGACAACTGCAGCAGTTAATCCAGTAGTACCTCGGAAGCACTCCTGTTACAAGGGATGCTTCTGAAAAGGGTTTAAGAAATCTAACAATATTTTAAACCTAGTCTTAAGAATAGAGTATTAACATGACAATCTAAAAACATGAAGCTCAACTACCCCTCAGAGAGGGCCTAACCACAAAAGGATCTATTCATTTTTCTAGTTTTCCCAGTGCCAGTAGGGCTCGAGACCTCACACAATTCAGAATGCCAGACATTTTCAGAAGAAGCAGCTTAAAGTCTTTGTCAGCTCCAGTCACATGCCTCAAAGTGAAATTCTAGGTAATGCTGGGTAAAGCAAATCTACTTTTTGTAGCTCACCCAAAGAAAGGCAATAGACAAACATCCTATATGGTCTTTGCTCCTCTGATGTCACAAGCAGCTAAACCAAAACATTCTGAATTCTGTGGTGTTGAATAAGAGTACTGGGTCCCTCCTTTTACACCACCATTGACATTTCCATTTTGAGAAAATGAGTAAATATTTCAGTAGCTAAGGATTACTCCCCTATTCCCTTATGTCCTGAAGCAACATTTCAGCAATCTGCTACCTTGCCTGGTAGGTCATTGGAAAAAAGCCACTTCATTAACTTCTAAGTGATAAGACAGTCTAAAAATATTGAAAAATGTTGGATAACAATGTTCCATTCTGACTAGAAGCAAAAATCCAATGCAAAAACTATAGGCTTCTGATATCATGTTAATTAGTGATGAAATCGACGTTGCCTTCAGCCCTGGGACACACACTCCATTCATTCAAGCATTCAGGTTTTCATGCACGACCAGCATCCCCACTCACTATCATCCTCTCAAATCCAAGCACGTACCCAGGAAACTTCAGTTTCACTAACTCAAAGCTCCTGTTTCTCAGAACTTGATCTTTCTTGTTCTTTGCTTGTGCTACTACACACAATTCTTTTGCAAAAGCGTTGTCCTAAAGATAACGCTGTGGGGATTGGCAATCTACGTCCTTCGAAGAAGAGCAAGCATGACAAGCCTGCACAAACATACCTGGTGGGGGACTGAGATGCAAGCCATTCTTCAGACTCCATTGCACAGGGAAAATACCAGCACTGTTGACATGACAAATGTAAGACTGGCTGGTTGTACGGTCTGGTCTCAAGTCATCAATTTCTATCAGGAAATATTTTTCATTGTATACCTGTAGTTAGCCAAAAGAGAACCACGTGCTCCTGTAAGTAGCAGATTCTGATCTACTGCTTCCTTTCCCCCATTTTGGTATCTTTACTAAACAGCAACACTGCACAATGGAAATTCTTTACCTTGAAATACTGTGCGGGTTAAAAAAAAAATAGAGAATCTATGGGATGCATGAACCAGCAGGCTCCCCTGCATTATCTGGAAACTTAGCAAAAATAAATAAAAACAATAATAATAATAGGTAACATAAGAGCCTTCAAAAATAAGGTGATCAAGTGCTCTATGAAATTCTCTTGTGAAAAAATGCAGAAAAATTAGAGTTTGTGGTCTTACTGCCATTCTGTAATAACAAACTGCTTATTTCAACAAGGCTGAACTGTGTCCCAGGATGGACTGTCACAAGTAAACCACTATGCTCCTGAACTAAGAGCAGGACAAGAGAGTATCAAGAAAAGTAAATGATTTTACTTTGCTTGGAACTTGTACATTTTAGTAGGAAGCGAGCATCTTACTTAAAGAACCTGTATGTTAGAGTTTACGAGAGCAAAACCACCAAAATCTAAGATATTATATCGAGACTATCTGCCCTAAAGAAAAAGCAGCACTTCCTGGAAAATACACCCCCTCAAAATTTAAAATAGGTTCTGGCTTTGTGTTGTACTGCAACATTTGGAGAGAGTCCAGCACAGAGCCACTAAGCTTATCAAGGGAGTGGAGCATCTCCCTTACGAGGAGAGGCTGAGGGAGCTGGGTATCTCTAGCTTGGAGAAGAGGAGACTGAGGGGTGACCTCATTAATGTTTATAAATATGGAAAGGGCGAGTGTCGGGAGGATGGAGCCAGGCTCTTCTCGGTGGCACCCAATGACAGGAGAAGGGGCAACAGGTGCAAACCAGAGCAGAGGAGGTTCCGTGTAAACACAAGGAAACACTTTTTCACACTGAGGGTAACAGAGCATGGAACAGGCTGCCCAAAGAGGTTGTGGAGTCTCCTTCTCTGGAGACATTCAAAACCCGCCTGGACACGTTCCTGCTTGACCTACTCTAGGTGATCCTGCTCTGGTAGGGCGGTTGGGCTCGACAATCTTTTGGGGTCCCTTCCAGCCCCTGATATTCTGTGATTCTGTGTAACACCAAAGCAGGTCTCTTTAGAACCTTTCACCTGCTTGCTTACGAACACAGGAAGGTAGAAGTTGCTCAAAACTTGATTGCATCGGGGAGTTTTCATCTCAACTTTTAAAACCATGTGCAGGCCCTTGTTTGTAAATCAGGCCACCTAAACATCAGAGCTTGTACATAGTAATGACATAACTTCCACAAAAACAAGACCCCAAAAATCTATCTTCAACTGGATACTCAGATTATGAGGGATTTTATCTAATTGTAAAAATCTGGGTTTGACACTTCAGCCATTTGATCTTTTGGGTTTGTATCTTATGAACCTTCTGCCCTCCATTCAAATCAAATGGCTTTACCACTAGCAGTTAAGATTCTTTTTCATGGCAACTTGTCCCCTAAGGGAGACGTACAAAATACTTAATTCAAAAACTAGTTCAAGATTTTAAGATAATCAGCTAATGAAAATTTCCTGAGCATTTAAGAAGAGAAGTAGCAATAGAATTGAATCTTAGCAGGACAAGTTAAAAGAACCCTGGTACCTTGAGAACTGTAGCAGGAGAGATTACAAAAGGAGCCATTGGGTCCACAGCTTCTAACTTCATGCCTTCAGAGAACGAATGCACGCCAATCACAGGTTTATCCTGAAAAATGATTTACTGGTGTGATTACTCTATCAAAAAATGACATACCTTACATAATTCAACTGGAGAGGATAACTTGAGTATTTATCAGATCATTATAAGAAACTAACATGTCAGAGTACCAGCAAGCTCTCTATGATCAAAAGAGAAGGACAACTATGCCCTCTGAGACTTACTGTTTTCTATGGGTTTTAGGATATTTAGTCCCCAATATTTATAATGTCAGGTTGGACATTAGGAAAAACTTCTTCAGTGGAACAGGCTGCCCAGGGAAGTGGTGGAGTCACCATCTTTGGAGGTATTTAAAAGACATATAGACGAGATGCCTAGGGACATGGTTTAATGGTGGGATTGGCGTAAGGTTAATGGTTGGACAACGTAAATGATTCTATGATAAAGGATCAGAATCAGGGATTTTTCCCAGTATGACAACAAACGGCTCACATGCTTGTGAAGCGTGCATTATTTAACTTAACAAAAATTGTATAACCATTATTTTTTGTTACGCATATTTTTTTAAACTAGAAGGAGAAAGGATTTTTAAAAAAAAAAAAAACAAAACAAAAGAAAACAGGGTAAGAATTTTGAGTAACAGTGACTGATTTCCTTGAATTTAAGAACATAACATTTTCATACCATACACAGCATTAAACTACATATATTGTGTCTTTACCTTAAAGACATCTGTAGGAACGGATGACTCCTCTTCCTCCTCTTTCACCTTCTTCAGGATCTCTTGCCAATCTGCTTCACTCTTCAAGGACCTAATGTCTTGAGTAAAAAGCAAGGAAAACAGTGAAGACAGTCATCTTCCTCCTTTTCCTTCAGAACACAGAGTGATAAAGCCAAGAGTCTCAGTCATGCTCCTTCAACTGCTAAATTTGTATCTCTTCGGAATCTGTGCAAATACCTGCCTTCTTAAAGCCTTTCTGTTTTCTTTGACATTTGGATGTGTTACAAAACAGGACTGAAGTCAAGCAACACTGTATCACCCGCACCGTGCCCATTCTAGTTTCTCTGAGAAAACAGACACCACATCAACACCAAGGAAAACTTCTGGAGAAATGCATGACCAGAAAACAAATCACCAGGTGGATCTTGCTAGCTTGTTTTACACTTAAGCAAGCAGAAAGTTCAAGAAATGTTCCACAAATCTGTCCTAGCTGTGTAAGTCACTCTTTTAGCATCTGTAATTGCAGACCACACACACCTCTCTAATAGGAGAGGAACTACTTGTACCAGTGCAATCATGCACAAAGGATCCCTGTGAGTGTATCAAAGCTCTTACACGGACACAAAAAGGAAACAAATCCAGTAGCTGCCTAATTTTTTTAAAAGACATTATTCAATTAAATTGCTCTGTGGAATCTACCCATCTAGTTTCTGTTCACGATTTGGAGTCTCACTGTTCACAATCCTGGTTTCAGCAGAGATTAGTCAAGCACTAAAAAAGTCAGTGTGCTCAGTCATTTCAACAGAAATTAGTTTGGTTTTCTCAGCATGATTTCTTCTTGCCATAAGGGGAAAACAATAAAAAAAAATAAAAAAAATCAAAGAACAAAAACCTGTTCTAAACAATCTGAACTTCCCCAACCAATTACATACCAGAATCCCAGATGTAAACCTGCCTTTGCAGAAAGGCTTTAAGGTAAAACACTTAATGTTCTTCAGTTTTATCCTAAGCTTTCCCCTTATCGGGAAACATGTTACATCACTGCTCAGTTCATAGGCAATCTATTCATATTTCAGCCATTTTATGTCCTGCTTCTTTGATGACCCATCCTGACATGCACATGCCTGGAAACCACGGTCAGCTGCCCCATCCTCTGCCTCCACTTCCACACACTAGTTTCCCTGGGCACCCATTTTTAAGGACATTTTCATATCCACATAATACCTCTTTAGACAGTGCCATAATTAGCCCAGTGGACTTGGAGTCACACCTGAAAAAGCTCCCGCTGAGCAGTACTTCAAAATCAGATGACTTTCCCCCCACCAGGGAATGCAAACCTACGAAAAATAACTGTAAAGTCAATCCCTTCCTCAGTCCCTTCCTTTCCACACACAGGGGGAAAGTTTACAGGCAAAACCATTTAGCAGCTTTTGAACGAGTGGGTGAGAAGTCTTATAGGACTATTTACTGGTGTTTCGACTCAGATTTTATCAGGTACAATGTTTGTCAGATCACACAGTGATCACGTGACCACCATATACACCCAGAAGGCAGATTCAGAGCACTAAAGCAGCAGTAGCAGCATTGTCTAGCCTCTGAATATCACATAAAAGAGAAATGTTTTGGAGTACCTAAAGGAGGTTGCAGGCTATATCCATGTTGAGCTGCCCACCCCACTTGATGAAGGAAAGGGTCCAAGTAGAATAGCCATTGGTCAAATTTTTCAGAATCCTCCAGTCCTTCATATCGCAATTTAAGTCTCCCACCAACATTTTCTACCACGTTGACTATCCAGGCTTCCAGGGAATCCCGGAAGTTTTGCAGCTCTAGTCGGGAGCCTGGTGCAATGAGATCCAATGGATTTTTCCCTCTGTGAAGCTACAAAAAGAACAGGAATCATTCTGTACAACAGAACAAAACAAATCCTATACTTCCACTTCTTTATGCACATACCTTTTGGATAAATAGAGTATGAATACAGAAGTAACGAAATACAGTTCACAAGACAACGGAAATGACAGTGTTTAGAATTGCTTCTAATCACTGCCTGCAGATAGTCACACGTTTCACTTAAGTACTCCTCATCATTTTTAGAAGGGTTATCACTTATACATTCAAGGTTTGAAGGAAACATGAATAATATCTTTCTAAACCTGAGTCATCCAGCATACAAAGATGATTAGACAGAAAATATACAAAGATAAAAATACTAGTTGTTAAGATAAGATTGGAGTCTCCTTCTCTGGAGACATTCAAGACCCGCCTGGACACCTTCCTGTGTGATGTCATTTAGGTTCCTGCTCTAGCAGGGGGATTGGACTTGATGATCCTTTGAGGTCCCTTCCAATCCCTAACATTCTGTGATTCTGTGATAACATGAAAGGCATTTTCAAAAAAAAATTATGTTCTGTACTTTGCAACCAGACACTGCTATGAGGTGCAAACAGTGCTTTAAGTGCAGAGAAGGGGATAAAAATTTGGCTTTTCATTAGTAAAGATGAAAGATTTAACAAACAATAACCAGTCCATTAAGAGGGGGAAGGAGAAGTGGAAGGAGTCAATTGAGAAAGGGGACAACATGAAAGCTAGATAAATAAAGGAGTATTTCCTTAGAGCTGTATGAAGGAGGAGAAGAACAAGAAGACTGCAACCTAAGAGAGTTTAAAAAAGGTCTTTCTTTTGATAGGATTAATGAACAGCCTAAACCTGCAGTGACAGATATATTTCAGGACAACACTATCAAGATTATATACTGTAAATAGAAAACATTAAAGAGTGGAACTTTTGATCCCTAAACTTAAAAAACACATTGAACTGACAGTCTGAGTAGGGGTTCCCTTAAGGTCAAAGGGGAAAATCAGGACAAAATCGAAGATGTAGCACACTACAGAACTTACCCCCTCCAGTAGGTTAGCAGGAGCACTGCAGGCTCCTTTCAGCACCCGCTGAAGGAATTCCTCCTGGTCGGTTATCTTGTCCTTGATACCTAAGTGAAGAAGACAGACTGTGATTCTTCCAATCAGTGAAAGATTATTCAGACAAGACATTGCCACACTCTCACGCTGTCTAATTTGCAAGAACCTGCCACACGCTCACCAGTAACACCTTAAAAGATGAAACAAAACATCAACAAAATTTTTAAAGGAAATGACAAGGCAGTAGAATTTGGTGGGTGATGATTAAGATAACCACAAGCCTCTACAAAAAATACATCCAGTTCTGAAATTAAGCACACTTTTGTAAGTACTCCTCGCTTCTTCACACAGAGCCAGTACCTTCAGGCACTTTGAGAATCTTCTTGTTCTGCTCACACCAGCCGATGGGGTGTAAATCGGCTGTCATGATATCACACCAAAAGTCAGCCTTGCGGTCTTCTCCGTAACCATCGTAGCGCAACAGGAGCAGCTGCCCACAGGTAGTAATGATAGTGGCTACCCAGTAGGTGTTTTGGTCAGACTTGACAGCAACTTCTAGCTTCATACCAGGAGCAAAACCATTCTGCAAACTTGTATCCACCTGAAGATGAGGAATAAGATCATCACATTCAAGCAACTCCCAAAAACTTTGTGTAACAACAGGAGGAACAACTTAGATATGTTCATTGGCAAAAAACCTCAAGCAAAATGCCGTCCGGACTCTTCTGAGAAACAACTTCATCACATTACGTGACACAAATCAGAATGCACATAGAATCATCATTAATTAAATCCCCTTTGCATTTCAGAGTATCTTTTGAACCTTAAATCAATACCTTGTAATTCATCTTCCTGCCTTGGACAAAACCTCCTCACCCACCACTGAAAGGTTTCCCGACTCACAGCTGGGCTTGTCTAGCCAGGCAAAATGAAACATCAAACTCAGCGACGTAACTTTGACATTCTGTGTTAAGCTCTGTCTTTCACCCCCTCTGGCCAAAGAGCCTGTTTAAAGTGAATGCTTTAGATAATGGTATCGCTCTCTCTTCCGCCATGCTCATTGAAGAAGTCATGAATCTGCATGAATTGCAGAATAAGGATTTTTAATATCTCTATCCAAGAGGCTAAATGATTCTGTATGTAGCATTGTTACATAAATTGCATGGAACATAAACAGTATGTGCTTCTCAGTGAACTGGTGCTTTAATAACAATGAAGCAGCAAACAGTGTGTGAGCTCTGTGTGTACGTGTGCGTTGAGTGCAGGTGAGGAATCTGACAGCACTGTACTCGGATACTGAAATGTGAACTTACAAAGAGAAGGTAAAACATTAAGTTTCTCATATCCTTAACTTCGCCTAGCTCAAACGCTCCTGAAAGAGCACAAGGACCTTGTTCTGCTCTCTCAGAAACACTGTTTCTGATCTATGCTTAATTCTACGGCCTCAGTGTTAATTAAAAATAACATGTCGATCCCATGTTCTCAGCTGAATGTAACTGGTGTATTCTTTCGTAAGTGGTCCCAAGTTCCACTTCCTCTTTGAACCAACTGCAAGGAAGGCTTTCAGTATAAGGCAGATGCAGCAGGTATTTTCTGGATTATTTATTACCAGTTCTGCGCTGACGGTTCTGCCACAGCTATTACAGTCTCATCAGCCAGCACATACTGGTTTGCTAAAAATAAAACTAGAAGAACCGCATCAGAAAGAAAAGCACATGCCTCTCAACTGTTCACATCCTTTAGGTTAGTATCTTTCACTTAGAGAAACCCCTTCTTAAAAACAAAACCAGCAGGACCCGATACCTGCAGGCATTTTGAAGTAGTATTACAGAGGTCACCTCTTCAAAAAGACAGTTGTCTTGCTGAAGAGATGTAACTAAAGACTTCATATTCTGATTCCTGAGAGAGAAGCCATGAGCTCAACACAAAATCTGAGGAACTGGGAAATCTCTACAGCTCTCTATATGTGAACTTTCAGCAAAGCATCATGGCACAGAGATCTTCATTCAAGAAAGCAACAGCAACAGATAGCGCTTCCCCTGAAGTCCGGTGCATTTTTCTAACGCCGTTCCCCAGTGGATACAGCAGAGCCCAAGAAGTTAGCACCCTCTCCTGGTAGCTGGGCAAGACGACACCACTAAGCCGTTTAAAGCCCAAACCTTGGTTTCTTTCAGCTGGCTCACTGAGCAGACTGGCTAGCAAGGGATGCTGTGGAAGCTCCAAGAGCCATGCCGTGGGTCAGACCTGGGGACCTGATCCAGCCCAGGAGATAATGATAAGGAATGGACAGGAAGTTCTAAGAACGTGCGTCAAGACACAGCAAGTGCACGTGTTCAGATGATGCTCAACAGTAACTTATTTTTAATATATATTTACACACATACAAGTCGCAGAAAGGAATTAAAACGGAGCATTCAACAGCTTTAGATAAAGGGTATTTAGACTTGGCAAGGATCACAACACTGGCATCCAGTGCTACTCTAGGTTTTTGGTAAGATCTTTTTTCCGCTAGATTGTAGACAAAACAGTCACTCTGATCTCCATATTAATTTTTAAAATGCAAACAAATTAAACATTAAAACACTGCTTAATTTGTGGAAGCAGCTTATATTTGCCAATGCGTCTTGGTCATAGTAAGAGCAAAACTTTCAGAATTAATGTAAGGATACAAATATTAAAAAGTCCTCTCTCCCACTAGCAAGTCTAGGTCTTTGCTAACAGAGGCTGTGTAATCATGGATTACGTTTTCTTAACCTGATCATGTACCCTCCTACACATGGGTTAGATATTTCTCACCTGCTACTCATAATGGCAGGCTGGTCACAGTCTCACTTCTCCAGTATTTAAAAAGAACAAAACAAAAACCTTAAGCTTTCATCTAAAATTTGTTTATTTTAATTTATTTATTTATATGTGCCCCTTTGCCCTTGTGCCAATATTATTCTTCAGCTTAGTTTCTTTCACTGTATACAAAAGTAGCTTTCAGATCTCCTGATGGTAAATTATAAAAATCTCATCATTCCTGAAGTCAAGCAAGTAGCACTGCACAGATTTCCA
Organism: Baryphthengus martii; assembly: GCA_013396935.1. Classification (NCBI taxonomy): domain Eukaryota; kingdom Metazoa; phylum Chordata; class Aves; order Coraciiformes; family Momotidae; genus Baryphthengus; species Baryphthengus martii. The sequence goes on from VWZK01012370.1 coordinate 1,065,007, forward strand.
TCTGGAGGGACCACCAGTCACTAGCAGAGAGAGATCAGTATGCTCTCCACTGAAAATCTCTCACCTGAAGTATCCTGGAATCGCACTAACATTTTTTCAGGGCTCTGTCACATGGACAGGCTGTCACTATCCACTGGGAGGCACTGAGGTTCTCTTCTTCTACCTTTTCCAAACCATTGCTTTCTAATGGACAGCAGAAATTCTGAGCACAAGACCTTCCACTATTGAATTTCTATTAACAGCAAAATCTAGGTGATGCGACACTGTTGTAAATATGCTTCTCTCTCTGCTGGTCAATTCAGTGTCAGCATTAACTTTCCAAAAGGTTGTGCCAACTTTATCACAGAGAACACCAAAACTGGCGTCCAGACAAATTCTAAGGTGACTCTGCTAGCAAACGCCTAGTGGTTCCCCTTCTGAACAGACAGGCATCTATTACTAGTGCTTCGGACACCTCGAGCCCCCAGGCCAGTTCCCCATGCCAGGGTGCGGAGCATGACCAGCCAAGCACACCAAGCACAGCTCCTCTGTCGTGTTGCCCACATGAGGGCACCCAATGCAGCAGAAAAGGACCAGGTGACATGCCAGGCTTTGACCACACTGGCTCACTAAAGCACTCTCCACAACGATGTTACCTGCACCAGCAAAACTGTGCCATGTTATACACATGCAGGGAATAACAACTATTAAAATGTGGATTATTTTAAACCTAATTGTATTTTCACTGACCACGGTCATAGCAATCGGATCTCTAGTTTGACTGCTGAGCTGGCAAAGACCACAGTGCAGGGGTAACAAAGTCGTTCAAAGTATGTCTCTCGCCGATTAACAACAAAACCACAATTGCAGTGTTAATTCAGTTGCCCACCATTGTAAAGAAGGTATCACAATTAGTTTGTATAATGGCTTAGCTATGGTTGCAAGATTGTTCAAGAGAGTATCAGTCAGGTAAATCACACCAGAGGACCAGACAGACTTCTCCTCACACTACTGCACAACGCTGTTGCTCCAGTTCCATGCTGCTCCCTCAGTGTGGGCTACATGGACACCACCACTCTGAGTAAGCCGGCTCTTCCTACAGCCTCAGTACACTAAGGGAAAACACAGCAAGCACGGGCCTCTCCCCTGCAGAAATGAGATACCGGACTGTTCATTTTGAACTAAAAGGGTTACAATTACATCCCAGGGGAGGGAAGAACCTCTGCAAAGTCTACATTTAGTGTGCATCTCCAGTAGTAACAAAACTGTTTGTTTTTAATAGATTCTTTAACGTTTTCACTTCTGCAGGTTACCTTTGGACTCCAAAAGCTTTGTCATCCTTCACAAACACAGCTCAGTTTGTTTTCCTGCTGATTTAAGTCTCCTGTACTGGAAGTGGTGATGCTGGACCTGAAAGCCTGAGCACCACAGAGTGCTTTCCACGCAATGTGCCACACACAAGGCACTACCCTCACTGCCATAGTAAAAGACTCACAGTCTTTGAAAGACTATTAAATAGTAACTTTAATTAAGAGTTGGATAAGGATAGAGTCTGGCAGTCTGAGAGGTGTTTCAACTGTTGGAAGAGATCCAAGAGGTTTGGAAACCAGCTCTATGCAGCTCACCTTCACTCATGACCCAGTACAAGAGGGCAGACTTCACATTCAGATCTCACCAAATGGGACAGTGCACTCCAGGACTTTACCAACAAACATTTGATTAAAGATATCCAAAGGCAAAAACAAGAGCTTATCAAGACTTCAACCTATCCTTTAAGCCTGTGATTGACAATTATCCTCATCAGTTTTCTCACTACTACAGTCACGTGTTTGGCAGAGCTATATTTATTCTTTGGCCTCCTTCAGAGACATCATTGAAACCTACTTTGGCAGCACATTCAAATTTTGCTGTTCAAGAACCATGCCACCAAATTTCTAAAGCTAGCTCCTCCATTGCAGTTGTCCAGTAGCAATCACCAAAAGAAGAGAGAGTCTGGCCAGTTTCGGTGTCATGAGAAAAATCAAGCTTATCTTCTGGTGCAGAAAGACTAGGAGTCCCTGAACTTTCAGCACTTGCAGATGGGATTACTCTGTGCCATATACCAAGGGAAGACCAAAATCAATAACGAGAAGGTGAAATTCCTCATTTCTCTTTGCTTTATGAAACACAATTCTAGTTAGTCTTCCAGATCTGAGAGCATCAGCTCATATAAAGAAACCTAAACATTCAGCCTATCAAAAAAGCAGTGTAGGAGACAGTGAATAAACATACACTCCCTTACTCACATGTTTAAAAGATCCATGGGGGGCTGCAGTTGCTCCTGTGTCTTCTAGATACTCATCCCAATTAAATTCCATTTCTTCCACACTGGAACCAGCATCTGCAACAGAAGCCAAACATCACCTATTTAGCAACCTGTTGACTTAAGTTTTAGGCTCCTAAGAACTGCAGCAAAACCCCTCCAATTCTAAATGACTGCATACACAAGTGTGCAGTGAACTTGGGTTATACATTTCAACATACAGACAAAAACAGTTAACCTTTTTTTCGCATGCAAAGGGCACTTTAAGTTGGTCTGGTCTGAAAAAACAGTGAGATCCTGAGGATTTTGGTTAAATACAAACTGTTTACAATTTGTGAGAGGAAAACATAGGCAGAAGAGTTCTGTATTTGTATTAACAAATACAAGAGACTCAAAACTCTGGGCACACTGGACCATCAGTGCATTAAATTAAAACCCATCCAGGAAACAGCAAAACCGATAGTAAAACGTTTGAGAAGAAAGATTGAAAAAAAAAGCAAAAACCAACCCTGAAATATGCCTCTCCTCTCCTCTTTTAAGTCAGATAGTATTTATTTAGATATTATAAACCACAAAGAGCACACGGAAGGATTTAGGGTAGTTCTAAAGAAACCAGCTTGAGACACAACTGAAATTAAAAATGCTCAAATTAGTCACTTTAATAAAACCAGCTCATAAGGTGTAACAGCTTCTTTAGACCGATAAAACCTCATTTCTGGTTGCATTTAAAGCAAAAATGTGCTAAAACCACTCAAGCCACAGTTCAAAACTCACTCAGGCTGTTAGGGAAGCAAGCAGTTGTAGTGAGCCATGCTACAAATTAGCCAAATATTCTATTATTATTGCCAAGCCCGTTCCCCAGCCCCGGCCTCCCTTTCAGTTCTTGGCTCCCTTCTTGACTTCCCGCCTCCCTCCCGTTCCCATTTTCTCCAACGTGTAGCCCTCTCTGCTGACAAGACATCACACTCAACACAGGTTGGATTTCAGGTTCCCCATTTAACTCAGTGGGCAGCCACACTCTATTTTTTCATCCCACAGCTGGGATGACCAGGGAGGGTCCTACCTCAGGTAAAGGAGCATTTTTAACCTTGGCACACAAACTGCAGCTTCAGGTTCAGCAGTGATACCACAATAAAGTACAGCTTTTCATTTTCACTTTTAGACCGACTCTACCATCTGCCCCGTAGCTGTCTTTAGGAAGGAGCACAAGGGATTTCCATCTCTCAGCACCAGGAAACCCGAGACCTTTGTTTGTATCTGAAACCAGCAATCTGTGTATCACAGGCATGGGGAGAGCTCAGCAAAGGTTACAACGGTTCCTACACGCTCAGCCTCTCTTAGGACAGGTGGTAACTGTTCTTTTAAGGAGTAGTACCTTGAGTAGGAAACATTACATGTCCCAAAACATGAATGAAATACTCTATGCCCTTATCAGATCCAGGAACATGCTGACAACCTGCTAAGTATGCTCCACAAAGTTCTCAGGCTTTAACAGAGAGGGGCAAATATTTGCCCGGAAGTCTGAGCTATTTTAAATCATCTAAAAAAAAACCCTACCAGCCCCGAGGATAGGTTCATTTTCTCTTCAAACCAATTGTTAAGCTCATCTTCGACTTTCCATTGTAATTCTAGGAATTATCATTACTTCAAATTTAGAAGTGTATATTCAGTTAACTTTTGTTTGCTGATGACAGCATCTGTTTTAAAGGCAGCTCTTATCTCTCTGAAACCAAATTTCATTTTGCTATTTTTAAATAATCACAGTTGGTTATATTAGCCTTTCGTAAGCCCAAGAGCTCAAAAAATTCAGAGCTTAAATATCACCATCACTTTGGGAGGATAATTTTAAACTTACTGAAGAAATAATCTGGAGAAGGAGAAAAGTAAGTAATTTTATTTAAAAAAAAAAATATGGAGGGAATGAAGAGGTTAAGGGACAGATCACAGCTGTTTGCAAATATGGGTGGAGCTGATCAAAGCTTTAGCTGCAAGTCATTCTGAGAAAATTATAATTTCATTGCAAAACTTCGTTAAAACAGATGAAGATTTCTTAACTCATTAGAACAGCGTTTTACTTTAATATAACCATAAAAATGCTCACGTTCACAGCTGCAGAACCAAAGTGGGAAGAAACATTATCTCGAACTCAACGTCTATGGTCAGTCAAAATCACGAGCAAACTCTGTCTGATTTTCGGAGAAAATCCAGCACACCCTTTCCCACTGCAAAGCACCCGGCTGCTCAACGGCAGCAACAACCCCACTGCCATCCAACTCCAAAAAGCACTTTGTGCGTAAGAAGTGCTGCTTGCAACCTGGAACGCGCCCCTGTTTGAGAGAAACGTAAAGGAAGGGGACGGCTCTGTGCTTTTTCACAAGTCTGAAAGCCAAGTAGCTCGGCCCGGGAACACTAGGCAGACCTTGAGGCTTTCCAGTCGCACTCTTACCAAGCCGCTCGCAGCACCGAGCCTTCAATAAGGTGTTATCATCAGATAACTGTCTAAGGGGCAGTTAAGCTCCTTAAATGAGGCACAGGTCACTTAACACACTGAAAGGGTCAATTAGTAACTTATGTTGCCACTTAATTGCTACAAGGAGCTCCTGAGAAAGCCGGTTTGCGCGCTGCTCCAGCTACCCTTTTGCCTCCTACCGATAGTGAAAACCAGTTCCCAATCGGATCAGAGTTAAGCACAGGTCCCCTGTCACTCCACTCATCCATGGTCCCTGCAGACTTATGTTTTCACACCCAAAAGAGCTGTTTCACTCCAGGTCTGCACCATGATGAGAAGGGCTCAGATTGCTTTGTACTGTACAGTGCCTAAATCTCACCAGAACACCCAGCTCTCTTGCAACTCATTTTTTCATAAGAAAAAACGAAAACAAAAATAAAAATAAATCACTAATTCCCATCCAACACTCATTGCAAAATTTAATACTCTTCCTGTTTTGTTTCATTGAGTCAAAGGGATTTATAAAAAAAATGGTTTTAAAAAAGCACCCAGAACTTTTGCTGCTCTGTTCACTCGCAAGAGTTCAGCTCATCTTGTGTTTACACTTTTGCTAACGTTTTACAACTACATGAGACTAGGTGATCAGCCTCGCACTTCAACCAGGGAGCACGCAGTGCTGGGGAGTTCAGGTGCTTTCCTTCCTTCAGGAGGCTGACACAGCCCAGGGCTGTGCTTGGCTATAGGATTTATCACACTTATCTGCTGCTTCTTGCATACAGCCCTGCCTGCCCTCCAGCTTATTTAGTGCAGCACTTACTGAATCAATGTGGAACATGAAAAGCTCACTGAAGAAAGATCTGAGCAAAAGTGCTGTATGAGGTTTCATAGTGAGAGCAGTAAATTAGTTTTTTAATTTTTTTATGTGGTAAGTCTCCATAAATCACAAAAAATCTCAGAAATCAAGTATCTATTTTTCCACATCCGGGTGCAGACACACTCCAAGAGCGTGGCGAAGGACCTTCTCTCTGGTAAGGCTCACGCTGGCTGGAAATCTCTAAGAGTTGGAATCCAATTGCTTTTCTGGTTTTATTGGCAGGACAGTTGCAGCACAGCAGGCCCTGGTTCACCAAGCCTTTGATCTAGGCTTGTGGGATTTTTTGCAAGCCCCTATTGCACAGCACCGTCCTCACAAGTTAGCAGATCCTGGGATACAGAGAGAACCAGTTTAATGAAGCTACATTCCTGAGAGGCCATATGTGTCTACTGAATGTCCTGATCACTCTGAGTACAAACTACTCAACGAAACCTCAGAAATTCTCGGAAACTTCTCACCAGAAATTATTAATCTAATGCTGCACAGGTGTACGTATACATATGTTCTCTCTTCCTCCCTTTAGCCTTAATTGATACAATTTCTAAATTAATTCAGCTTTCTACCACCCAGAGACGTATTTTCTTATATTAGACAGGGTGATTGAGCCACGCACCAGCTCAGTGCCAAAGCACAGCTTTGGCAAAGGCAGGGATAGAAACCAGATGCAATTCCCATCTCTGTGGCCTCACCATAAACTAGTTTTTGTTAGTAAAGCTTTCAAATCAAGCTAACATTTTCTCAAGTAAAATCTGAGAAGTGTCCTACAGAGGTTCTGTGAAGACTGCTTATTCACTCTGGAGGTGAGAAAATTGCCTGTAAGAATACCATAAGTTTCCTAGGTAGGTAGATGGCTTCGCGTTTATCACTATTTTTACCAGCATTATTGTGAACACGAACTCTTCCTTTCTGAACTTTACCATGAATTATGTCCTGCTGCTCTCTGATACATACAGGAAGAGAAAGAATACTGAAGTGTACCATTGGGGCATAAGAAAAATACCTGCAATAGAAACAGTCTGCACTAGACTGTTTTGATCTTTTGATTCAAGTTAAATTCTCACTGAAAATAATTTTCATGCATCTTTAATGTGATTTAGTTGAAGACTGTCGTATTGGACATTTAAGTACATCACAATGAAGTCTGCAAGACCTTCAATTAAGGGTAACCTAAAGGTTTCTCACCCTGAAACTTAGATATATTTCAATCTCATTTTAATAATACTTAATCTTTTTCATCTATACCAGCTGCAAGGCCATGAATAAATAAAGACAGGTTGGAATTTCAGCAGCTGAAAAAGACTGTGACAAGAATGAAGGTTGTCTTTTCCGCTTGTAGTGCAGGAGAGCATCACAACCAACAACCCTGACCACTGTCTGGGTTTTTGTAGGCAGAGAGCCCATCTGTAAAAACCAAAAAGGTAGAGCGGAATCTCTAAAAGCTGCTAAAAATTATCAAGTGGAAAAAATGACACCAGTCAAAGAATATGAAGGGAATGTTCCAGTAGCAGTTGGGACTGGTCTAACTTAAAGACCTTCAGGAAACAACGTTAGGAGGGCACAACAAAACCACTATGCTTATGCTTACATGGGTATCATTTGCTGGAAACTTGAACTCAGCAAGCAAAGCTCACATCAGTTATTGTTTGCTTTTCACAGCCACCTGTACTCAAACCAGGCACAAAAAGGACACTCAGGAAAACAGCTGCTGAGTAATTTCAAGACTGCATCAAATCCTTCCTAGCTGTTCCGAAAGCACAAAGAGAGGACGGTGTGACCTCTGAAATTTTTTGAGGATGATGGAAAAATGCTGATAAAGGTTTCAGGACAGAGGGATGTGCTATCAGCCCGTGAACACTCCATCACTGACCATATACACATCTTACTGATGTTCTCAGCTGCTCACAGCCTTTTCTCATGCTACGTGACAGATGTTAGCAGTTTCCACCAGCAGAGGAAACAGTATCTGCATGTGTCTGGAGACATTCCGCATACTTGTGAGTGCGGCTCTTCCTTGCTTACGAGGATATGATGTTGATAACAATTTGACTGATTGGCTATAATGAATCAAAAAGCTTATTTCAGCATCATAAAGCAGGTGATTGCATTCTGCTAAAAGCATTGTAGATTAAAATCATGTTTAATACTTCTTTAGTAACACTGACAGGAATCAGATTTCCAGAAAGAAAGGTACAAAAACTACCAATAGTAAATTGTCCTAGGAGAAGAGCTGCTTGTTGGGTAAGTACCACAGGAAAGCAATACCCAGCTAAAATCCTAATCCAGTTGCGTACACTGGAAACTCCAAATTAAAATTTACTTTACATTACCTATATCAACACGATAGGTAGACAACTCCTCTAAGAAAAAGGAACAAACCACTGCAGGCAAGTCAGAAAAACAAATAATTTCTACCCTTGTAAGAATGTAAATTCCCAGAACGGCTTCAGAAGGCTTTTAATATCCCCAACCATCGCAGAGCAACACTCTTCCCAGCCTGGTGTTTCAAGGTGAACCCAAACTTGAGCTAATTTATGATAGTATACCACTCTGCAGCAGGTTAGGAGTTGATATCCCAAGCCTATCAAAGTGAGCGCACCAAGGCACATCAGAAAACCAGGACAGATTACAGTGGCAGTAAACAACTTCAGCTATTTAACTTTTTAAACCAGCAGCACAACCTCGTCAAAATACTAAGAACAAGATAAACACAAGGACAGAAGATGATAATACTGACCACTTTGACAGACAAATGCCTTAAAATAGTAGTGGTAAAGCCATGAAGCTTTCCATAAGCTCATGTCACAGCAGTACTACAAAGAGGAAAGACACAGCTTCTTAAAAAACGGTTACTGCAGTGGGTCAGATTTTGTTCTCCTTTAAGGCAATAACACAACCTGCTCTTGAAATAGAGTTATAACAAACATAAGCCTCATAGCCAGAATCTAGCCTGCTGCTACTGAAATTTGAGTTACTCCCTGTGTACAGTACGCAGTGTCAGGCACGTGCGCTACAAAACATTCACTGTGCTCGTCTTTGTTCCACCTCGATTGCCAAGTTTTTGAGAAGCCTTAGCCAGGGAGCTGAGCCGGCCTATTACCTGCATCATACTGCTGTTCTCCATTCATCTCCACAGTAGCCCAGTGGTTGTTTCGAGCAGCCAGAAGCAGAGGAATCCGAGCTGTCACGGTTTGGTGGTCATGAGTTGCCTGCCGCCTTCGACTCTACCGGCAGCCAGGACATTCAAGAAGGAATCCTGAAGAAAACCTGAAAGGAACAACTGATAAGAAGAAAATCTTTATCAGACTTTAACTACTTTCAAGATACATGAAAAGCATTACTAGAGCAATAAGCCAAAAAACACTTAAAGCAAACAAGGGCATCTCTACTGCATTTATGTATGTTTAGCTATTCCACACCCCTCATCTGCAGAACAAACTGATTCTACAAAAAAAAAAATAAAATTCCTGTATCGGTCAATTATAAAGCTTTCAATATCTCTTCAGCCCCCCAACAAATCTACCGTTCTCAAAAGCACCTTCAAGCCTTCACAAGGCTAAAGGAGCACAGAACTAAAGAAGTCATGGTTTAGGAACAAGACAAAACAAAGTCCAGCTCCTTTGTCACCTGGACCAATGAAAATGTCTAAAATCAAGAAAGTCCAATTGATACTGGCAAAAAAAAAGAGCACAATAAGGCTTAGAAATGTCTGCTCAGGCTGGGGGTTTCTAATACTTCAGTCATTTGCTTTCCACAAGCCTTCAGGCAATTTGCTGCTCTGGTCTTCAATAGCTATAAGACACGTTTAAATATCTGTATACATTTTAAACCTACTAGATTCTTAACAGCTCAAACAAGGAACCACCACTTCACCACTTTAACAGGACTTGAAGACACCAGTGAACCTGTTCTGCTATGACACAGTAGCTCATTTATTATCAAAATGTTGTCTCTTTCGTATAAGTAGAAAAAAAACCCGATTAACACTCTGCATACTAAGATAAAATCAAGACAGTATTTGAAATTCATTTTATTCTATTTTACCAGTTTTCAAATTTTCTTTGTCTTTTATGGCAGTTCATTTTAACGTAGATCAGCTGGTAAAACATATTTTAAGGTATTCAGTATAGGTACAGCCACCTGTAATTCTGTATTTGTAAAAGATGTCTGCACTGCCCTCACGTATGCCAATGGTTCTTCAAGAAGCAGACCTGTACAACAGCAGAGGACTCCTCCTAACCACATTAAATCAAAATTATGATCCTGTGGTGTGAAAAAAAACATGCAAGTGATAGAAATCCAGCCTATCTGTAGCACATACTCTTTCCAAACACCAAATTTCTGATGCATCACCTCCATAGCCAAGGGACACAGCCCCTCTCTAGTCCCATCTATCACTCATCTTTGACAACAGAGCCCCAAATTGTTTTAGAGACCCCACAGCAAGAAAATTTTGCAGTCTGTTTTGACAAACCCACCCTACAAATACAGAGGCTGTACAACTGCAGATGGCTGAACCGTGAAACATATTATTCTGTTACGCCAAACCAGAAACTTGCCCTGCAGAACATGTAAAAATGACATGTGTGAAAAAAAAAAAAAAATGCACTGAATCTGGCTGTTTTTCACACCTTCATTTTACTACACACATGTGCGGGCACACATTAGGAATTTTATAGCTGTGCAAGCTGAAGGTATTCCTGCTCCAGCATGTATCAGAGGAAAGTAACTTGGTTTTTAATCTAACAGGTTAAGAAAACCAAACAAACCATCCTACCATCCTAAAAAAAAAAGTCACAGAAAAAATAAAAGTAGCAGAAGTCCACTCCTAAACATTTTGTGATGAGAAGCCATAAATTGCAAACCTATTCCTACGAGCAATGAAATCCTTATTTAATTATTAATGGTAGAAACCAAGGAAGTGCAGGTCTAGAGCAAGCCCACTAGTTCACAGCACTGGCGATGCACTGGGAGTATGTTTCCCTTACTAAAGCAAAGCTTTGTAATAAATAAAAACCTAGATTACATGTTTCTTCATTGATACCACACTGAGTGACAACTTTGTATAGATCAACGACATGGGGGATGAGGGGACCCCAAAAACAAGATTATTGGCTTAAAAATGTTTGTAAAATAAAAAATGTAATCTTCAAATACCATTTGCATTCTTGTTGAACGTTTGGGAAGCATCTGTTATTTCTTTTTAAGCAAGATACCAGAAATAACGTAGAGGACCAAAAATCAGCTTTTAAAAAACAGAGGCTGCAACTTCTCACCTAAAACCGTTTTGAATAACTATGGTTTAAAAAAAGAGAAGCCCTACACATTTAAAAGTCTTAATTTGTTCTGAATTTTGTATACCTATAGTGTCTGTGGAGATTTCCTGATAATCCTTAGACATGTTTTGTGGGAGGGCCCTTTTGTTTTTTTTTTTAAGGTTAAAAAAACCAGTCTATTTTCAAGTGGCTCTTTTTCCTTCTAGAGCATGGACAAATCCGTAAGAAATGCAAGTTGCCTAGAAGATGGAAACACAAAAATTCTAACTAAATGGCTCTTTCCCCTTGAAAAACCTCTCTTTTGGTTAGAAACTGAAGCATTTTGAAGAAGTAGTTCTAGTACAGGGAAGTTTAGGTGGGAGAGCGACTTCTCCTGCCAGCCTGCCTTCCCAGTTCCTCACGGGTCTCTCAGAGCGAACAGAGAAGGCAGCAGCTCCCGTGATCCCAGGCACAAGGACTGGGCAGACGCCCGTGACTGGGACTGGAAAGGGCAGTGTCCCTGTCCCTGCCGATAGCAGTATCTTTAGGCTCCCATGGTTCCCACACAGAACAAATCAATCAAAACATACCTCCACCATTTAGACACAGAGAACTTGTGAAGGAGAAAGAAAAAAAAAAACAACAAAAAAACCAAAGTATTGTAATTTTGTTTTACGGAGGATTTCCATGGCTGAATTGTAAAATGCTGTGTAGCAGGCTGCAAATGTCCTGAGCACGTCCGTGAAGCATTCAGGTTTGCTAGCCCGCAGTATCACAGCAGTCAAACCAAACTCGAGTTACACTTCAACTGAAAGGGAGATGCCAAAGTTGCACCGTAGACCGAGCTACAGTTTTTGGCATGAATTAGAGAACTGCAGCGCAAAGCACTGAAAAGCCTGGCTGAAATATCCTGTAAAGAACAGTGGTAGCTTCATTCACACACAGCAAAATACAACAAACTTGAACAGAATTAAAGAAATAGCCACCAACAGTGCTCAGTGGTGTAGGAAGTTCTCAAAATACAATCAAAATTACAGCCAACTTAAAAAATTTTCATTACATGTGAGAATAAAAATTTTTAAGGCTGTCAGGAGGTATCAGTAAGAGCTCCTATTCAATGGTTGCTTCATGTCACAGAAAGGTCCTGTGTAGAAGATATTAACATAGTTTTATTCATTATAACTTCACAAACAGGTCTGGAAGGGAACTCAGCTGCCAGTTTCTGCTACACTGCTTCTGAACTACTCCTCTCCAGCTCAGAAAGACTGTGCTCAGCATATACCTACAAGGTCACACGTTAACTCCCAACTCAGCGCTGGCTCTAAGCGAAAGCTCCTGAGAAAACGAGCAGATACCACTCTCTATCAATCTCCACTGGTTCCTTACGTACCTCTCCCAGGCCCTCAGGACAAAGCAGTGCAGGGTAAGCTACCACAAATGCATGCTCCCAGCCTACCCTTCCTGAAGACTTTCCTCTTATAGACAGACTGACAGTCACAGCTTCCTTCTTTTTCCTGTCCTTCACAAAATAATGCTAGATGATGATGTCACTGGCAACCTGCACGATGCTTGGCACTCAGTGAAGAACTAACCAACAAAATACTTTTAAATCATTAATCAAAACATTTCTGGGTAATGGCTTATCTATCCTAAGTCTATCAGCTGTCATACTGCTAAGCCAAAACAGAGGCAATGCTGTGGAAAATGCCCAGCAAAGCATGTAGTCCAACAAATCTGGGGAGATGCCACTGTTTTCTAATAGCGTAGTCCTGGCAAAAGACCATCAGAATGTAATTGCAATTAAGATCTTTTCAGCTTATGGGATCCAGCTCTCAATTAACTTCTCTAACTAAGCTAGGTGATGTAAAGCTAACTTAATCTTTTTTTTTTTTCTTCTCCAACATGGAAATGTTTAAGACAATCCCCTCCCTATAAAACCCCACCCCAAACCCAAACATCAAAGAAGTTGTTTATTTAAAAAATGCCAAATACTGGCAGCTCTTGTTGAAGCTGATTGATATTCTGCCCAAGTCAAGTAGGGTAGTTATTCAGGATTTCATAAGCAGCTCTGGTGTTTTGTGTACACAAAATTGAGAGTACTTGCAATTAGCACCCGCCATGGCTGATGCTTGCAGTCTGGCACCCCAAAGATTATCTTTTGATAAATCTCAAGGGGAGGGGAGCACAACTGCTGCTGGAACAGAGCTGATTTGGAAATACTTTGGACTCTTCAGTCTCACTTCTGCATTTCAAACCTCCTTTCAGCACATGAAATATTCAGATGTTAGCAACTGGAGGCAGCATTAAAAACAGTTACAGTTCATTAAAGCCAGATGGCTCACTTGAATATGAAAAGACATCAAACATAAGTTGGATGTTGAATTAAAGTAAATCAGCTGATGTCTGAGGCTTAGTATTATTTTAAGACAAAGGCGCGTGAGACACTGGGGACAGGAGACACCCCTACGGACTGGGGGAGAAGCTACAGAAAGGATAAGGTTTCAGCAAATTCCTTCATGCAAAGGCATCCAAGTAAAACCTACTTCAAACCCCTGTGTCTACCGTAGAGAGCATCACTCTGCACGGGAGGGCAGAAAACCTGTTGCCTAAGTCTGTCAGAGCAGGGAAGGGGTTCTGCGGCACCAGAAACCTACAACTCTGCCACCGAACACTGAGACAAATCTACTGCTCATGTAACCAGGAAGATTATCTTTGTTATTCTTGAACCATACCCTGGAGGCAGGGGATAAATATCCCGCGGGTCCCTATGGCCATTCACACAGAGACCTGTGCTTACTGACTTCAAGGAAATGCTCATTCCGTGTTCCCTATGAGGGAAGACGGCACAAGCCCTTCAGCTAAAGACTTTTTGTAACTAATTCTTTATTGCAGGACTCGCAGCTGTGGCATAAGCGGAGTCCCGTTAAGCACATCTAGTAAGGTCCAGTGTTGGCAGTGGAAATTCTTGTCAGCATTTCAGAAAGATAAAAATATTCAGGACATATATATTCATATATATGCACTCGCAGTACAGAAACACCTAACACCCTCCACCCCTCCGATATTAGGGTCGGTACATTTCCTTAAAACAGCCATATCCTTTTGGGCGAAAATGTTGGCAACCCAGTGGAAGGATACAGCTGATTACCTGCCAGAGCACATCAGCAACCACCTCCATCAGGGTGCAACAGCAGATATTTGCCTCCTCTGAAAAAAAATTTCCCCGTTAAAATCAGAAGTGAGAGAGGCAAAAGTAAGCAAATATTCAGACTAGCATCCAGTGGAAGGAATCTTTAGTATCAGTGATGGTAAGGAACTGTTTAAAATTCGCAGATCAGCACATGCCTGCATGATCACTTCTGCTGCACTTGGATAAGCAGCTCCCCAAGCCCCACAAAGCCGCAGGAGCGCGCCAGCCGCCCCACTTGAGGATTTAACAACTCCGTTCACACCGAGCAACAGCAGGGCAGGCCCAAAACCAGCCTCTGGCCAACCTGCCACGTGGAGCATCAGTCTCGCTTCCTCTGGGATTCAACAACCACATCAATGCTTCTCTACGCGCCCATGAATTGTTCTTCTGTATCCAGAGCACCAAAAGGACGGGCCACAGCAGTCAGGATATTCAAATTATTTTCTTGAGAAGCAAAGTATTATACCTATCTACTTCTACCCCCTTCCTTCTTGCCTCATCTCCTTGTCATTCTTCCCGCTGGTGCCCTCAGCAGAGGTCCTACTTCTCCAAGAAAGGGTCTCCACAGTGCCATATTTCATGCCAGCTTCTAGTTCTCTAAGACTTTTAGAGTCAAAATAGGGTTTAAGATTTTGCCTGTAATTTTGTCTTCTCTTATTTAGTTAGTAACAGCTGGAAGCCTGGATAACACTTAAATTATTTTCTAACTTTCCATTGTATAAACAATGTATTTCACAAGCATATGCATTCCTACAATCTCACCCTCCACAAACAAAAGACAAAGTGGAAGACTTCCTACAATCTCCAATTTATGCGGCAATTTCAATTTTTCAAGTCATTTTAATTGCCGTTCTTTGACAAGAAAAAAATCAATTTCAGGTGCTTCTGCAGGAAAGAAATCTACCTGCTACAGAGGCCTTGGCTCAGCACTGTCACCTCGCTCCCAATCTTTTCAAGAAAGCCCTGCAAGGCTCAGACAGTAGACAACAGATAGGCAAAATAAAGCTTAATGTTTCTATAACGAAGTAATAAAAGTGCTGATACCATTCAAGTCACAGCTGCCAAAGGAATTATCCTGTCCAACGTGAAGAATAGAAACTCTTAGTTAACTTGCAGTTCTTTAAAGCATTATTTTTGCACACACATATGGAACAGTAGGTGTGTAAACAGGAGCTTCTTTTCTTACTTCTGTAAGGATTCATCAAAGATAAATAGATCACTGAATCACTCTTTCTTGTAGGTATGATCACCAATATTTTCTTTAGGCCATCTTGATAGCATATTGAGTGCTATAAAACAGAAACAAAACCTTCCTATATGATTCCTATATTTAATAAATAACAGGAGCAGCTATGTTTTCACATTTTTTGCAGTTGCTAGACCAACTGTAACCAAATCTAGTCTGAGTTTATCACCTTCCACTATCAACCCTCTAGCTTGCCTCTTACAGTCAAATTGTACAATTTTGTTCTTCTGTAACAGGCCAGAGGTTGCTCCTGGTGACCAACCCTCCTTCAAAAGCCGTCAACATTTCTGAAGTTTCAATCCCTCTGATCTGTCTCTACCAAGTCTCTACTCTTGTCAACTTGGCCTTTATCCTGGCAAGGACAAAAATTGCGTTCCTCCTAATATTCGACTCCCGCTCCTTGCAAGCTTTCCAGAAGACATGGTAGAGGATTCCTGCAATCCCTTTCGTCTCTTCCTGCCAAGAGAGTGCTCAAGTGTTCTTATCTGAACAGCTTCTGTACGGCCTCTGAGAACAAAACCCATTGAACATGAAGATTATATATGTATATAAATGCAAATAGGAACTACTATCACCAGAATCAGATTAATTATTAAAGCTTATTATATTTCTCTATCACACCTGCACTGCAATCTCTGCTCACAGACCAGTACTTCCAACAGTTCCACCCTTTCATTCCCCTGCTACTTCCATTAAACCTATTCTAGCAGAAGAGAACTCTTGAGTTCTTCCTCCCATTCCAACGGCAACACTGAAACTCAAGAGAACTGTATTTGAATAACACATCTTACATTCTTACATTTCCAAGGAAACTCTCAGAAAATACAAAAGAGACAAAGATCTGCTGTGGAGAATCCAGAACGCAACCGTCAACGGTAAGCCAGGCTTATGGCAAGTCGCGTGGCTCCAGAGCCCACGCCACATCTCCCGAACACAGGTAACAACAGGACTATAAGCACCTCTGCAGGGAGCGTTAGCTCACCCGCACCTCTGCAATAATAAACTTTTTTTTTATTCCAATAAAAAAAAAGCCTCTGTTTATGACAGCTTCCCGGGGCGTACCCAATGCCCACAAATAAAGCAGGCAGAACACCGGCACACACCGCTCTGTTTGCGCTGAACCAGCAAACGCCAAAGTTATTTACAGACTTTTAAATCACTGCTTCCTCACACACAGACACCTTCAGGACTCTGACAGGTGTCCACACAACACACTTACGCAGCAGCAGCCCAGCTGAGCTCCTCAGTCCTCCTTCCCCTGCCTGCAGCAAAGGAATGGCATTTGCAGCACCCCGGCTTGCATGACGGGCAGAGGTGGTTGGGTGACTGTGGCCAGCTGCAGGATGCAGCTTCCTCTGCCAGAGAACTGGCGGCACAGCCCCTCACCTCCGGTTAAATGCAGCAAGTCGCTGGCATTACACTGACAAGGAAACAAAATCCTCTCAGCAGACTGAAAGGTTACGGCCCGGCAATCCTTCCTGCCTTGAAAAAGCGGAAATGTTGTCTGTGAATGTGTACTTTTGTGAGCATCAAAATATTTACCAGAGAAAAGGAGAATCTGTTTTGTCAAAAAACGGGTCTATTGCTCATGCTTTTAGCCCAACCTTGTATTGGAGCTACTTGTACGTCACAGAAAAACCAGCAAACAATAACCTATTTAACACAATTCTGCTGATAGAATATGTGGCGTTTATCTCCCTTCCTATAGGTTATGCTAATTTATGCCAGTTTTCCAATGCCAGGCCCTGCGTGAAGTCCAGTTGCTTCCAGAATTTGACTTATCACCTGGATATGCCTAACTATACATGTAACACACCTAAGACTGGAAAGTCTGGTTAATAAATGTTGAAACACTCAGGTCCAGCTCAACAAATTACAAGACCTGTCTTTACAACCTGTGCTGTGCTACCCGGCTGGGAAAGCAATTTCCATGAGACTACACACTAAGTCCAGGTGAGAATGCAAAAGTCCCAGCTCCGTTCCCTGCTAATTCAGGTGCCTTCGGACAGCCAGGGCATTCACTTGACAGGGGAACAACACACAACAGGGTGCCCCAGAAAGTTCCTTTGTGTTTATAACTGGCTGCAAATAGAAGCTATTAAGAATTTCTTAGTTTGATTCTTCAACGTTTAAGACAGTGGGGTTTTTGCCAAATCATTAAGGTTTGCTTGTTCTTTAAAAAAAATGCAAAGTCTTCAGCATTATTCTGCTTTCTCCATCTACTTTCTACAGCATACAGATTACAAGAATACTGAGGTCGCCAGTCAGCTAAAGAAAGCAGACAGTACAGACTGCTCTGTTTTCACTGTCAACTTTTTATTACATATTCTACAGCACGAATGCAATTGCCTAAAGTTACAAGCTGGATATGAAGATGAAGGAAGAATATGAAGTTCCTGCTGCTCCCAAGTCCCAGACAACTTCTTATCCTCTGTACAGAAACAGGCAGCCGGAACGAGGAAACACGCTGCCAGTAACACACAGTATAATTCATGATGAGATAAAATAGAGCACTCAAATAGAAAGAAAACGACGCTTCTACTTCTAAATCCCAAGCACATTTAAACCTTGAGTCCCACCCGACACAATAACGTGATACAGGTGGCCGCCCCTCAGAAAGGGATACGCACGAGTTGAACTGCCGGCAGCAACGCAACAGCGTCAGATCAAGGGACCCTTTAAAGCACGCCTGAGCAGCCTTTAGGTGAAATGTACACCACCACAAACAGCACTACCAAAGAGCTGGTTTCTCAGCTTCCCCACAGTAACTACATTACAAAAACGGGTACAGTATCCTGGGGTGGACTTTTGAAGCGAAATGATTACTTTTTTTTTGTCAGAGTCACCACCAGCCTCATTCTTCCGGCTTGAAATAAAAACGCAGAGAACACGCTTGGATGCCGTTCAAGAGACAACTCCGAGCCAATGCCAAGATTTGAGATCTGCAGTACGGAGCCCTAGAGAGCAACCCGTGGAGAGCCATAGGTGGCAAAGCGGAGCGCATAAGCACTTAACAACTATTAGTTCCGAAAGAAAAAAGAAAATCATGCTCTTTCCATGGTCTCAAGGAAGAGCACTTCCATTGCTAAGTGGTAGAAGACAAAGCTCCAACGGATGAATGTAATTAAGGATACAATACTCAGCTATTCACTGTGTGAGAGAAAAGTGTTTTAAATCAAAAAGTACATTCATTGCACATATATTTTAGGCAATTAAAAAAGATACAAATTAATCTGTAAGTGCTTGAAACATGAAAATTACTGGAGAAATCTGCAAAAATTCATCTGTTAGTTTTCAAATCTGGTATTCTAATTTCAATGCATGAAGGATGTCAGTCCTGCAGATAAAATATGAAGGTCAGTGCAGTCTTAACGAAATTACAATAAATAGCTCCATAATACTGCTAAGAGGCTTGATTTATTCAAACAAGCCCGCTCTACCAACTCATATTCTGTGCATACATTATAGAAAAGTCTTTGAATAAAATCTGAGTGGGACACTCAACTTGGCTCAGCACTCAAGTCATGTAAAGGGAAAAACCCTGCAGTACCTTCCAATCTTTTTTTTGAAATTGAACTCCTATTCCAAAGAACCACCACTGGAGACAATACAACAATTAAACAAGAAGATGTGGAGGGGGAAGGAAAATACTTTGCAAATGTAATATATTTTTTTTAAAAGCCAGCCATATAAAATGCTTTTAATATGTAAAAGCATACTCCTACTTGTTTCTTCCATCACGGCATTGGAATAGTGCATGATACAGAAAAACATAATATTATTACACCCGTTACTTAGAAAAGCTCCTAAACCACAAGCTACACACAGAAAGGGCAACTCTCCCTCAGATGCCAACACAACCACAGGACAACTCAGATCCCATCAGCCAGCGAGGGCTCACATCACCCTTCAGACATTTGAGATCCACAGTAAAGCCCAGCTTAACACCAAGGACATATATTCCCAACAAGGACATTCTCCACCCAACCAATACAGAAGTTTAGGGGTTAGGAGCTAAACCTATTTATCACCACATTGACATCCAGTTAGAGATCCCATTTTCCTAGTGCAAGCAGAAACTCCAACATACCTCACGCTCTTCAGTGCACATCACTTGTGAAATTACAGCCTATCTCCTAGATTTCAGATTAAAAATAGACTCGTGGGTCTAACCTTTGGTGCCTATTTTTAAAATATTGGCACTGATATTAGGGGACAACGGGAGCGGCATCTCATTCATACTTCTTTACAGACATGGCGAGTCAGGCTTTCTTCCTCGAGCAAACAACTAACCCCCATTAGTCAAATTCTCAACAGCAGGCTAGAGTGAAAATTAAGACAGAAAACACCTACTTTCAACGTTTTCAGTTTTGGTACCATATAATTTCAATTTAAGTAATTAAAGTTGAAATAATTTCAATTTTAAAAAGCCCTTAACAAATAATTTTATTTCTTTTTATGCACAATAATAAGACTTGAAGGTATAGCCTATATGGACAGATGCAATAGCAAAACAAACTGCTGTCCAACAGACAGAAACTCTATTTTAACAAACAGCAGCACTAGAAAAAAAACAAACCATGATTGCCACTAAAAGCTGCAGAAGCAGAAAGGAGACAATTTTATCAAAACCACTCACTGCAACACCTCGAGCTGGATCAAAACAGACTCAGAACTCGTAATTTTCCTTATGAAGAAATTAACTTCCTCCTGGGTAGGCAGCGCAGGTCACAGAACAGGGAAATGAAGCAGGGAAAGCCTGTGGCTGCAGAGGTTGTCTATGGCAAGTGAAAGCAAGAAGCATTTTCCTTAGCAAGGACTCTGTGCTACCTACTATCAAGAAGTAAGTTCCAACCTACCAAGTGAATTCAAGCACTGCGCTTATACATTTGTGAAGTGCTGAACAGAAGGAGGATTTTAAAAAGGGACAACCACACCCAACATCCACTTAACACACTCTACAAAGCCACCTCATCGTCGAGACCATCAGCGCTCAGGCCTTACTTTCAGAAATGCTAATAAGCAGTTTTTCATTTCAGATGAAAAACACTCACTTCACAGAGTAAATGAGCCTATAAACTTTCAAGAGCCAGGACTTCATGCCTGTTGTGTCATTTTCTTCACAAAACCACGTTTCAGGTCTTCTATGCCTCAGGTTTTTATTTTCATAGCTTAATCTCCGTGTTTCATTACCGTGAAAGGCAATGTCTCATTACCACAGAAGTACTGGAATGGTACCAAATAGCACTGCAGACAGCAGGTGCCAGCACTACCACCGCAGTCACACGTCCCCCTCCCCACGTGCTCCTGAGAGCCAGCAGCGGGCACATACCCCCTGCTCCGCAGAGCAGGACAGGCTCCAAGCAGGGGCTGCACCTCCGCTGCTCCTTCCAGCCACTGCTGCTCCTTCCTGGGCCCAGCAAAGCACGCGCTGTCTCGTGTGCGGTGTCACCCATTTTGTGGTGGTTCTACACAAGTAGAAAGAGGATCGACGTCTCAGGATGGAGTAGATGTTTGTAGTAGTCGAACATGAAGGTAACATCTTCCCCTGCTGACAGTTCACCACAGGGAGAGCTCTCAGTGTCCTGCCCTAAGTCAGCTTGGGGCCAAGGAGCAATGAGGACACTCTCCTTCCCCACTCCTCACAGTTCCTGCAAGCTGTGACTGACCCACTCTTCACATAGTCCACCACTAGCACAGTACAGAAACACCAGTAGCACAGAAAATTAACAGGTTTCACTTCTTCCATAAGGACATGTTCTCTTCTCCTTTCCCAGCAGACCACCTCAAACACCAATCCAAGGCATGCTACCTGTACACCATCCACATGTGGGACCTTGACAGGCCCACAGTGACTTCCCATTCACAGGAATTCCCGAATTTCAAAGCAAAAACGTGAGTGTCAATTACTGTCTTAAAACAGCGGGGAAACAAAAACCCAAACCGTGATTCTATCACGCACGGAAGCCAGTGGGGAATGTATCTCAAAGGCTATGTCCCTTTGCTCAAGTCTCCAAATGCAAGTATAAGACCTTCTAATTCAATTTTTATTAAATACTCATTTTTATTCAACTATTTTTGAGTCAAAATTGTCACATCAAGTCAGAAATCCTAGATGAGGCAAAATGCAACTTACTACAATGCGTAATTAAAGAACACTTTAACAAAGAGTGCTGAAGGCAGGTTATCCTCCATCCTAACTTCTAACAACTGTCCCAAAAAATCCCTTTGCATTTTGGGGTTGGCAGTCAGATCTTTACTTTGATCCCCAACCTGTTTCATAGGTTTCCTGTGCACTCTTAAACAGCTACAGTGTTGTTACTGTGAGCTGCGTTCTGACCTGAGCTGCTCCATATCTCCCAAAGGTAAGTGCCACTGATGAAACGTTACGATCCCTGCAGAAGTAGGAAGTCTTGAGTATAATCACCTTGAACTGATCTAATCTAAGTCACTTTAAAAACTGATTCAACGAGATTCACCAGCCCAGTACAGGATCTATCATTCCCACATGAGAAATGATAAAACTGCAGACAAGGTTACGTGATTTCCCCGCCGGTGCAGGAAAGCCCATGGTGAAACCAGGATCAGAAGCAGTTTGGCAGTCTGCTGTGTGGCTGTATGAGCTGCTAAAGTGGTGTATCTGTCAAGTACTACTGGGGCTTCAGATTGTAACAGCAAAGATAAGTGTATTTTCCCTAATGGTGACACACATGAGTTTACTGACACTGCTCAAATGCTAACAGCAAAGCCAGTGATACTGAATGACTAGACAGAAATATCTGAATTATTTAGTAGACAGTGCAGAAGCACCAAACAAGCCAAAGCATGATTTGACCAAGAAAAGAATGAGGGGGGAAAAACCCAACAGCTATTAGTTTTCTGTTGAAGAGAAGAAACAGCTGAGTGCAGGACTAAGACGGCAGCCACGGCAGAGAGGAGGGTGCAACTGCACGGCCAAGGACGGTGACAAGCAGCACTGCTGCTTTTTGAGGCCCAACCACTAGCTGACTGAGCTGCAACACGAGACATCATCGAGAGACTTTGTTTTTTTCTTTTGGACAATCTTTCTGAAACAATACCCAAAAAAATCAAAGTACTCCTTGGTCAGTACAAGGGAAGAAGGGGAATGGAAAATGCACATTTCAACCACTCCTTCTAATAATCCTGTAGAGAAAATCCTGACCAACTGATCACAGCTAACATTTCATCAAAGGGAATATTTCTTCCTCATTTAACTTACAAAACTCTGTCTCCTGCAAATGACATTTTATTTATAGCAGTGGTATTTGCTGTATAACTGATTGGGGAAGGCTGTAAATGAGCATCATTGCATATATATGGAAAACAATGATAAAGCAGTCATCAAAAAGCTACAGAAGATTTAAATATTCAAATAAGGCAATCTACATAACCCCCATCTGAATTTTAATTTTACAGAACTTATTCCATAGTTTGGTGCTGTAAATGATCTGTGCAAGGTTTTCCACAGGAAAAAAAAAAAAAAAAAAAAAAAAAAAAAAAAAGAAGAGAAGGTATCTTGCACTTTAAGAAGTGTCCACCAGTTCCCAGAACCATATTAATTTTAATTCTTGGAGTGAAGATAAAGAAGGCTTTGCCATAGGAGGACGTGTTCGGCAAAGGCAAAGGTGAAGACGCTGATGAGCCACAGTGAGGTTATGGTGGCACTGAACTGCCTTGAGGCTCCTCACCTGCCATGCAGAAGAAGAATGTAACTTGTAGCTCTCTAAAATGCAAGTTATCGAAACGGGAAGGAGAGGAACACAGTGCTGTGGAGGTAAGGGAGACCGCACATCACAGCACACCAGCCTTTATACTGGAGCAAGGGTTTCCAAAGGAGAAAGAGAATCAACTTGTGGAGGACCCCACAAAGGACAGGCTCGTACCAAGCAGGTTAAAAAGACGTATTCACCAACTGGAAGGCTAAATGAACACCTATGAGTCTGCTCATACGGCAGCTTTCCACCTGGTATTACCAAGAAAGCACTTTAGTTTTAAAAGAAAAGCCCCAAACCACAACGAATGCTCTTGCAGCCTTGCAGAGCAGGGCAGTGCTGAGGGGCCAGAACATACAATAACATACGTTTGCACTTCCCCTGCTGCAAACACAACGGGTAAGGGAGATCAGGAGCTTTTCAAGTTCCAACCTTACTCTGAAATCTTGAGCAAGGCAGATTCAGAGCAGTTTTTCTTTGCAGACCATGAGATTTTAAATGTTAATCTTCTGCATGTGCTCATTTAGTGGTACTAGTTACCTTCTCAACATTTTTTCGGTTGTGGAGTTTGACTATTGCTTTGGAAATAGTGCCGTTTCATCCCTAGCACTGCTTGGATTCAAAAGCGGGAACACCAGAATATTCCTCAGACAAGAAAAAGATCATTTTTAGCACCACTCAATTCCCTGACCACAGAAGCATTATATCATACATATTTAAAGAAGTATCATGTCTGAGAAGCTTAAATTTGATAAGAAAAGCCTCAAGAAGTAAAAGTTGTTCGGCTCTTTCCCACAGTACACACAAAACTGGAGAGAGAGGGAGCAAGAGAGGGAAGAAAACTGGGGGTCAGTAAAAGCAATCACTGCAATGTTGTCCCAAGGAACAGAGAAACAAAAGGTGAAAGAAAGAATAAGCAACTAGAAAATATTCAGTTGCTTCAGAAACAAAATTTACTCTTACAGACATTTAATTAGATGGTCTAGAGATTTCCATGAAGGAGTTGGGGACCAAGCAAAATGAATACTGTAGCCAAAGCCTTGGTCATTTTTTTTACTGACCTACCGTTTTTAGCAAAGCTCTTCTACATTTAAAATTCCTGCCCAACAAGGCCCACTGACTGGCACTTCAGGGTAAAAGTGAGCACTTCCTAGATCTAAACAAAACAAAATAAAATAATCAAATCAGGTTGCCTATACAGGTCTCATTCTATCATACTCTTCATAAATAAAACCTTTTGCTCTTCCCCACACAACGGCCACTCCAGGTCCACACACCCAACTTCTTTCAGGACTAGAAGCTTTCCTTTGCTTCAGCCAAACAAATCCATTGCACCGTACCCCTGTGATGCCAGAAAAGGCTCCGAGACAGACATCTCAGCATCTGTGAACTCTACAGCTTCATTACTACAACAAACACTGTAAATATTTCTCACAGCCTCCTAAATTGCCAGCTTTCAATGACTTTTACTGTTTTATCTTTAACTTTCCACACTCCTTCCTCACTACGTGATGGTACAAGCCCTCCCAACATGGTGCTACTGAGATTATTGCATTGCTTAAACAACAACTGAGTTAAATTTTCATTGACATTAATTACAAGTTGGTTCATTAGTATGTCAGTTACTGTAATAAAATTCAGTTACTTGAGAAGAAAAAACATCTACTGCCTGCTTCTGGCCCAAACTGGTTGTACGCATCGTGGCTTTATGCTGGCTTAAGGCAACCCACGGGGCCGGGGACGTGCTCAATGCGATTCATACTTTCAGCTCTCAAGCACCAGCACTCAAAAAGGACGCCTTCTGAAGAGGAGGAAAGGGGAAGAGGGTAGGAGAAGGAGCTTGCCTCTTAGAAACCAGCATGAGGGAGAAAACTGGAATAAATGTAAACTTTCCAGAGCTGTCCTTTTACTCTCCTAAATTGTGTTTCTGTCTAGCAGCCACTTTCAGATGAAGATGAAACAGAGTTTAGATTTTCAGTGTGGGAAGGGAAGTGAAAACACAATGCTGCCTCACACTGCCAATTCAAATTACCCCAACAGAAACAGAAAGACTCCTGTAATGGCTTTGTTCACCTCCACACCTGGATTTAGAGAAGAAACAGTGGACATCAGGCTGATCCTGGGTCTGCACCATGCTTCCACAAGCAAGTGAGCAACAATGAAGAGAGAGAAAAGAAAATAAAAAAATCAAAGCGCTAACAGTTAATGTCCAAATAAGTTCTTTCCTGAACATGTGCTACAAGAACCTTTGAAGCTACAGAAAGAAGAGGAACCTGGAAGAAAAGGTCAGGCCTTCCTTGAGAAAGGCAGCTCCTCGTGGCTGAGCCTCAACATGGAACAAGGAAATGTATCTCACAAAGATGTTTGCTTCTAGACTGTACCCATTATCTGGTTTTAAAAGACTTGTGAGCATTCTTTACAACTTGGCGATAGTTCCACACATGACTAAACCAGGATAAGGCTGCACTTCTCCCAAGAAGGCGGCTCAAGACCCACTCATTCATCCATACCCCACACCGAACACTCCACTGGAGCAAACTCATGCAGCAAAATCAAACAGGAGACTGCATTCCTGGCTAACACTCCTCCTATGTATAAGATCTATAAGAAACTACTACCCCCTTCATCTTCCCAGTCAGGTTCAGCACTCCATGCTAGCAGCAAAGATGAATGAGATTTCACAACTTCTGTTACTCAGAAACCTGTTAGTGTCACATCACCCTGGCTACCATACGACGTGCATTGATTCTGCGATCTGTTGGGGCAATAACATCCGTTTTGCAGGGTACAGAATGACGGAGCAAAGGCTCCATTCTGGTGGAATCGAACGAAATGTTTAATCACAGACCAGAAACCATAGAGCTTGGAATAACAAAACGTTTACTTTCTTCATTTATACAAACTCCCAAACCTTCTCAGGCAGGACTTGCCTTGCAGCAGCAGCACCTAAGCAGCACGGCGTGTGGCTCAGTGGCCCTGTTCTTGCTGAGAGGGGACGTGCAGCAGAGGTTCTGTAGCCACTGAACAGACTTTCAGGTGGTTGCCCCTGAGCTTTACAGCAGACTGGCAGAGGGTTCTACAGTACCCACATTTTTTAAATCTCCCTCTGCACCATGGCAAGAGAGGCCACGGAAAGAACAGCAAACCCTTTGGCAGAGTAGGACTTTGCCCATCATTGCAATGGGACTTAGAAGCTACACCGTTGCATTTAGTAAGTTTCAAAGCAAAAACCAGTAGCTTGAATCATATTTTTGGGTTAACTGCACTTCAGCAATAACTGAGTTCTTTAAAGCATTTTGAAGTTATCGTAAGGATAAAATGCCACTGTGCATTTTTACTTTTTTAATCCAAGAATCTGTGGAACTGAGAGGCATCCATCAATGGAAGGAGTCTCCTTAAAGCTGGTTCTGATGACAGAACCATTATGTCCAAATTATGTGAAATAAGCACAGCCTTGCAGGAGTTTGCATTTATCAGGTAAATTGTATCAAGATGCTGTTTAACTTAGGTTTTAGGTAAGCTGTCCTTGATAAGCTAAAAACCAAAGAAAGCTTCTATCAATTTGGAAAAAAAGCCACAGGAAATACAAGCATTCATACAGCAACAACAAAAAATAATGAGAAGTTCTCTATAGATGATGGTTACCTCTGTGCTCTGGACAACAGCAGTACTGACAAGCACCTGGAGGGGTTGTCCATCAGCATTCACTAGTACTCAATTAATTGCTCCAGACCGGTTTCCCATTTGGCACCAAACACAAGGTAACCTTAGCTATGCTGGTATTTCAAGTACATGCAACTGTACCCAACATTCAAGCACGTTATATAAACTAACTTAACGACCATAAGTAACGCGACCTGCACATCATTACGTGTACTCTTTCCATATCACACCTGGAGGAAGGCAGCCCTCTATTCACTCCTCTGGTTGACCAGAAGATGTGTTTTTCTCAGTTAAGCTACAGCAGTAGTGTCCACGTGCATTCTCTCTCAGGCGTACGGTGTACTTCATTGGTTCAGCGCACCAAGAAAGCCAGCAGGCAGACTAACAGTTAATAAAATAAGCATCTATTTCTATACTAACACTGAACTTGTATACTTTAGAGAAGACTGTGCTATTTTACTCACAGCAGCTGTGTTTACACTATAGCACAGTCTGGTACCTCTGAAACTCAAGTGAACTTACATCCGACAAGAACTACACTGGTTCCAAGGCAAAAAAAAAAACCTGTTAAAAGGAGAAACATACTTCAGCTTCTTATGTTAAATGAAAATCTTTACTTCAGCTGCTTTTAAAGGAACCACAACTTCAGTTCCTATGGCCAGCAATACAAACTGAAACCAAAATACATTGAAAACAGTTGTTTCATTCATACAGTAGCATCATATGAAAATTCACACGTGCTCATCAGATCAAACTTCCTCCTTCTCCCACAGCAAGGTGCACAATTACATTTGAACCAGCATGAGAACCAGTTTACAGTTTAGATTCTGAGGCCCATCCACCAGTCACTTGTCAAGAACAGAGTGCCCATCCTCCAAAATTTTCTTTAGATGGAAAAAAAAAAATACAAAAATGTCTATTGTCAAGATAATTCAGTGTTTACGTTTTATTGATTTTACACTCAGCAGGTATCTTTCTTTCTCCTCATAGTTTTAGATAAAGTGTTCCTTTTGATTCTGTTCAACGAGGACTATCAAAAGCTTCAGACATTCTGCATGATGCCAGCATTTGGACCAGATCCATGGAGACAATTACTCAGAAAAGGAAAAATCTACTTGCTTTTACCTGAAAACCATGGTATACATTATGTTGAAGATGCCAGATCCATCCTAACAGGACCACCACAGCAGTAAGCCCCCAGCTGGGGAATGTCATCAGCCTTAAAGCATCATCTGTGAGGATTCTGCTCTGGTTCGGCAGAAAAAATATTTGGTAAATAAACCTCCAGTGCTCTGAATTTGTGAAGCCACCCAGCAGCCATAGCCAGGACAGCTCTCAGCGCCTGGCACACACAGCATCAGTTGTTCGTCCTGAGAAAGTTGGCTGTTCTTCAACCTAGTAATTTCACTCATTGCTCAGGATAAAGATAAAATTAGTTTGTGTGTTCAACTTAATATTTCTTCTTGGGCAACCACTCTTTTAACTGATTTGAGGCTTACTCCATTTGCTTTTGGTTTATGGTGCTAGATTTGGGTTGGACCGAAGAACAGAGACTAACACAGGTAGAACAGATTTGAAGAGCAGTAAATTATGGCTTCAAAGATCTCCTACTACCCAGCATATCAAAGATAGACTAGTGCCTCTAGAAAGCAGCAAGACGACAGCTGCCTGTGAGCTGCAGCCAAGCTCTGGAGACGGGAGTGTGATAGCCCATCTTTCCTGCATGGTGCTGCTTTCCTAGCACTATTCTCCTCTAAAAGCAAGGCAAGGAAACCATAGAGTGTATCAGCCAGTTTGTCTACTTCGTCTTGGCTTCTTTCTCAGTCAGGAGAAAAAGATAAAAATAATACCAACTAGAAAGCTCCAAGAGAAAGTGCTGCATCTAAATACAGTGAGAGGGATGCAATCCTCCCTCCTAAGTGGGGCACAACACAGTGACAAAAAGTAGGAAAACTGGAATTCATTGCCAGATTTTTTTCTCAGGCTGGATGTTTCCAGGTAGTTCTACTGCCAGATCTGTAGGTGAGGCTGATCAGAAAAGCCTTCCCAAAAGGGCCATGCCTTCCTAGGAGGCAGCTGGGGATTAAAGAAGTTAATGCCAAATCCTTAAGTTAAAATTCAGAACCACTCTTAAGTTGCCTGATCTCCCCACTCCAGAGTCACGTTCATTACTGTTACCACAAACACAAATAAAACCAAGCAAGTATCTAACGCCGTCGATGCCCGAGCAGCGTGCCTATGACCAGCTTTCATTTAACTCATCAACAAGCCAGAGTATGATGAAGAGCAGAGCAGTCAGGTGGTTGCATCCAGCATTGCCACAGAACTGCTCGGCAGATATCAAATCTTTTCATTCTTTTAATCCAAACTGCTAAAAGTGTAATGAGTTCTGGGTTTAGCTGTCACTGAACACGGACAACTTACATCAGCTTAGCAATAGTGCATGATATTGGGCATGCTCTTGATTTGAGTAAGCCACACGCTGGCTGCCTGCCTCTGCTCTCAGTATATTTTCTTATAATGCAAAACCCCAAGTTAATTTTTTCATAGCTGGTGCATTTACAGTCAGTTGAGATAGAGAGATCACATCATAAACATCTACTACGAAGAATTCATAACTACCCAAAAGGCACATAAATGTTTTAGAAATATCCTCTTGATCTTAAATTGATGCCTACCAAAAAAAACCCAAACCCAAACAAAATCCTACTTCTGCTACACCAATTTTTAGTTATTAGCCTGTAGTGCTTCGCTATCACAAGACTGTGGGCAGAGCACACACAAAATTAGTTTCTACAATTGATAACAGCACTGACGTTGAAGACAATAAATGCAGCAGGACTAAATAAAGTAGGAGTTAAATTAAATGTCATGACAGCTTATTAATTTATAATATAACTAAATTATTCCACTATCAGTAGCTAAAGAAAAACTAGTGAAATCAAATGCTCTTGGGGAGTTGTTAGGAGGAAATGAGAAATTTGGTTTACTCTTTATTGCTACTTCACTGTTTTAGCAATATGAGATTCCAGGCTCCCACTCCAGATCTTCTGTTTTAAGCAGTAAAGCTGAAGACAACCTCCTACTTTAACAGCGTGTACTAATTCTTCTCTGATGCACCAAGCTAAAGACTTAATATGGGAGTGTTGTCTGCAGACAGCAAAACATCATCTGGCAGCTTTCCAAGCATCCCATCCAAAGTGACTCTTTACACGGCGCACCGGCAAATCGCAAAAGAAGCCAAATCATCTGGTGGCAGAGCTGGGTAATGCCCCAGGTACGATCGGAGCTTTCACATCAAAACTTGACTTACTAAATATTTAGACTATTACTGTAAATTGCTGAACAACTGTACAAGATGTCCCAAGAGGACAGGTGCCTACCGCTGGCTGGTGTTGTACTTGTACTGCACAACAGCCTTCTGCTTCTATCACAAACAGAAAACGAAGAACTCAGCTCGGGTGTGCAAGGTCGCGTGGGGCTTCTGGGCTAAAACCTGAAGCGATGCTGCTGTGCAGCACTACTGTAATTTGCAGGACCAATCTTCTCCTAAAAAAAAATTGTATTCTTGCAAAGAGACAATAATAAGGGTTATTTTTAAAAAGAGAAAGTTAAAAGAGATTAAATGCATTTAAAAAGCATCTCCACCTACAGTGCAGCCTCCCATGATCAAAGTTAATCCATAGAGGCCACTTTGCCACAGAGACTCTGCAAGAAAAGCCCAGCAGCACGACTTCATGATGATGTAATGTCACATGCGAAATCAAAATGTAATCAAAAATTAGAGGAACTGCAGATCTCGGGTTGGTCAAAACAATCGCATTTCAGCGCAGCTTAAAGCACGTGGAACACACGTCAGCACTTCTTACAAGTTCCACTACAGCAATTCATACCACACCTTCCTTATTCAAAATTTCTACTCAGTTTTCCTACATGACCTCCAGGGCACACTTACTCCAACAGCAAGTTCTGATTGTCATCTCAGTTATTCAAATATATTAAGTGATAAACCTTAAAATGTTTACTAAATTATTACAACACTTATCAACAGCTTCGCCTTAGATATCAGATTAAACACGACCTAATATCTAGCTTTTCACCTGCTCAGTGAAATATCTTTCAGCTTTTTATATATCTCTATAATGACAACATCACAGAAATAGATTATATAAGTTTAGGAGGAGAACTAGACACCATCAGAAAGACAGGAAACCTCCTGGTTAGGGAGAAGCTGTAATCAAGTAAAGGGAAAAAAAATAATTTTGCACAGCATACAAATTCCTGCACACTAATAATTGGTCAGGGTCAAGTAGCTGAAAAGGCTACCTGACACATTTGCTTTGAGAAAGCTGGATGACTCAAAGGATTTGCAAGGAATTAAAGCTCACCTAGGAACTGGCACACAGTTTGATCAGCGTTAAGTAACTTGCACGCACACTTAATGCAGGTTAAGAATACCCCCTGCTGTTGTAGCTGAGCTGCACCGTAAGTAAGGGTGAGCAGACAGAAGATGTAAGAGGCAACCTGTTACTAAACCAGTTTTGAGGGCGAGAAATCATTGCATCTAGAAAAGCTCCAGGCTGCCAGCATGATGGCAGCTCAAGCCAGAAGGTCAAAAGCCTTTGATGTGATGTCTGCAAAGCAGCCTAATATAAAGTAAGGCAGGTACCAGGAGGCAGTAACAACAGCCCACATCTGCTGCTTGCATTCTTCACATTGGCCAGAAACCAGGCTTAACTGGCGTGAGCGAACATCAGATACGCTTCCTCTCTGCTTTAACTAGAAGAGGCAAGTATGTTCACTGCAATTACATACGTACAACAATGACTAAAGAGCTGCAACAGCCAAAAAAAAAAAACAAACAAAAAACCAAAACATTTTTTCTTAACGCTTTTCTTTTTTTCGTCCTCAAAAGGAAAAGATTGTTATGGAAGGTCTTCAGGCAACGAAGAGCTGGCAGGTAATGAAACTGGATCATCCCATTTTGTGCATTACGTGCACATTAAGCCACATTCACTCCATCCCAGATCTCGCCTGGCACACCACTACTTCTGGGACACAAGCCTCCCCAGTGCAGCCCTGACAAGGGGGAGATACAGCCAGGGTCTTTACGTGCACTAGTAGTTCCCCTTCCTCTGATCAAGATCCAAAATCTTTCTTCCAGCCACTGTATTTACTGTAACACTCATCATCTTTTGCCCAAAAACATACTGGTAACATGAAGGAGCAAACAGCAACTCTCTAATTTTCCTCATGTCACTCTGTATAATTTTTAAGGGATTCTTGTACTCAGTAGATACGATCTTGTTTCTGTTCTAACACAATACTCCATTTCAGTTTTTAAAGTCTGATAGGCAACCCACAAAAACCCAGAAGGCACATTACACCTCTCTGCTGCAACTCCCAACTAACATTACTGCAAACTTTGTGTTATTTTCATGACAGGACAAATAGTTTCAGCCTTTTTCTATTTATATAAAGTCTGCAACGGCTTTATCATTTTTCAGGGGAGAAGGTGGTAAGAGGATAAAGAGGCGAGCCAGCAAAGGCTTGGTTTTCCAATGTTAAGTTTTATCTACCTAGCAAGATTACAGTATAGACATCGATGGGAATAGTTCTAGCCTAAGCTCGCTCTGCTTTTTAAATTAAAGTTACAAATATATAATGAAAGATTATCAAAGAATGTTAGTTACCAGTGCAGCTTGCTATAGAGGACTGTCAAAAATATCTCTTTAGGCTTAACAACAATTTATAAAACTGGACTATTTTGATAAAACCAGGTTAAGGAGCAGGCACACCCGAAGGCTGCCTTACTGATGTAAGGGAATAACAATACAGAGAAGTTTAAAGTTCAAGTTAAAATAATCTTGCTAGAAGTTATTGGTTTACAGTTGATTGATTATTGAAGGAAAGAGGACAACTCCTCTGTATTAACACATTCGCAGCAGAGTTAAGGCAATGCCTTTGCAGTTTATAAATTTAAAGAAAATTTTCCCAATCACAGTCCATCCTTCCTCAAGTTTTTCAGGTCGATGAACTAAACCTAGGCTCATTTCCATTAAATAACTTCCACTTGATTCTCTGAAGCAACCTTGAGCCAACAGATAAGGAGAAATATCACGCACATTTGGAGACCCTGTGTAACTTCACATTAGTAGTGTATGAAAAACTTCTCTGCCAACAGGCTGAATTAATTTTATGAACAAGTTAATTAAGGGAGCCGTCTCAAATGTACATCTACAGCCTGCAAACACATACAGGCATGCCTCGTTACAGAACAACCCTAATGATTAAGAAAACAAAACAACTTCTGAAAGCAAGTATTGGTAGAAGAGTATCCCCCCAAACTGCAGTGCCAATAATAATTAGGCTTTGAAGTTACCAACCCACTGTCAAAAGTGGGAAGACACAAACACGCACAAACAGCTAGACAGTGTTGGTGCCTCCCGTTTTGTGTATAAAAATATCTAATGCTTATAAAATTGGCAATGGAAAAAATGGCAAATTTCTGTTGTCAGGAAACAGAGTTCCACACGCACACGTGCGAACGTCTTCCATTTATTCTGTTCTGTGGGTCATTCTCTACACTTCTTTGGCACCTACAGCACGTGAAAACTGTTGAGCGCTCCGGTTTTTTGTATAAGGAAGCATTAGAAATATCTAGAATACATCTGTACAATACAATAATGCACTATAGCAACATCCCAAGCTATTATGACGATCTACAAAGATTTTCAACACTCAGCATTACATATGAGACTTGCTACAAACTCAGGGAAAGTTTGTTCTGTATTTCAGTTTTAGAAGCCTCTATCTTCCCCTTGCTGCGGTTCTCTGACAATACTCACATTTCTCCCCAAGACAGTTAATAAAATACATGAAAGTCACGCTTACTGTCTTCAAGATCCCTGTATTTGCACTCCAGTTCCACCATTAACTCAATCCATCTCAAAAGTTGGTTTAGCCACCACAAAGACCTTCCCCCCAACCCCAGGTCCATTCCCCAGCAACATCATCACACTGCCAACAGCCAATTATCAAATCCATCACAGATGAAGCTCCTCAAAGGTCTACAGTCATTTAAAAGCTACCGTGAAACTTTCAATGCAAGACATATGTTTGGAAAATGCCAGTTTGAAACCAAAGCCCAGGACTTCTCTGTCTGACGCAAGCCACCAGCAAACACGTCCTCAGGGAAGGATCTGAGCCACACTCAAGCATTTCAAGTCATGAAAAATACTAGTCACGTGTTTAGTTTCCTCCATTTGTATTTTATGTTCATCTCTTGCAGAAACAGTTATTTCAGTGACATTTCTGAAAAGATTGTGCCTTTTTTACAGATTCAAAATGCAAATAAATGCACTGTTTGCAACTTGGTTCCAGGAACCCACTCATCTGAGCAGTGTGATTACACACTTGCTTTCTCCAGCTCCAGCATAGCTGCTTTTAGTTTTTAACTGCCTATTTTTTATTAGTTTTATCAAAGGAACTAAACTGACAATACAAGCTGTTTTTACAGAAGTAGACAAACAGGGCATCAGGTACACCAGGTAAAAGATTAAGTGACGGAATCATGGGTTTTGACTAAGAAAATACATTACAAAACTTGCATTGCCTTTTTTTTTTCCCTAACACTAAGTGCACTCAATATAAGCAGTAATTTTTCTATAAACTCGCACACAATATTTGAGCAGTGAACAAGATATGCACATCAACTACAAGAAATCAGCACTATTTACAATAATTCAAAATACTTCCTTCACAGAGAAATTTTTTGCACAAAACTCATGAATAGTGGTACTAATATTTTATCAAGTTATCATTCTAAAGTATTAAATAATCCAAGGAAATTTTAATACTTAACTCCAGAGTACTGGGAAAGAAATGAGTTTTTGAAGGGTATTAAGAGCATAGGAGAAAAGCATTCAAAAGACATTCTGAAACCTCTTGACTGTAAAGTCCATATTCAATCCTGATCTCTATACTCATCTTCACTTTTCTTTTGTCAGCTCCTTCCCACCTCTCCTTTCCCACAGCTTCTTTCTCTCCATCAAATCAGACATCATCCACATCTGCGAAATCAAACCAGCTGTGGTTCCTGAAGGAACGAGGTCCAAAAGCAGGACAGCCCGTCAACCCCAATTACTGACATATGCCTACAGGTACTCATTTCTGACACAGAGCTGCGGTGAGCAGGGTCAGTCTGTGCGCCTACAACTTCACCCTGCTAGACTGACTCAGAATATTTTTATCATAAAAGCCCTGATAATGAAATGCTTCTAGCTCCAGCCAGGGAAGGCTGTGCTACCACAAAGATAGGAGCTCTAACCCAGCTCCTGCCAGCAGCATAAGACAAAGCAGCTAATTAGCAGAGAAACAGCGACAAGAAGCAGACGTGTATTTACTACAACACAGTATTAGCATTTATCACAAAGCTCTACAGAGATTTTTCAAGTTCTCAGATTAATGTGGACCTCAGGCCATAGATCCTATCAAAGGCTTTAGGCACCAACGTCGGTCACTTCAACGGGACCAAACGCTTTGAGAATCAAGGTCCAAACCACTGAACTTTGGGAAGAAACGCTGGTGTAGATGTAAGCGGAGAGGACAAGTTATCCCCGTGCTGCCTTTGGTTTCTCCTGCTGTTTGAAGCACTCATCCTCTGTCCAAAAGGACAACTGCTGTTAGCATGAGAAAAAAGCAGAAGCAGCACTTCATTTTCTGGCTTTTTTTTTTTCTTTTCCTCAAAGAAAGATTAGCAAGCTGTAAAGGAAAACTCTCCACAGAGCTGCCCGTAAGTACAATGCACGCATGAAATCACGCTGCCAGTTACACCAACAAGCGTCATCCTTTTCACATCCTCTCAAAAAGTGTTTCCCCTAGGAAACTAAATCAATAATCTTAAGCAATAGCAACTGCACACACAAAGCAGACTGCTTTAAGTATAACATGAAAAAGCACCGTTCGTGTTGTTTTTAGGATTATGTGTTTTAATTACACCTCTCCAACACTTCTTCTTACTTTGTAATTGAATTTTCTTTTATCTTTAGAAGACTAACTTTATTCATAAAAGACTGTGCATGGCAGAGTTCAATCCTTTCACTGCTGAGTCCTGAGGTCTCCCACTACTTTCCAAGATTTCATTTGCATTTTGTTTTAAAAAGGTTCTAGCTCAGATTAGCAAATATGTTTTTAATGGAAATAAATGCGTATCTGAAGGAGGGATGATGTAATGATAACACAAAAAGAAATTTCCTTTTGTATCTGCAGGAATCCCAGAAATATCAATATCCCAAGCTCCACCACAAGGGCTTAAAAAAAAAAAAAAATTGATTCAACCAGTAAATATTTATAGGACACACTTATTTCCAGTCTATTTGAAATTACAGATTTGGGTACTACAACATGTTCTTCATTCAACAAATCTAACAAAGACAAGCTGACTTCCAGACACTGCCACTGTGTCACTAATACATTCTTCTGAATGTCTGATGCCCTGACACTTTAAACTTTTTGTATGTGAAAAGAAAATCCTTTTCCTGCTATCATTACTTACAGTGCAGAACCTGGCCACTATTTCAGTTCCACTGCCAGCACATTTCTTAACGTTATGTCCAAGCAGCAATAATAAGAGACTGAAAGCACAGAAATATAGTTACTTCCCACCTTACAGACTGGATTACTTGGTACACTTCAGGTGTTACAACAGCACCCAAGCCTTTCCTGTGAAGTGCATAATTTAAGTTCCATAATAGACTGAGAAAACATTTCAGAGCAACAAAACTTTAAATGTGGCATTTTAAGTCTAGAAAACTGAGAAAAACATACACACTGCGCTGGCTATAAAGCCAGTATAGGTCTTAGCGGACTGACTAATTCTAAGAGACTTCAGGCATCAACATAAATAATCTTCAAAGGACCCCGCATTTGATCTTGGAACATCTTCAACCAACCATGATCTTCAAATCTTCTGACAGGGAGCCAAACGGGCACCTATTTTCATTGTAGCTCGTGAACTGCTTCCACATCATCCAGTGAAATGCTGGTTTCACTTGCTAAAGCTCCATCTGAGTCACTACCAAGATTCTAACACTCTCTGCACGTACAAACTGTGATGGCAAAACACAGCTTCCCCCCCGCATCTTTTCCTCCTAAATGGAATTACAGTGTTATGAGCTGCGCTAAATCATGGAATTCTCTCTCCAGGCAACACCACAAAAATATGGCCTTGCCTTTTGTTATTGCTCATTAACTGACATGCTTCCTTCTCATTCCTCCCTTTAAAAAGTACTGAAAGCTTAAAAAAAATAGAAAAAAAAAGAAATAAAAAAGACAACAGCTTTCAACGATACGCATTTCAAATCACAAGAACATTATCAGGCCTAAAGGCCTAAGAATAGTGACAGCACAGGGTTTTAGTGAAGGGCTCAGAGTAAGTGATGATGTTCTTATTACCCCAGCATCAGGAGTGGTAGAATTACACGAAAATCTGTTCTCATTTTAAGACTATTTTTTGCACTTCTGTTCATACAGAGAGAAAAACAAGACTTGAGCCTAAGGGCTCAGAAGACAAGAGCGCAACTGAAAAAGATTCCTCTATTTTTAGGAATACAATTTCAAAGCTTAATCCTGGCAACACTGGAATATTTACACTGTCATAAAAAGTGTTTTCAAATTCATACGTTGCCTTTTTTCATGGAATTATTTTTGCAGCCCCACCTCCGCAAAGTTCAGTGCCTATTTTTCCAGGCATCACTCTGCTGGCACATAAGATCTTATTTCTGTTGTTAACATATAAATACAAAAGAGAGATAATACTCTTCTAGTCAAGTTCCAGTTCGATTTTTGAATCAAGTTGTCATTATTAAATCAGAATTTTAATTTTACAACAAGAAGTAATAAAAAGAGTGCCTCACAAAAATCAAAGGATAGTCCTGAAAACACAAGCTTAGAAAGTTCTTTTATGAAGTCTCCTAGATTTTATTCCTCTGTGTCAATATTCTGCATCTAACTTTAGGCCTGTGGAAGTTCTTAAGAGCTAAACTCACTAGAAATACCTGTATGTATTAAAATTGCGTGCTTCTACTGCAAGATCCAATTTTAAATATACTCTTGATTAAATGGAAGAGAAAACCATTTGCCTGGCTCTGTTTAAGAAACATCTCTGCTGACAGCCCAAGTCTGTTTTGATTTGCTTGGTATAGATATGAAGTTGCTAGCAAAACACTAAGCGGAAAGTGCAGCGTTGGATGTAAATTATACCTTCTCACACTTAAGTGCTGCCCTCAGCTGCAGCCAGAAATTGCACAGACAAGCATTGCTATGATCACTCCTAAGATTAACAAGAACGTAAAAAAATGAATTATCAGATCTCTATGCAAAGCAAGCACATAAATTGAGCAAAGAACTGGCCTACCAAAAAAAAAAAAAACCAAACCACCACAAAAAAATCCTCCCTAAAAGCTTTCCAAAGCTGAGGTCAACACCTCTGCAGTATCTTAACTCTAATTCTTGTAGGGTACTTTGTTAGCCCTTACGGTTATAAAAATACTCTTCTAAACACATAAGATTAAAAGCTTGTTCTTCTGTACCAGGGCTGGGCACACCTAGAAGTCAATGGCCAGAAAATGAACAGAAAATTGCTGAGGTACAAAGAAATAATGAATGGATTTTTTTAAAAGGGCTGACAGAAAAACACTCATTTACAGCAAAATGAAATCACTTTTCTGGCTTCTCGATTCAACAATCTCCAACACACTTACTGCCTTGTAGAGGAGTAATTCACGTTGAATAAAAATCCTTTGGATTGTGGTATACTCCCACATAATATCGATTAAACGCAAAATCCATGCTCTCCTGTGCACGACACAGGTATCGGACGCAGGAAATAGTGTTAAATTCCATACTACTACTGCACAGCAGATCCAGTCAAAGATAACTTCATTTAATGAAGTTTCATCATATAATGAAATTAATTCATCAAGTAGCTTGCCAAGAAGTAAGAGTTTCACTAAGGATGTCACACAACCTGGACATTAAGGTCAAAACCAGGTTTACTGGTTATCTCAGATGAGAGAGTGGTCAAAACCCAACAGGGATACCTAAGAAGTGGTATCAGCATTTTTGGTTTATAGATCCTTCATCATCATAATGGAAACTTCTTTAAATTTAAAGAAGAATTGTGCACTGTAAGTGCTAAAAAGTGCCAGTTTAAGACTCTTTCGCCTAAGGAAAGACTTTTTCAGCATTACTGTTACTGTAAGTATGACATTTAGTTTTATCCAATTTAATTCCTTCTCCCCCTTCCCTGCAAAATACCTGTAAGAGTGTCCAAAGGCCAACAACAACAGAGGTTGTGGCCACATAAACCCAAAGGCCAGCACCCCACGCACATCTCCCCCGAGCTCACAGCATACTGCTTCCCATGCCCTCCGCCTGTGTGCCCAGTACAGAAATGCCTGCTTGAAACAGAAAAAGAAAATCCACCAGCCTGGTGCACACTGTTCAGGTTTCAACTGTGGGAAGCTCTAAGCCTCAGTAATTCCCATTCATTGTCTTTAACATCAGTTAAGGAAAGCAAACGTTTTGCAAGCTTGGTGTCGGTACATAGTACCGTCTACCCAGGGCCCACTATTGTCCACAGAGACTTGAATATTTTGGAGCCTTTTCTGGAAGATCATCTCATATTTTCAAGGCTGTTTATAAAGACAGGAGGTAATGACAGACATGCATTTTTTTTTTCACAATACAAGGAGGTCTAATGAATCTGTATCAAGCCCTGCTTTTCAAGAGAAGTACACAAACATGAAATAAGTGCAAAGCTTAAAGACAACAGAGAACTATTTAAGAGATGAAAAACAAATGTTGTTTGCTAAGAACTGCAGAAAGATAATAGAAAATGACATTAAAGGCAAGATAATAAGACAGAGAGAAAAAAACAACCTCACCTATACAATGAGATCTAAATTAGGTACTGCAACTCAGGATTTTGAAATTATTATGACTAATTCTCTTGAAGCATCAATTCCACACTCATTAAGAGCCCCGAGGAATAGAGAAGAAAATAGAAAACACTGCGCTACAGATTCTAGAAATCCAGAGCCCCTTGAGACAGCATGTAGTGCTGGTCTCAAACAGCCATGGCAAGACTAGAAGATGCACAAAAAAGGAATCAAAGAAGATCAGCAGCTTGAAATACCTTTATACTAACAGAAGTGGATGTATGATTCAGTTTTACAGGAGAGTTAAGAAACACTGGCAGCCAGAAGGAGCAGTCCCACCCAGTCCAGCACTGCACACACGGACAGAAGCTGTAGATGGGCTTCAGCATCTTCTGTGCAGTAAAATCGGCTCCTTCTTTGAACTGAACAGTGCAACTATGGCAGCGTACAATAGAGATGTGTAAAATCAAAACTAGTATGAGCAAGAAGAATAAGGAAAGGTTATTTGCTATTTCTCCTACCACAAGAACCAGAAAACACAAACCGAAGCAGTTTGTCACATTGCACATAATTGAACTGCAGACTCATAACCACAGGAAGTTGTGGATTCAGAAAGGATTAGACAAACTGACAGAGAACAGGTCAAATCACTGGTTCCTACGCAGCCTCTGCAGCTGCGTCACCAACTGCGAGAATGATCACGCTCCACTCTTTCTTATCCTCATTTCAAAAGGTTTTTGAGGTGAGATACAGAACTAGGTGTCCTACTGATCTGACACATTACGGCAATTTTTATGCTCGGCACAACTTAAGCTAGACTTGAAGCCGCTCTTCCAGCAATGCAGAGAAACTTCTCAGCCACCTCCAATGGCTACCGCATTGATGTTTTGCTTTCAAATCCCACTGCCAAGGTAGAATCTCAGAAGGGTCATTTTTACACAATGAAGTCGATTTTGTTGTGCTGTTTGTCAGAAACCAAGTTTTTGCATTGTGGTGAGACAGACTTCCCTCCTTTGGGCAGATAATAAAGAAAACATACACTGCCAGTCTTTGAAATCCAAAATACACCGCTTGTTTCAGAGACTCTTCCAGCCTGCCCACCGTAGCCACCATAACCCAGCTTTCTGAAAAGATACCTCTTTAGAGACACCAATGATGCTTTTTTTCTATAAAGGTGTTTC
Organism: Baryphthengus martii; assembly: GCA_013396935.1. Lineage (NCBI taxonomy): Eukaryota > Metazoa > Chordata > Aves > Coraciiformes > Momotidae > Baryphthengus > Baryphthengus martii. The sequence goes on from VWZK01012370.1 coordinate 1,105,817, forward strand.
TGCTGTTTGATAGGCAGGTGTTACATTGGTTTGTAATATTATCTGTCACTCACATTTGCAGGTAAGAATGATCAAGAATGACAAAGCATATTTTGATGTCATTTCCTATGTAGCACCACAAAAGAAAAGCAGTTATATAAACTGCTTTAAATAAAAGCATATTAATCCACATAATACTGCAGTTTCTCTCAAAAAACTTAGCTTTACTATAAAAAGAAATTTTCTGTCTTTTCCACTGGATAATCAAAAGAATTATAATTTATGTCAAGATGCTTTAAGATAGAAATCGGACTCCAATCAGAAATAAAAACTGCACTTTCATTTTACTAGCTAAGTAATACTCTTACCTTAAAAGCATTCACAGAGAAGGGAGATACAAGGGAAACAATATTTTGGTCTACAATTTAAGAAGAACACAAGAGTTAAATCAAGGAACATTAACTGCAATTACCGAAGTGTGTTTTTTTTCCTGTCACCTTGTCCTTCCATCTGTCACACTCCTGCCTTAATTTTGTACCAAGATTGGAAGAGGCGGCAGTCTTTTGTGATTTTTCAGTTCCCAGTCATTATCTCTTACTTACATAAACTGAACTGGTTAAAAAAACAAAACCAAACGAACCAAGTGTTGGACACGCTCCCGTTACAACTGCAGCAAGGTGAGAACTATCTCAAACCGTCTTTATTAGCACAATAAACTCTGGATTCACATAGTCACCCAAGCCATTTCCCTAAATATCCTGGTTTTCATTAAGAGGAGTGACAAAATACATGCTTAAATTCACTAGAAAGTAAGTTCAAAAAGTAAGATTCGGTCACAACAGCAATGGGAATTCACTCCTGCTTGCTCCTCCAAAGCTATTAAAAAAGTTTAACAAATAAAGTAATCACCTTAAAAATCAGACTTTTCTTTTCGGCTGCTGGACTGAAAAGCCTTGCTGCTAACTTCATTCAACCTTGTTTTGCAAATACAGGAAAAAAAAAGTTTTCCTGAAAGAGAGGAAGAGTTTTCACATGCCTGTGCCCACGGTCACATTCATTGAAAAGGAGTTGATGAGTTCAGTCCAGTTGGCCAATTAGTGCTATAAACGCAACGTTTCTGACTGATCCTGCACTTTCATTATTTCTTAGGGCCATTAGTTTAACCCTCATAGTAACACTTTACAGAGCAATGAGCAGAGTTAATCCTGGGAGGAACTACTGTCACCTTCAATAATGCGCATCCCAAAAGAGAAATTACGTGAGTTCCGCTGGCCCAGCTGCAAGAAGGCCTCTCGTGTTTCCCCCCTGCCTGTCTCCCAGGCATTTCTTACTGGACAGCTCTTTAAGAATGGTCTTGTAAAGTTCTTGTCATTTATATTAAAACACCTCTGGAACATTTTGGTACTTAACACATGAATGGGAGCCTATTTGGAACCTGACATTAGGAAAATATAAATACTAAGGTAGGTAAGGGAGAGAAAGGCTATGTATATAAACATAGACACCTGTCAGGCTTCAACAACGTTTCTCAGCACTGCTTAGAAAGCCACAGCTCTTTCAGCATCACATCCTCGTTCCCAGAGCAAAGCTGATGGGCACTGAGGCCAACGGTGACCTCCTTTCAAGTGAAGAAGCTTTGACGAGAGAGAAAGTTACAAAAAAAGTCACCCTAGTTTCAGACAATGCTTTATTTACAGTATAATGGAGTTTCACAGTCTTTAGATATAAAAGACTTTCTCTGTTTCCTGACTCCAAGACAAGCTGGGTTTTTTGAAACCAGAGGCCATGGCTCCCCACGCACAGAGCAAAGAGCACGCCTGAGCTACAAACGTGCATATTACAACAATTTCTGAGGAGCGAGTGATTCTTAAACATACCCACTTCAGTCAAGCTACAAAAATAAATAATAAAAATAAATTTCGAACAAAAATCTTACGTTTCTATGTATTTTCACAAGAAAGAGGTAAGAAATGCCAAGGCATCACTTACTCCAACATGGAGAAGCCAGACACCCACAGAGCCACTTGTAATAAATGTTCACCCAGCATCAGAGGGGAAGTGCCTTCACTTCCTGGCTTTATCAGTCTCTTCTGGAAACAATGACAAATCTGAAGGTGCTATTTATGGCTTTCTCTCACCCATCCCCAGAAGAAATAGAGACTACAGCCTCAAAATCCATCAAGACGGAGTTCATCTACTCCAGTCCACTTGATACCTACTTCGATATCACTGCTCCAGTCCCTTATATCCTTGAAAAAGATTAAGTGACAAACAGAAAAACCTTGCAGGGTTTACCACCACCATTACTCCCAACCAACGACCCCATTCCGCAAGACAGAGCACCTCTTGAGATACGCTGAGAGCCCTCGACTCCGATCAGCCAAAATGGGAGAGGAGTTCACTCAGTCCTGCACGGTTTACCCTCAGTGGAAAAAAAATTTAAAAATCCAAGATGCATCTCCCCTCTCTCATCAGTACTCTCAGAGAATCTCAAAGCTGGTTTAATAGCTGCGGCATTTTAAGATAACATCAAATTCCACTAGCTTCCTTCCCAACTTATCTGTTTGAAGAAAGAGATCATCTCTGTAGCGAACAAGGGTGTCCTCAAGTGTAACAGCAAATAAACCAGTGTAAATGAAGTGCCACAGCAGTATAAACAACGACCTTGAAAACCAGCAAGCTGCTGCTCAGGGTGACTCTAGGGACAATAATTACATTTTGAATGTCCACGTAATCTGAACAAATTGTTAAGATTACCTCTGTCACTGGCACCTCAACTCAACAGCAGGTAAACATCTGCAATTAGTCGACCTGCCAGATACGAATGGGTGAAAAACGCCGAAACAAAGCACGCAGGGCTCCCATCTACTTTAGGTAAAGGAAAAACTCCTATGTTACAAGAAGTAATCTGTGCAAAAAGCTAGTGTCATTTAAAGCTGCTCTGTCTTATTAAAAATAGATAGCTTGAAAGAGCAGAAATCCTAGTATTAGTCAGGCATCTACAGAAGAGATGGCTGCTCTACTACCAACCTCGATGGAGTCCTCTTACTGAGGGTTTATAACATTATTGCTTACCTGGTTTTCTTAAGAAACAAGGTTTATTCGATTAACTTGAAATGTCTGCATGTACAGTTGTCTGCCTATCCTCGCATGACTCTCCACCAAACCCAGGCAAAAAAACATGACAAAGGGGCAGGGGTCTCAACAATATTGAGATCCCACAAGCATTGTACTAGCATGCTTACTTTCACAAGGAGAAGAAATCTAAACGCTACTGTCTCCACTGAAAGAAAAACTAATGCAGATGTCACAGAGAATCCAGAAGATGCAAGAAAGGAAGAAGAGGAGGGGAGACAGAGGAAGAAAGAGACCCTGGGACTGGCGTTTCCTCAGTCCTGTGGCTTTCAGGCCTTGTTTATTTGCGCAGTTCCTAGTGAAGCGCTCCTCAGTGCTGCCTGCGGGTGATAATCCAATACTACTAAACCAAACAAAGCTGAAAGCTGCCCCTAAGACCCACCACTTTCCACCTTAAAAGGGTTTTTTAAACATTCGTTTAGGACTCTAAGTACTACGCAGCTTTGCATTAGTTAAAATACACTAATTGCCCAGAGACGTGGAGAGTCACCTGAGAGTCACAACTAATATGCAGAATATCTTGCTGCAGCCTAAGCTCACACCCTCCTTTCTCATAGGGGAACATTTAAAATATTCAAACAAGTGATTCCCCTAAGACATGCCCTATTAAGAACGCAGAGTAGAATTCACATCGTAATACTTTAGTTCTACACACTAGCCTTGCTAAGAACATCTTAAAAAAGACCACCTCACCCATAAGATAGGATAATAATAATCACAATAACAACGACGATAATTCTTCCATGATCCACCAATCCACAAAGGCTGGCAGCAAAGTCCAGGAAAAGGGAAGAAAAATCAACATGGATACACAAAACGCGTATGTGTCTTACATGTACCAAGTCTTAGTTTAAAATAAATAAATAAATATATACATATATATATTCATTCTGCACTCTTAGGATCAAACTCATCTTAAAATCAACCGAGCAGTAAGTAATATTTTGATACTTCTTTCATAGGCTTTATCAATATAAAGAAACCTGAGCAGTGGAAAGTACTATGGATCAAAATTAGAAAAAAAATTACATAAAAAACACCATTATGCTGATGACACTGCTTTTAAAATAATATGATATTAATAGATATAATTAACATAAAAATTTACTCTCTCTTTTTCAACTTGGAGAATGCGAACCACTAAATCTCCCTTTCGGGACCTTGCATAGTAACACAACATTCGCCTTCAGGGCAATTTTAACAAGCATTTGAATCAAATCAAAACAAAAACCAACTCCCATCCCCACACTTTATCCTCTGACTTTTTAAGTAAGTAATCAATCTTGAGAAAAAACCCAAACCTACAAGCTCGAAACAGCTCCCATCTCTAGTTTAAAACCTAGAAACTGATGACCATTTCCCAAAAGCAGAAGGAAATGGGCACAAAGTCAAGTCCACTACCAGCAGCAACGCTGATGCTCAAAGCTACCAAAACAAAGCCGACATAAAAATCTGCTAATCATCAAGCAAGATGAGTCAGATAGATGGTCAGCACAAAAGAAAGGCGTTACAGTTCCAAAAATACCCGTAATTTACACAGGCTACATCGTTTTAAGCCAACGATCAATCTCCAAGATACAGAAACGCACACCTAATAAAAGAAAACAAATCCAAGGACTGTTCTGTAACTCCAAGGTTGCCGTGTTAATATAGGAACCATGGACGTAATGCAAGCCCTCTGGTTTTAGGTAGCAAAAGCTCTCTCCCCAAAATGTCCCTTATTTAACACCTCCCAGGTTTCAACTTCTCCTGCACTTAAAGGACACTTCAGTGAATTTAACAAGAGTCAACGTGTTCATGTAATTAAGTCGCCATGTGTCTAAAGTGCATCACTTGTAGGACAATTACTTAAGTCGAGCGAGAGCAACGTGACCATACTGATGTCGGCATCACCGCACGATGATCACGCCATGGCCAAACTTCACCAGGGGAAGCACGGCAATGATGTTCAAGCGATTTCCAGCAACAGAGCGGATTCAAAAAGTAAGCGTGACAGAAAGGTCTAGAGCTGTCACTGGTCTGCCACGAAAAAAACTCTGCAATGTGTTACTAAAACATACTATGACCAACGTACTTTTACAATACTCTTTAACACCTTCCCCACCAGAGAGGGAAAAGGTTCCCAGAACATGAGATTACACAGTGCAAACTATACAGGTCGTTAACATGTCATCTTACACTTTAACTCACCTTTCTTTTCCACACAGCAATTGCCGTGGAGATTGGCCACGTTTAAGAACCAGACAAAATAACTCAGTATCACCAGATTAATAGTAGAAGGGAAAAAAAAAAAACAAAAACAAACTGCAAAGGAAAAGCCATACTGATCAATAATGACTAAGATCTGCCACTGTCTCAGCCCTCTGCCTCGCACTGCTGGCTCCTGTGGAAAACACGCACGCCAGATTTAAAATAACAGCCTTCCCAGTGCCCAGCAGAGCCATACACCAAACCTGAGCAAAGCCACTCTCCCAACACTTTCATGCTAAGGCTTAAGTATGAGTCACAACAGAGTGAGAACTATCACTTTTATTTTGTTGTCTGTCTTGTCCAGAAGCATCTGCCTGCTTTTCCACTAACACAGATTCTGGGAAGAATTAGATTTCATTCTCATCCTTCCTTCAATCACAGCAACAATTCACAAACCAAAAGTAAAAGAGGAAATGGCTGAAGGCAGGAAGCCCACTAAATCTTCTTAGAGATGATCTTTTTGATAGAAAGATCTTTTTCGTTCTTTTTGAGTTGTAAAATCCCCGTCAGTAATACCCACCACACAGGAAACCTCTGTTTTCAGTTCATCTTGAAGATATACTTTCATCTTCATATCGATTTACTCTGTCCAAAAAGTTGGCTCTTTTGGAATGGCAATCACAGACTTCAGCCAGATCAGGAATCCATCCTGCCCAGTACTGCAGATGCTTTAAGTTACAGTCCCCACTCCAGAAAAAACACATGACTATTGCCCATTAGCAACTTTTTCCTCTTACAAATCAGACGTTTCTGACCAGTTTACGCTAAGTAAGTTACAATACAACGGTATTTCTGAAGTTACAAGATGGGTTATGGCTCTCTCCTGCACGACGTTTGCACGGTGCACCTTATATTGTGCCTTATGGAAATGTTCGCTATGGTAACCTCCCGGGCTACTGACAGCAGCCAGCTACCATAAAGGAAGGAACAGCAAAGAAACTGCAAGGTAGGCCTTTTCTTTTGCTGTAAAACCTCTCCCACCAGAATTCCGCTGTCAGAGCGGGCAAAACTGACAGACATAAAGGCTACCATGTAAAATCACTTTATAATTGCAACAAGTTTCTCCAAAGTAGGAATAATTGTTCCGCTAAAGCACACGTGTGACTGTGAAACGGGCATCATTGGCCTATTTTTGAATAAATAAGGGCCCTGTGGAACTCCAACAGCGAACGCAGTTAAAAATTCACAATTAACTACTCGCGTTGTTTTTCTTCTCTTTTCATTATTTCCACCGTGGAGGGGGGCGGGAGGGAGCCCTGGTAACAAGTTTGCAAAAGCCACTGCCGGAAAACTTGCTCGGTCTTTCCCATGCAGGGGGCATTCCGCCCTCCCGCTCCCACCCGGCGCTGCCCGGCCGGGAGCCCTCCCGCAGCCGCTGCCCCGGCGCCGGTTCCTCCCCAGCCCGAAGTTGGCGTCCCGG
>VWZK01012371.1:0-13812 GCA_013396935.1 Baryphthengus martii
TTAAGTATTAAGTATTAATATAAAGTATTAAGTACTAATATTAAGTAATATTTTGTCATAGTGCAAATTATTAGACACTTGAAAAAAATCTCAGTTTTACACAGAACTTAGTAAATTATTCATACCAGAAGGTGAAAATTCATCAATGATGAAAATATTTCATGATCTAAACATAAACTTTTACACTGAGGAAACTTCTTGACTTAACATTTATTTTAATGTCAGGAAACAGACTCTGGAACTGACCTACCTGTTATTCTACAGCTAAAATAAGCACACATAATAAGAGAGGATAAAAAAGTAATTGTTGATAGCATTGAGTAATAGTGTGCTGGCAGGCAGTGCTCTAGAGGCCAGAGAGGAGGAAGTTTGTTCACAGACCATTTGAAAACTGCCAGAATGATGCTGTTACCCTGCATTTTATAATGAAATACAAAGCCATCAAGCTGCTCAGTCCAGAAAAAAAATCGATTTTTCAATCTGTATTGTCACAGAAAACTACAGCCCTGTTCTGGGAAGATAGCCAGGACACAACATAAAGTTGTTTCCACCAGCCATGTTTATGCAGATATGAGGAATGACCAGGAAACTATGTCAGGTTCCAGAATTTGCTGTATTTAAACAGAGCTCTATAAAATTCTGCATCTGATGAAACGATATAGCACAAACAGTTATGACAACATTTGGGTTTAAAATACTCCCCTCATACCTCCAGATCATCCAGCTCTTGATTAAGCCTGATACCTACTGTTAAATCAGTGAGGTGAACTCTCCTACATAATTAACTTTAAACAAGACAGTTTGAGACTAAAAATGTGTCATTTTAGATATCTGTAGGTTCCAAAGTCCATAATACATATATCTTTTCTGCCTTGTTGCCACTGATTTCTTTCCTATTGATTCATGAAAACTAGATTTATTACATGGAACACCTATCACTTGATCAGAAACTCATAAACATGTATGTTGCTAAAGCACATAAAAATAAAGGCCAGACCTCATCTCCTTCAGCAGCATGCTTCCCTTTGTGCACAACACCGGTTTCAAGATCTTCAAAATCGCCATACAGTTCTTCTGCAACAATAAGTACCCAAGATACCTAACAGTTAACCATTCTGTTATATTACAGTTAACCAAGCTGTTGTATTGTTCCATACAGTTTCTCATATTTTTTGGTATTGCATATTTCTCCGTACTGTTTCATAGACTAGTTTCAGCCCAGTATTTTTTTTCTACCCATCAACAGTTTTGCAAGTCTCTTCTGCCCTCTTTATAGTTTCAGCTGAAAATTCTCAACTTAACTTCAGTGGCTCCTCTTTTTTGATTTCAAAAATATAATTAAAGCTCAGATCATTCCAAAAGACCACAGAGCACATTGATAGCACTCTCATAACACAAGACACCAGCAGAGAAACCAATCCCCTATCTTTAATTTAAAAAAAAAAAATAATTAAACTATTTTTATGATAATGATGTTTATGATAACAAATGCTTATAGAAGCCTGACGAACTACTATCATTTTGCATATAAGATACAGCCATCATTAAAAAAATTCTAAACATTTCCTAATTATTAAAACAACCATAACTCCAAAACATGTGAAGATGGATTTCTCTTTTCAGCCAAGTGTAAACAACCAGTTTGTCTTCCCATTAAAAAAGAATTTCTGCTTATTTCTACCAAGACAATCCAAAAGAATAAACCATACATAGAGGATTGACAACTAAACTCAGATACATAATCAAAACTGGCATTGCCAACCGTTAACTAAGGACTCTATTTCCTTATTTAAATTATATACTCTATTCTTCAGAAGGTAAATTTTCAGCAAGTGCTACTTGTCTACTGTTTGTGTACAGAGGTTTACAGCAATGTTTACTTATTAGTATCTGTATAGTACTTCATGCAATAGTTTGAAAAAATTGCAAGTATATCACTAAAAGCAAAACATTCTACATAAACTACAAAGTCATACTTTTCTTAAAAAGCCCAGATAAATTAATAATTTTTAGAAGTCCTACACATACCATCTTCCTCCAATAGCTTTGCTGCATCTTTATCATCTTCCCACTTTCCAGTAACAAAGCAGTCTCGAATACTGCTCATAACCTGCAAAATAACAGTGTCATTGACTTGTACAGTTACAGCTTCTCAATAACAGAAATATTCTCCAGTAAGTTCCCCGCTCCTCCATCAGAGATCCCACATCATAGATAATCAGGAATGTGAAACCAACTCAGCTCTTGCCCAAAGGTCTTTACCCTAACAAGGTCTTTACCCTACATCATATTTTCACTTACGATTCACCTGCTTTTTAATTCTGGTAAATAAATATCAAACTATGATCCACCAAATAACAAGAGACTCAAGCATTAAACTGATTTATTCTAACTTTCCATTCCTGTAAGAACAGACCCCTGGCATCCGTTAGCTAGTAAATACTTCCAGTAACAGCAAGTAGCAGAAGATATGACACTTTGGCCATAGTTCCCATAATCCTGTTTCAGGAACAACTCAGTAGTACTTCTTGAGACACAGACAGTACATAACCAGTATAGGATAAGCAGAAGAAATTTTCCAATGGTATTACCTCTTCTAAATCCCAATCTCGCAGCTTTTCTATCAGAAATTTGGAGCAGTCAAGAGCATTAGCCTTCTGTTTAGATGCTTTATCTGGACGGCTGACATGGAACAAACCTCCAAGTTCATCACATGCATCCTCACCCTCCTGGTCCTCATCCTCAACAGCTAAACAAAACATACAAGCTGTGATTATTTACCCACAGTAAATGGACTACATTCATTAATAACTCTCTTCTGCCTTATGCTTCACAACTTCTGCAGTAGTTTAGGCAAAAAAGATGCAAACTAAAAATAGTTTTAAATATAGAAGACTGAAGAACATGGATCTTACACTCTTACAATGATCCAGTGTAAGAGTTAAATTAATATCCTCCCAAGGACAGAATAAGGTGAGCAACAACCACCGAGTAGATATATACACTGTGATCCTAGTGAACTTCAGCTGTACGGTTGTTCCACATGGAAACGTAATATATGTCACAAATTCCCCATAGTTCAGATTTCTGTGAACAACCTGAAATCTGGTTGTATTTGAGTAACTGAAGTAATCTGAAAAAATATTGTCCGATAAGTAAACACACGATGTTCATTCAGTATCAGAAGCAGAAACAGTACCAAAACTGTCTGTGAACAGAAGTGACATTAAACTGGTCGGCACGTTAATACGGGACCTGAGAATCTGTCGGCAAACCTTTCCGCTCCTGCAGCGTGAAAGGTTTACAAAAGCCACATTCTCAGTGTGTTCTACCAAGATTGTGCATAATCAGGTTTGTACACTCAGACATCTACTGAAAAAGTTGTGAACTAAACAGGACAAATTATACAAATAGCAATTTTCTCTTCCTTTTAAGCCAGCTAGTATTTTCCTTCTTGGCAAACACCTTCATTACAGGTATGATAATACTAAGTCACATCTAAGAGAATATTCCACTCTCAGTCATTGTGAGACAGAATTTCCTGATAACAGCCAAGAAACAACATCCCTTTATGAAACACATCAATTATCACAATGGATTTGCATAATATCTACCAGATAATTATCAAAATGATCGAACTTTAAACCATTTGGGGGAAATACGTGTACCAGAAAACATGAGTAACAATCGTGTAGTCCGGAAAAGGAGCTTAAAGTGCTTTTTTATTGGAAAAGTAAAAACTGTCTTTATTATAATTATTAGTGAAAATGAGTACTAGTAATTTAAAGTCTATTAACTTTCCTCAAGCCTCCCACTAAAAGACAGAGCTCAAAGGCTCAGACTTTCAAACTAGGTAACAGATGAAAAGCTACTACGTATTAAGACAGTACAAGCCTCCAAACAGATTTGTACCTGTTCCATATACAAGTTTACGAAGATTGGGGGTTGAACGCTGCTGTCTTAGAAAGGCCTGAGCTGCCTTCTCTTTAAGGTCCTCCTTCCACTTAAGTGCACCTGAAAAGGGAAAAGAAATTGCGTTCTATCTCCAAAAAAAACCCAAGGATTAGGAGTTACACAATCATTTAATGACAACAGCAATCTTAAGAAGTGTAGACACAATCCAGAGTTTCTTCTTTTCATACTTCATATATAAAAAGAAACAAAGTGTGGCTAACAAATTATATCACTTTTTTTCTGATGAGTCCTAATTTTAGGACAAAATTTTTAAGAGATTATTAGCAATAGATCTGACTATTTTCATGATTATACGTGTCTTTTCCACAGACTAACAAAACATTTGAGGTTGGAAGGGACTTCTTAAGGTCTCCTTGTTCAACCCACTGCTTAAGGAGGGTCACCCAGAACAGGCTACCTAGCACCATGTTTAGGTAGCTTTTGAATATTTGCAAGGATGGAGATTCCTTAAGTTCTCTGGGCAACCTGTGCCAGTTCTCAATGAGTAGTTAATACGTTTTAGTAACGTTTTCCCCAGAATGTTCTATTTGTTCTAAATGTAATAAAGCATCATCATTCATTTTACACAAATAGCCATAAAGACTAAAGAGAAATGTATGCAGAATCAATGCAGTTTGTACAACAAATCACCTCCATTTTAGAGGAAGAAAACCTGAGACCTGCATCCTACATGGCAAATCAAAGGTTTAATAGCAGATAATCCAAGGTTTCCTATGCTCAAATCCATCAGTCAACAACCATAGATATTTTGGAGAGGCAACATTGTATAAAATTTACTAAATAAAATATCCTTTAACAATGAACCCAATTGAAAATGAACAGTAGAAGTTTTTGACATTTATAGTCTACCTGTTGTGTCAGCAGAAAAATCTATTTTTTCTTCATACTCATCTTCCTCTCTCAGTAGATTCTCCACATCATCATTCTCAGCTTCTACACCTTTAAGTTTAGTCTGTTTAATGCCATCAGCTTTCTTTGATTGAGCATGTTGAAATCCCTTCCTGTTTGACTCTTCAACTTCTAATTCATCGTGTGATCCTTCATCGTCTTTATCGAGGGAAGAGTTTTCAACCTCAGATTCTGATGCCTCCTCTGCTGTGCAATTTCCTGAATCTGTAGTGAGCACGGCAGCTTTTCTTTTCAGCCTGTTACCTGAGCTTTGTGATCTCATTTCTGTATCTTTACTACTTATTTCATATTGCTTAGAATCAGCTACTTGTTTGCTGGCAGCCTCAAGTTCACTATCAGAGCTTTCATTTTCGTAAGTCCTTTGCTCCTCATCTTCCTCCATCTCGTTCTCTTCAGCAACAGTTTCTCCTTCTTCAGAACTCATCTCAAGATCATCATCGCTGTCTGCAAATGCTGGCAGTTCATTCTCTGCTTCTTTAGTCACCTCTGTTTTCAGGTGTTTGGCTCTCCCAACAATCATCTCTTCCCCTAATAGCTCTACGTCACTTTCTTCCTCAGCATCATCTTCATCGTCACCATCACTTCCATCCTCAGACATTACTGCTTCTTCTTGATCATCTTCCTCATCACTTACTGCATCATCATTTTCTTTCTCCTCTTCATCAAAGACAGCTCTCCGACGTACTCTTCCAGTCTTTAAATCAAACTGTCTCTCTTCTTTCGGCATCACAAATCTGTTTTCCCAAGGATCACATTTGGGGTAAGATGGTAAAGTAAAAGAAAATTTTACTGAAACAACAAAGCTTCATGCTAATATTGAATTTCTAAATTTATTTTTAAAAAAAACAAAACAGAGCCAGTTTATGAAGAGCAATAAAAAGGCAATGGAATTCTTTAAGTATAGAACGTCTCTTAATTCAAGAATACACTCTATGTTATAGCCATAAATAATTTCAAGAAATTCCAGCATTTTCCACAGAATGAAAAGAAATTATACAATTAATTTTACTAAAAATCATGACAGCCATTCTCCAACACTCCAAATAAAAACAAAAACATGTTACTTAGGGCTCTATTATCAAGAAATTCCTGGAAGGCAGAACTATACAGCTGGTAAAACTTTCGTAATATCAATTACTCCTATCTCAAAATACAAGTGACATAGGAGTAGTCTCAGAAGTAGAAGAATTAAGCAACAAGCCATTCTACTAACTGTGCTCTACTGAAACTTTTTCCTAAATTAAAACCAGAAATTAAGAGATTCATTCATGTTCAAACACTGCTCAACATTCAAAACTTACTCCTGTCCTACATCTTCTGAACCTAAGGGTCTAGAGTCCATGAAGAGAGAGACCTTGCTTGATGCCATCTTAACATCAATGGCTGAATGTGTGGAGATGAGGCTCTGAACCAGTTCATGATTTGGTCTCACTTCGTCCTGGAAAGACAAGATTTTTTACTTTTTAGTTAAAAAGAATAAACAAATATCTAATGAACAGCTAACAGAGTCATTAATCTGCCTAAACAGTAGAAACATGCATAGGCAGATAAAATTCCAAAGTATTTTAAATAAACATTTTCCCAGAATAGTAAGGTCTTCCTTCTCCTCTTCACATTTCAAGAACACGTGCAATATTAACCCAAGAATAAGATGATGGTCTCCTTCGCAGTTTGCAACCACTACAATAAATATCAGCAAGCACAAGTTATCGTAGTCCCGAACGTATTTAACATTTAGCACAATACAGGGGAAAACAGCTGAACTCAATCTGTTTGCATGCAAATGTTTTCCACCTCTCCCTTTAACCAGTCGAATGCTCTGAGTGTTCTCCCACAATCACCCTGCCCTGCAAAATGATTAATATTCCAGTACTAGGACTTTTTAGAAATCTTAAGTCAAAGTTTATGAAACTAGGTACTTAAAATTAACGGATCCTCCAAATGTTTTGCACAGTATCTTACACAGAGATAAAAACATCCCTCCTCTGAAATCACTAGAGAAAAAGAAATTATCCACTATAAATATATAAAGATTGATTAAAGAAGCTTATTTTTAACACATATTTTAAGAATGAAAACTACAATTTGGAAGAGAATTCAAATCACCATAGCATTCCTGTACCTCCTCTTTTTCATGAGCATGGCTTCCACCAAGGTCAATATAGACAGCATCTTTATCATATACAATGCCCCCAACTCCTGAAAGAGGGGCATAGACTAGCTTCTCCTTCTCGTTTAAAGAACGCTTCTTCTGCTGCTCGGGTAGAGCACAGGGGTCTGGTAGGAAGCTCACATCACTCACAGTAAAGTCTCCTACACCTGGGGTGACAGACAAGGGAAACAATAAGGTTTTCACAAAGTTTTGATTCTCAAGTTTGTACAATTCTCCAGGAAGAGATTAAAAAAAAACAAATAAAAAACCAGAAACAAAACACTGTAGCATTCAGTGATTCATCAACACTGAGCTCAGTATCGAACATCCAATTCTGCTGCCTTACCGCCGAACTTAAGAGAAACATATCTAAGTTCACAAGAATACTGCAAAGCTTTGGGCTTCCTTGGTTTTCAATGAGCAAATTAGTGAATCACTTTTCTGAGCAGGTCTGCAAATTTACTACTAAAATGTTTCTGAATTTAAGTTTTTAAATATTTCACTTAAAATACTAGTTATTCAATTAATGAGAAATTTTACATAAGCCAAATTTATTTTTCACTATTATAGTTGGTGCATTTTGCACTTCAGACAACTTTGAAAGTGAAACACCTTGGAAAAACTTCAGATATTGACAATATTGTGTTTAATACTGCAACAAAACCGCACAATTAAAAGCAAAACTACTTGCAAAAATAAAAACTTCTAACACAAACATGTATTATGAAAAATAATTGGATATGAAGTAATATTAAATGTAAGGAATATATGAATATATAAAATACATTTCACATACATATTTCATCTCATATATGAAGTAACTGAAATAATATGAAAAGCATAACATGTACTTAGAAAGGTAAAAACTCTAATTCATAATGTATAGTTCAAAGACACAAATAACTCCACAATAAAAATAGCAACAGCTATGTTGTTATTCATAGACAGTGCAAAAACAGTTTCAAGAATCTGATAAACTACCTGGCATATGAATTTGACTTTTGTTTTTCAGGTATGCTCCTCTCAAGTATCCATAAAGCGATATCTTCCTGTCACATTTGGGATTGACTCGAACATCTTCTGGGTTTGTCAGCTCTTCCATTCTACCCATCACCCAAAAAGGAAAAAAAAGTTAGAATATCCAGCAGAACTAACAGCAACTTTTGAAAAGAAGGTAAGTTAAGTAAAGAGAATTGCAGCATCACTGCTGCCACTGTATGCTCTACACACTATAAGAATCAAAATAGAATAAGAAAAAAATCCATTGTAAAAAAGTTCTTTCAAAAATATTTTCAAATTGTATTTTAAAACTTATATAATCATGCTGAGGAATCTATTTCCAGAAGACTTACTGATATTTCACTAAACACGTACTGCTTTCTTAGCACATTTTAATTACTCTTTATATGCTTTCCACACAAAATTCTCCTTGAATCACTCTGGACTCTTGTGGGAGTTTAGCCATAACTGTGAGCATTCTGGCAACAAAATATGAAAGGTGAGGTAATTTCTCAGGTAAGCACAGCTGCCATTAAGATAATTTTCATGTTCCAAAGAGACTGTGAATCAAATGCTGTATGTGGAGATGAAGCAGAAGGGATGTTCCAGGGAACTCAGAGGACTAATTCACCAGCTGTTGCCAAATTGCTGGAATGATGTTTCTTTATCACAGAAATTCAGTACAATCATCAACAAGCAGAATTATTTTAATTATTTTTTTTTCTTGTGTTAAAAAGTATTTACAGTATACCTATCTACATGATTTGATGCAAGTGAAAACTGCACAGCTAAAGGCACTGGCACAAATGTGAAGAGAGCTTTCATTTCCCCAAAGCCATTGAGAACACGAAACGCCCGTTTACACACAGAGCTGACTGGTCCTAATATTGCAGGTTTTTTTAAACAGCAAGGTGCTATCTATGCTGAGATTGAAGAACAGACATAAAAGTACACACCTGTCTGCGAGAACATATGGATGGGATGTTTGCCAAGTAAGAGGTCGGAATTTCATAACTGAGATAAAACGTCCCAAATTGTGAATTTCCTGCTTTTGATATTCTCCATGAACCATTCCAGACAGATAAAACAGCTTAGCACCCTAAGCACATTAAAAAGACATAAAAATATTAAACATCAATTTAATACCTAACAAAACTGAAAAAAAGGTAATTCAATTCTAAGTTGTAAATCGTAATCAGAAATTGCAGATTACAGTTGGTTGGGAAGATCAGACTAACCAGCTTGCTTCAACATGTAAACTGCCCCTTAGGGGAAAATAACTCACTTCTACAAAACCTCGTACAAAGGTTAATTTGCCTCTCAGACCTACAGGCAGATCCTCCTTGCACAGCACCTGTGTAACAGACCTTTTTCCTAGTACCACCTTTAGTAACTGGTCACACTGGGAGAGAGAATAATTACACAAGTATTTTAGCAAATAGAAGAGAGATTACATAATCTGATACAACATCACCATTGTCCATTTATAGTATTATTTGAAAAATGTAAGAACATCATAAACACTTCATTGAGCTGATCATTTAGCTTCCATAATGCAAAATATATCGAAAAATTAGTGTTGAATATCATACCGGATACACTTCAGTCCAGAATCTGTGCTTTAACTTCTTCTTAGTCTTCTTTAATTGTTTGTTGTTCTTGAATGTATCCAGGTGGGTAAGAACTCCCATAATTTTGGGAAAGCCATGGACTTGACATATGTTCAGGAATTCAAATGTTTCCATCTCAAATCCAAAGCTGGCATCAATAAGCATCAGAACCTGAAAACACAACACCGGCATTTCGCTGTAACGATACCATGGGTCCTCGCAGTGGCTAATTTCAAAGACCACACCTTTACAGATAGAAGCTTCTTGGGAACCAAAATCTTGCAAAAAATTTTGTTCTTTAATTTTCATGTAACCTGAAAATGAACTTTGGCTTTTAATTAAAGTGTGTATCTTAGCTGCTTTACAACCTAGTTAAGGATTAGGAAATCGAATCTTTTCTTCCCATCAATAAAATCTCCCTTATGTAGATTGAATTGGCTTATTTTCTCCAAGAAAACTACAGAAGAATAAGGCTGCTCTATGAATACAATAACATATAGTATTAAAATAAGGTCCAAATAGGTGTTTACTTGGTGAATTTAAAACATGCAAAATTGAGTATCTTCCAATATTTACAGAGAAGTCCGAGAAATTAATTTTTTTTTTATATCTGTGGCTTGGGTGCACTAAATGCTTCTAAGGCCAAGTCTTTTGGTAAACGAGACAAACTTACTTCAGACATTGTAATTCCTGTTATGCATCACTAGAACGCACTGACACAGGAAAACAGCACCCAACAGTCACGTGAAAATGGAAGCAAAGCTGTATTAGGGTCTCAGCCACTTAGAACTTAAAAACACATGGGAACTGATGACAGATCTGCAATGATGTGATCTCAGCCTCCTAACAATAAAACCAAATAGATTCTCAGCATCACTGTGCACATCCATCACATCCACTAACAGAAACAATTTTGAACGGTTTAATACATCTCGCTTCCTCAGGTAGGAAAAAGGCAAGTAAAACACTATCTGGGTTACTGCACATATGTATTTATATACCCAGGTAGTTAATATTTAGATAAAGATCCCAAAATGTATTCAGCTATGAATAACATACTCCAAATCTACATGTAAAGTAAAATTCTAAATAGACAAACCGATCTTGCATTGCGTCCCCGAGATGCGTTGACGTAACCCAACGAACCAGAAGTTAAAAGTAAATTACAATGGTGGCCACACTTCACTGAAATCAATCATGTTACTACGCAGCCATCTTTGAAGATGGAGACAGAGTGCATCAAATAAAACCAACTAGTAAACCAATACATACTTCTACTTAATACAGTAGTTGAAAACTTCTTGACTAAAAACCAGTTTCAGATTTTCTTACAGTGTGACCAAATCCCTTAATGAAAAGTCACTTCATCACCTTGGTTGTTACAAGGTCTTCCATTAAAAGTTTCCCAGTTGCAGGAGCAATGAAGTTCAGTTGCATTTCCCTTCTTCCACATCCTCCCCATCATCACACATGCACTTTATTTCCCCTCACCCCCAGGATAAGGAAAATCTTAGGGGCTGTTCCAGAATATTAGGTTTATTGTCAAGTTTAGTCCTGTTCTCTCCGAAACCAAACACAGTTTTGCCTTCAACAGCAATGCGTAGAGAAACCAGACATCGATGCACACTCAGATACCACTCAAACATAGTATTTTCAATATAAATTTTAGTAGAAGTCACGTGTCATTGTTAACTTACCAGATCAGCAACTTTAGCCAAGTCAATCATTGTGTTAATGTCACATCCACATTCAATAATAGTTAGCCTGCGTTTTTTACCTGAAAACAGAATTAAGAATCCAAAACTGAAACAAAGGGAGCAAACTGATTAATCCACTGTTTTCTTTTCAGGTCACATTTCTGAGGTTCCTGAAGAGTATTTGGGACTCAAATTCTTGTCTAGCATACAGATCATCCAACATGCACCATTGTAAAAGTGCCTGTTTTCAAATGTCTGTAATTCTGCTCAATTTTAACTTTTTGGTTTAAAATTATCAGGTTGAGTACATATTTTCAAAGGAGTTGTTTGGTCTTTTCCAAAACCAATGCTAATTGCTTTTTGTTGCAGTTTGATTTTTATTTTGGAAAAAAAAATAAGTATGTATGTGCTTCTTTTATCTTTAGTGCCCTGGAATTAATACTGTGGATTTCATTTTACCACATAGGCTTGTTCTTTTGATATTATTAGGAAAAAATACACTCTGTTCTAGCCTTTAAAAAAAAATATATATATTTACATATCAACAAACTTCTTAAAATGGATCCAAATGAGAAAAAATATCCACTGTTAACCTGGCCTGAAGAATTTGAGTTAGCAAACTGAACTTTTAGACAACAGGAATAACAACTTGAAATAACCGATTCAGAAATTCAATTTATCACATGACTTTTCCTTCCTATTTTTAATTTCCCCAAATTTGTCAATTGTTCCTTGCAAAAAGGAGTCTCTGAAGAGTCTACCTGCACCAAACAGAGTCATCTGCTTGGTAGCAGGATTTCCCTTACAATTCCCTTACAATTGATTCCTTGAGCTGCTGAAGGCTGTGGTCCCCTCAGACCCTCAGTGATCCTCCTCAGTAATATTCAGGAAGAAGTATGAAGGCAACAGACTAAGACACGTGGAAATTAGGATTGAAAAATTAACAAAAAGGAAAAGGAACTGACCAGGGAGTGAGGTGGAGAAATGTATTTGGAATGGCTATGTAAATTAATTTTTGGCTTAAGAAAGGGATACAAAAACAGAATTACAGGACAGGGAACTGGAAAGGCCTGGAAACATGTGTAGAGGTTAGAAAGTAACCATTAGAGGCCAGCAAAAAAAAACAAAACAAACCCAGTTCAGAAGGGAAATAGAACCCAGTGGAAAAGCAAAATTTGGGAAAAGTTTGGGAGGTAGAAGATAATGGAAAAAAAGCCAGAATAGGGGAAAAAAAAAAAACCACCACACCTGAGATCTCAGCAGGACAAAAAACAAGTTTAGAGGGATGAGTCCTCCAAAGCCTCAATCTCACTATTCTTCTACTGTTAACAAGTATGCCTGGTAACACATCCAAATGATTTCTTCAAAATTACCAAAAATTATGAGAACATGTACATGTCTTAGCTTTAAAAGCAAAGCAAATAAGAAGTGCAAAATAAGCATTTCAATTTATCATTATCTTTGTTCTCACCTGAAACAATTGTAACAGGACCTCGGATTTCAACCAGTTTTTGCCTTGTGAAGTTCTTAATGAGACATCTTATTACGGTGCTCTTCCCAACCTTGGGAGGGCCAACTACAACCACCACCACGGGAGGTGGCTCCAAAGGAGTACGGTCAACCACAGGAATATGATGTTTTTTAGTCTTCAAATCTTGAGTTCTGAGAATATATTTGTAATAAATAAATACAAAAACTTAAAAAACAGTTAACATATTCTTTGAAAGTCTCGGTATTTGCAAAAGCTTGGACACAAAGGTTCACCAAGAGGCCAGATACTAATATGCGCATGGAACTCCCACCAAGTCAAGTCTAAGGAACTATATACCTTTTTTTCTATTAAGACTAACACAGCTGTACCACATAATACAAAACCAGAAAGCATCACACTTCTGACACAGGCATAAATTACAACTCCACCTGGTGAGTGAAAAAGCTACATGAGCACACCAGTGAAAATTACACAATGTACATTTCTACAGAAAGTTACAAAGAAACCTCAGCCAACACCTTTCCCTCCAGGCGACCTTGAGTACTCCATAACCAATTCTCATTTCTTACCTATGGAAAGTTCTGGCCATCCGCACAGCAGACTGGACCGTAAAGGCTTTTGGGTTCCTCTTCCGCGCGTTCTCCTCATCTCCTATTCCTAGGTCATTGAGATAACGTTTCCTTTTCTTCTCTGCCTTTGGCCCGCTATGCTTTGCTCGATGTTTCTTCTTCTCTTTTTCCTCCATCTTTCGCTTTCAACAATTGTTCACAATCAATAGGAGGTGGACTGCCTCTGGATGATACTGTGCGCAGCTGACAGCAGCAGAAAATGCAGTTAGCACATACGGCACAGGCACACAGCACACCTGTGAGAGAACGGCAGCACTATGAAATATTAATACCTAAAGGAAGGGGGAGCGGGGAATAGCAGCTAATTTATGTCCTGCCTGGCCGCACAAGAAAAGCACCGAATCCCACC
>VWZK01012371.1:20481-126520 GCA_013396935.1 Baryphthengus martii
TTTTTTTTTTTTTCACCAGATTAGTTTTTTGGAGACTTAGCTGAAGCACCAGCATGGGACGGCAATGCACAGGAGCAGAGGGGAGAATTGGGGAGCCTCGATTTAAACTGGCACAAGAAAGTATGGAATTGAATATGTCCTTTCTACCTCTCTGCAATTCCAGTACAGCTGTCTGTGGAGTACATAAGAAACTGGAACAAGAATATCAAAGAAAGAAGTTTGTAGAGTACAGAGAGAACTTACTCTTTCAATCTGGCCACAGGGAAGTCTAGAACAAACATCATTTTTCCTTCTGGACTTCCAATTTCCATGACAGAAAATATCATGTCATAGGAATAACTAAAACACAAAACTGACCCTGCAGGCAGCCTGCAATATTTATCTCAGAAGGACAGGGAGGCCACCCCTTCCAACACCTACAAATACACCTTAGAGCCACAGCCAGTACAGAAGAGATAAAGAGGAGTCAGTAGAGGCTTGCACCGACTTGCACTGCTTGCTAATAGTGACTGTCCATCACTAGCAGGTCAAATAGACCAGGCTTTTGTTACTATCCTCTGGCTATGGAGAGAGCAGTTCTCACTTCCCGGAGTTATTGTTTCAGGCACTCTGCCAGGCAGCCTCTTTTACACCCTTCATTTTCAGAGATTTTCTTTGCAATGCTAATTGATAGAGAGTTAGATTGCGAGTTTTGTTTTCAAGTGAGTTTCCAGGAAAGAAGATGGCAATCTTTGCCTTCCCCTCCTCGTCCTCCTTTTCTGCCGAGACATAAGAACTTGACCTAAAAGCTAATTTCTGCTATGGCTGCAATTGACTGAACATTAATCCAGGCAACAATATTGACCAGCCCTTGTTGTCCATGTTCACTTGGCATCGTCGTGCTGTTGCCTGTCAGTCATAATCGAAACAACTGCTGTGAGCAACCCTATCTCTAAACAGCATCAGGGAAACAGCGTTCCTCCTCCCTGTATTTTTGACTCATTTCACAAACAGGGGAATGGGAAGAGCGTGGGGAAAGAAGCAGGAATATCCAAAGCAGCACGCTTAACAAAAGCGACATCTCTTTGGTTCATAGACTGTCTTCAGGCTCCCACTAAAATCCATGGAATATTGCTCTAGATTTCAGTAGAAAGAAATTTCAGCATGCTGTCCTCTGCCAATATTCCTTTATGCCAGAGTCATAATATAAGTGCTTCTACAGAGGAATCCAAGTCACGTCAGGGATATGCTGAAAATAAAAATGAAATATGTGTATGCAAAGGACATTTAGGAGAGACAACATAGTCATTACACCAGGACTAGCCACAGTGCTCTTTAAAATGCCATTCAAAAAAGGTCTGCATCTATCCTAGTCCAGATCAAGGGCACTGGGAGCTCCTCTCCTCACTCCCTCCAGAGTAGCCCTAGTGTGAGGAGTTGCAAAGGCGACTCCAGAATCCCAGCAGCATGAATGGGAAGCCAAATTACCCAGTGCAGCATGGGCTTTGTCACCAGGCGCCTGCCTGGGGAATCTTGAGACAAGCACAGCCCTTTGGAAGTCCCTACATCAAACATTTTCTAGGGCAGGCAGTACAATGCTATTGATGTTTAAGCAGAATTTTTATCCCGAAGGAGGCAAGATCAATTTTACTAGTTGGTCTTCAGACATTAACACCTCATAAAAAAGATGCTCATGCCCTGCTTATCTGGAGTGCATCTTTAATTATCTTTTGGTACACATTTTGCAGCCCATTACTTACCAGTCAACACTGCTTTAATTATGGGCTTGGCAGTAATAGGCAGCTCTTAGATCACTGAAATAAAAATGCTACAAAGCAACCCTGGAGAGCTGCAAAGAGATTTCACGTTCAAATAGAAAACTGTGGAATTCAACAAAGCCACATGGATTCTGTTCTACCAAAATTCCTCCCTATGCATAGTGCTGTCATAGCCAGATGCACTCAGGAATCCTCCAAAAAGACATGAAGAGCCAAGCAATGGTGGTGCTCTCACCTGCTTGTTCCAGGAAAGGAGCATTTACAGCTCCTTGTCTTGTTTTGAAATTAATTCAGTGGCCAAACATGCCCCCTCCATAATGTCTCAGGGCAAGCTGGATGGACGCACATTTTGCACCTTGAGCAAAAGAGGGAGGAACTTAGGATAATTCATGATTCCTAAGAGCATTCATTCCTCAGTCCAGAACTGGCTCTTGAGAGAACCGTCACCTGCACCAGTGAGCTTCCCCTTACAGTAAACTACTTTATTATGACAAAGCATCGTTCTAGCCTTTTAATTTCCTACCTGAATTGAATGTTGTTTCTAATGTGAGACTGGAGGAAAACAATGTTGCTGACACCACCACACACTTTTGAGACACACCAGTCTTGCTCTGACTCAGTTCCCATTAGAATTACAGATTTCAAGGTAAGAAAACTGCATTAGGCCAACTTCATGTAACCTTTTAAATAATCTCACACTTACGTTTGTCTTATAAAATAATTAATGGCACTGATTGTAATTGTCTGAAATCTAAGGTAACTGTAAAAAAAGGGTCATACTCGCTTAAGACCAAATGTCTGTCTAGCCTGATATTTAACTTTTCAGCAACAGCCAGAAGTGGATACCTGTCTAGGGAGGTAGGTACCTGTAACCAGCTCAGTCAGCAACATACTGGTACTTTTACCTAGTCATGATGATCACAACCTCCGTCTTTTTCAGCCCAGAGACTTTTCTGAAGTGGATGAAACCTTCTAAGTATACAGTAAACACAATATGCTTCTATTTTGTTAATTTTATTGAGTCTTTTTCTGAACCTACATAAAATTTTAGCTTGAAAGCATCCTCTGATTAGGAGTTAACCGTGTGTTATATGAAATAACGCTTACTTTTACGCACTCTTAACATCTTCCCTGTTGGGATCATTTGGTGCTTACTGCCTCCCACACAGGAATGTGGAATGACCTTCACACTGGTTCCAACGATTCATGCTGCCCATTATTTTCATCAATTCCCAACACTTTAGCCTTTCAGCCACCTCTTTTCCAGACTGAGGAATCCCAGCTTACTCATGGTAGCTGGTCCACGATTACTCATCTTTGATCATTCACTTTGTTCTTTTCAGAGCCTTTTCTGGTTCTACTGAATCTTTCCTGAGATAGGACTAGAAAGACTCTCAGAATTTAAGATGTAGAGGAACCATAATGTTTTAAGTATTATGATGATAATGTTGGTTTTTTTTCTCCATTGCTTTCTTAATAGCTCCTAACATTCGCTTTGCCTTTTTGATCACCACTAGGCTTGCATTTTCATAGGACTATCTATTAAACATTGAGACCTCATTTCTGAATGATCTATTGTCTAAATCTGAAAATGGTTACTTACCTGTGCAATCATTATGCTGCCTACTGGTGAGTTTTTGAGGCCTGCGAAAATCGTGAAAGAATTTCTCATCCCTTTCAAAGAGAAGACTGCCTCAATTTTTAAAAGAAATAAGATCCCAGGTAAAACTGAAGCCAAAGTATTTGGAAACTTTGTGGTTTTTATTAAATGGTAGCCCAGTGGTGCCCAATACCATTTATTTTTCTTCTAAGCAGTAGAAAGAAGTCTTGGGAGATGGAAGTAGGATAGCACACGCTCACTGGGATTAGTGCTCCCATTCTCAGGCAGTACAACATCTCCTGCTCTGATGGGGAGAAACCTCTATTCTCTGGGACAGATATGCCTCCCACAGCTGTACCGAAACATTGATCTAGAGTCTGGACAGGCTGAGCCTGTAAAGAGATAGGAGGACCACAGGAAAGGGTAAATCAGCAGAGCAAAGTCCGCACCAGCACAGGAATGGGCTGGAGTAGGATTTCCACTTTTAATAAGCCTAACGCATCGATTATCAGTATTCTTGACCCCTTTGAATGCTGAGTAGAAAAGCTGTAGAGCGTAGTCATTTGCTATCTATGAAGTAGTAAACCTGCATTCTCTAAAATCCTGCCTAAAGAAACATAAAAAAATCGCGTACGAAACCTCCTCCTGAAATCCCGCGTAGGTTTCCAGAGGATTACTGAGTGCAGTTCAGTCTGCCAAGCCCTCCTTTGCTCCAGCACCACTGAGATACACAGTCATTTAAATGGAGCAGTGTCACATGCCCAGTAGGGTCAGGCTCACAGTCTGCATTACTTTAGGGCAATCCCTTCCCTTGCGCTCCCTGCCGTCTCCTTCCCTGTCTCCTTCTCTTTGTAAGAAAATCTCTGTCATCGTCCTCACCTATGCTGTCTGTGTAACTGGCAGATGCCCTGTGACTGATGAGCTCCAGAAACACTTGTGAGCATTTAGCACCTGAGAGGATCAGACCTCTGAACTGCAGATATTTTAGGACAAGGACTATGTCTTTTTCTTGTGCTGACAGAATACAAACACACCCCCATGATACTATAGAAATACAACAAGTCGCAACATCATAGTCTGCCAAACTTGATTACGATAACTAGTTGCCTAAAGATGAGTGAATTTGGCCTTAAGGCTAGTCTGCTGGGACTGGAGACAACTAGTCTGGAGTCATCTCCTCCCTGCTCAAGGAACTATTGCTTTAACTTCTCTTGTCAGTCCTATTCCTTCTCATCTCACAAATAACAACCCCACCCATGTGGTTGTAATGAAATGTTCTTCCCGCCCATCTCACCCATCTGCTACTGACCCCGTTTCTTCTCTAGATCTGTGCTGGCTTTTTTGTACTGCAATTAGCTTTTCCCTCACAATATTCATATTCCTGACATGTAGGAAAAAAAATTCTCAGAGCTAGAAAACTGTCAATTGACATGACTTGTTCATTAACTGAGGAACACAATAAAGATCCATTAGCTGGTCCCAGCAGACCCTCGAGAATAGTGAACTAATTGTAAATCTTTCCCTTTTTTTCCCCTACACTGCACTCCTGTGTTTACTACAACACATGTGAAGAACTTGGTAACCTAAGGCAGTGGTATCAGACACCAAATACTATCTATTAAAATACACATGTACTGTCATGTGTATTAGGGACAGAAGTAGTTAAGGGACAGAAGGCAGCATCAAAACGCTGGTGGTTTGCTGGAGACTTCCTCCTTCAGCCTGCTTTAACCACCAGTCAGTCTAGCCTGCGGTAAGATGCTGGTACGCAGAGTCATGGCCCCTTATCTGGATGTAATACAGTTTTGAATAGTTTAAACTACTCAGGTTTTTCCAATATGATCACGGCTGTCTGGTCACATGTCATTTATCCTTGCAAGGTACATTTGGTACTATTAAATAGCCTCCCCAAATGACATAAAACATGGCTTTGCCCACGTACTTTAAAAAAAAAAATAATCCTGTCAAATACCTGTAGCATATATTCACTTTAAAAAAATTCCACCAAATAACTTGTAGCATAAACCAAACACTTATAAACTGAAATTTCAAGTGGATGTTGCTTGTTACTCTTTCATTTTTTTTTAAAGCTACCTCACGCAATAAAAGAAAGCCATCAAAGATGTTCACAAAATATTTTTAGTAGGACTGGAGTCCTACTTCCAGCAGGACGTTAGTAAAACAAACACAGAACTGTAAAATGCACAACTGTGATCAAAATTGAAGCTCTCTGTGCAACCTAGAATTCAAACCGGTGAGCTTTAGCTGCCTATTTAGAAGGGCTTATTAATGCAATGTCGGCTCAAGTGCATTGTGATAAAGAAGTCTGGTTCACCTTTCTGTTCCTTTTTAATAACAGAAAAAAATCCCACAGTGATAGTGTTAGGATAAACACACAGAACATAAATTCATCTCTAAAATGCACAAACTGAATTTGTAGTCAAATCAACAGAAACCTCATACCTTTACATGTTATAGGTATTATTTAGTTCTTAATCTTTGCAAAGAATACAATATTTGGCTGAGATCTTTAGAGCTGACAATTTCCAAGGCTTGAATTATGCTCCCAATTGTGTTAAAAATGTGATAGAAGAGAATGTGGTTTATCAAACATGCAAGTAATCCATTTAGCTATGAGGAAGATGCAACAGAGAAATGTGCACAGGCTTATTTTCTTCCAAGTCACAAAAGATACTCTTTACAACAAGAAGCAGATTTACTATACCTCATTGTTTCTTCTTATGCGCATCTCATTACTCTTTCACCAGTATAGGAATCTGCTGAAAATCTTGACCATTAACCTCAAAACTAATGCTTGTTAAACTGCAACATAAATTGTTTTTAAAGACCGTACATTTCCATAGCTTCTCTAGAACTGAAAGAATGAAGTGAAATAATTTTCATTTCCCATTAAAAATTAAAAACGACAGAGGAACAGTCACATGTTAACCAGTTCCATTAGAAATCAGACGTTGCTTGCAGCAGTTTCATTACAGCATTGTGTCGTTTAACCCCAATTAAAAAAATGTTTTATTGATAATTCCATCTCCTTAAGTAACTTTCACTGAGTGCATCTCTTTTATACCATCTTCAAATCCAGTTTAACGTTGGCTGCAGTTCATTTCCAAGTAACTTCCTAAAAGAAGCCATATCCCTTAATCCTTACTAATACAGAAAGCTGCTGTTTACACAAGTCACATCACTGACTCCAGTAGAATGACTCATACCATAAAGGCTGGTCTGAATTAGACTAATCTCCACCCCTCCTCTTTTTTTTCAAGAAGAATTTTAAAAGACACAGAAGAGCTAACATGTCTCTATCTAGTCTCTGGCATCTACCAAGAACACTAAACAAAAGAGGCAGACTACCTGGCAAATACCCTTTGTACTTCCCAATGAAAGTGAGATAGTCAATATCTCTAAGTTAGAGATAGCAAATGTTTCTGAACTGAAGGGGGAACAAGTTTTTTCCACTACCAAGTACAAAAGAAACTTCAGTATTTGAATATCTAAGCAATACAGTGATATAAATAGTGTGTGAAATGAGGCAGCTATGTCTCAGGGGTTAGGCAGGAAGAATGCACAGGTCCGTTTGATTGTTTTCAGCAGAACAAACCCCTGTCAGTTTACATACCAAATCCTTATAGAGACTTCAGGACCCTATGGACACTACTTGAGTAAAAAACTTATTTTAAAAAAAAACCAACTAATGTAGTTGTCTTTGAAATGTCAAAGAGGACCATATATCCTATTTTCATGTTACTGTATGGTCAGTAACCTTACCTGTTGATCTCATAACAAACATCTCTTTTAGTCATAGATTCTTAAAAGTAGTCGTGGCATTAATTACAAAAAAACAAAAAGTTTATACACAAATATGAGGAAACACGCTTTTTTTTTTTCTTTCTAACTTGTTTTTAAGATTATGCTTTCCCTCTCTTTTTTTTATGGCCTTGACTGTTAAAAAATAGACTGAGTTTATCAATCTGTGCAGCCTGAAGCAGAGTAAAGCTAGATTAGCTCATCTTCCTCAACTGCTTACAGAGCCCTGCCATCGTGATGGCAGCTGTGCGGACTGCTAGCTGCCAATACCTGCATGTTCTCTAGCACAGGAAAGGCCTGAGAAAGATCATGGAGCTGTGTTAATCCTGTCACAACAGAGATACGTGTTCCAAGCTATAAATACAAATCTGGCTTCTAATAAGCACGGCCAGAGCTGCCCGAGTTGATTGTCTGCTCTCAGCCATGGTGATATTTTGATGTGTTTGCTCTTGAGAGCTACCAACTCCGAACAGCATGCCAGGTCTCCATAGAGTCACTTTGTGGCACTGGTTAAAAGAAAAGGAAAAGAAAAACATAGAAACCTCAGAGTTTATGGTAAAAGCATGTACAAATAGCTTTATTTCCTATGAACTTGTCAGAGTAAACTGGTTCTGAATTTTTTTCACAAATTCACAAAATACTGTTTGGGATTTAGTTTCTAATTTAAATTATACTTGCTAAAAAATGCAGTTCGCTGACAACATTTCCAGTGTTGAAGCCACAAAAGTAGCTAAACTATTGGTCCAAAATATGAAGGCATAAATGCAAACATGTTGCAAACTAGCTTTTCATCTAGACTCTGGAAAATTACTCCCTCAAAATTAGTTGTTCGGTACATACTAACAACATCTAGGAAACATAAGAAAGAGTAGTCATTGAACAAGTAGATTCTCTGTCTTCTGAAGTCTTCACAGTAAGATAAAATGCCCCTTGGAAAGTATGCTTTAAGTAAGTGCAAGTTACTGAGGTCAATCCAGAGAAACAAGGTAATATTTAATGGCCTGTGCTGGCCAGACCAGGTGACAGGACTTCTGTCTTTAAATTATGAAAACTAGTGCTATATTCAGCTTCTTAAATACTCTAAGGACTTCTCTCTTTGTCAGGAGAAACAGCTTTTTTAAAGAAGTCAGGTCAAAGACACAGCCCTGGATTAGAAATGGAACTGCTTTAAATCCAACCCCACAAAAGGTCTGAGCAGGGAGTCGTCTTGATTAACTATTTGATTTTTAAGTCCGAGGCTGTGGAGATGCCCGGGGCTGGTAGAGCTGCCTGTGTCAACAAGGCTGGCAGCAAGGGGGGGCTGGGCCCTTCTGGTGGGCCACATGCTGGCGTAGCTGAATTTGGTCTAGCCGGGCCAGGAAAAATATCAGAGAAGGAAGAGTAAGCCACCCTGCCTCTGCCCAAAGTTGCTGACAGCTGCTTTTTTTCCTGTGTACTGGACTGCCCTCTCCAGTCAACTCCACGCAGCAGCACATACGTTCTTTTAACGAGTCTTGTTTTTTGTTTACATTCTGATCCAACTGCCATATTTATGCTTTTAGAAGTTCTTCTTGGTAGGTGGGCAGAGCTCCTTGTGTGGGGCAGTCCTAGGCACTTGAGTCACAAAGTTTGGGCCACCTCAGGATCCCAGCACAACCTCTGGATGTGGATTTACAGGCCGGCAGAAGCAATTTGCATGAAATGTTCTAATGAGCAAGAAATTCCGTTAACGGGTTACAAAAAAAATAGGTTGAATTTTAGAAATTTCTGCCAGATACCAAGATGTTGTAAGTGGAGACATACACACTTTTCCTCTGCATCAACAAAGCAACCCAGGCGACTGTATTGGTATGGTATCCCATATCACTAACCTCACAAATTTTTGTAGATGCCTCCCAGCAACAGTTTTACCACTGGAGGAATTTCTTACCAAACTCTCCTGTAATCTCCACAGAACATTTCAGAAAAAAAACCAACCAAGCACTTTGGGCAGGAATAGCTGGGAATGAAATACAGAGACAGTGAAACAGAACGAGCCTCAGGACACAACAAAACTAACCCATCCACAGTGACCCTTCTCTGCAACACAGTGCACATGGCTGGGAAAATGTCAAGACTTGTTGCATTAGTTGTTGGGAAAAAAAAAAAAAAAAAAGAGCTTTACAGGCACATCATTAACACACAGTTTAAAAAGCAGTGTATTTAGCCTTCAGAGAAGGAGAAAGAACAGCACAGTCAACACTCCTCACCTCTATGCTGTCAAAGTGACTGTCAAGCAAACAGGTAGCAGAGCTCAAACAACAAACATTCTATCTGTGGGCACCTTTCCCAAGGCCTTAGCGACTTCTTTGGACATGTTTATCACCGAGTTCAAAGTCTCAAAAGGGCATAGAGCAGAAAATGCTGGATTTGATAAGCTTTAAATCAGCGGTTTTCAAAAGGGACAGTATAATGTAATATTCTAAATAGTAAGACCGAACTGCCCAGTGATAGAAATGCCTCGACCTGTTTATTTTAGCTCAGTAGCGAGAACTACTGCTAATTGTGATCCACAGGCGGGCCGGGCCATTGCTGCTGGGCACATCTGTACCAGAGACAGTCCTCTGCACCTTCCCGGAGCCCGCGGGCACCCCTTGGAAGCCGCCCGTCATTCTCTTCTCCCTCTCTGTGACTGTTCACCGTTTACGCCACGAGAGAGCACTCTTGGTTCAACTACGGCACCGTTCGCCTCCGGGTTGAGAAAGAAGGGGTGGCCTAGAAGGGTGCCCGTCATTAAGAGGGGTGCTAATGGATGGGGTCAGTGGGTGCTTGGAGACGACTGGAGCACACTACGTCTGCTAGAATTGTCTGATTTCCTACATTTTCTGCCTTTTCTCTATCTCTAAAACAGATCTCTGCAGTTGATTTGTACAGAGCTGAAAACTCACTCCCAAGTTTTGCGGTGGGTTTCCTAACTGCGTTTCGCAAGCTGCAGTTCTGCCTCTCCTGCTCCAGGGACAGGCCCGCCCCCGGGGATGGCCGGCTTCCTCACCGCAGACCCGCACTGGAGAGCCGGCTGCGGACGGCAGGCTCACCTAAGGAAGCGACGGGGCTGGCAAAGCCCGCGGCGGGGCACGGCTCGTTCCCTCCCGCGGTACCGGAAGCCACCGCCCCCACCGCCATATCGCTGACAGAGTCACCCGCCCACCAGCTGCTTCGGGTTACTCTAAGCACGGCCAAATTACTGGTGACCGAGAGGCGGCCTCACGGTCCTTACACTCGCCCCAGCCGCCACTTCTGCTCCACAAAGCGCCCGGGACCAGCCCTGGCCGGCCCCACCGCATTCCACGGCCTCAGCTCTGCAGGCGACACGGCCTTCCCGGCCTTCCCCGCCTCCCCACGGGCGCCGGCGGCACCGCCCCCGCTACGAGTGGTGACTCCACCGCTTGTCATCATNTGGGAACCGGTGGGCCCTGGGCGAGTCGGGCAGGCCCGCAGCAGCTTCCTGGCGGCATCAGAGATGGAGCTACAAAACTCACGGACCAGATGGGGATCTCCGTGGGTTTGCTGCTACCGCGGCAGGGCGGTCCTCGGCGGGGCTCGCAGGTAGCTCAGGAGGTGCAGGGTTTGTGAAACAGGCTTCCGCAGTAGTCCCAGCGTCCATCGAAGCGCCCCTGTCTGAACTACAGCCGGAGAAAAGGGAACGGAACATGCTGCTTTGGCCAGATCAGCTTGTGAGGGAGTTGGACAAATCCATGAGGGAAGTTCAGAGAAAAGAAAAACAAAAGATTCTTGAATTGGATTCCAAAGCTGTGGCACTGAGGTCATACGGCATCCCTGGGTGTGCTTCCAGCAACCCAAGGGCTATAGCTTGTGCGGGTTTGCATCGAAGGTAGACTGTGAAAGTGTCCTCAAACAAAGTTGAAACCACATTGCTTGGCAATAAAACTTGCTCTGGGACAGCTATGGCTTGTATCAGTAAGTAAGGTGCACTTAACAAGTGATGGCTTCAGTTACAGACTAAATCAACTGGTAGTGTTGTTGGAAAACAGACCAGTCACCATATTGTTTTAATTTCTAAAAACTGAACTTCAGGTAAAATGGGTTAGATAACTGGAGTGAGAAGATTCATGACAGTTCTGATATATCAGACAATCTATGAGGATTGCTCAATGACCTCCACGCGTTACAGTTTTTCTTCGATTTGTGTAGCTTTTCTACGCATAAGAACCACCACTGAAAAAAATGATGGTCAAGACAGATCAAACAGCTCACAAAACTTTTGGACTGCTTCAAGAAACAGAATGAGCTTCAGATTCCCTGTTTAAATCCATCATCTTGCGACATCGCCAAATTTATGTATAGTTAGAAACGGCAGCATTGATGCCAGAGGAGAGATAAGCCAGTCTGAGCTTTGGCCCAGTTTAGTATTAATCCAGTGGATTCTAAAGTGCACAGCTCATAGACTCACTACAGCTTGTTAAAAATAATAGTAGACAGTGATGGACACTGAGGGCAACTCGGTGACAGGAAGGATACCTGAACACTGCGTGCGTCTTTAGTCTTGGGCTTTGTGCTCCATTATCTTCTATGTCCTGTTCAAAATAGAACAAAATCTGACATTTTCCTTTTTGAGGGACAAAAGACAACTGATCCCCTGGTTATATATAAGCAGTTATTCCTTCTCTGTCTAAGCATTGTTTAAATTCTTCAAGTCAGTTGCACGGAATTAAACTCTTCAGGACAGAAACAATGTATTTTTGTCTGCTCTGGTGTGTAATAGATAATGAGCTTACAATTTAAATGCCACTTAATCTTAGCACACGGACAGCAACTTTAAACTTACCACTTTGGCATCTTGTGTGTCAAGGAAAAGAAATTTCGTAGGTTTGGATCTTCTAAAGTAAGTGTGCTTTAGAAGGCTAGAGGGCTTGTTGAAGAATATGGATTTTGGATGAGGGTGATGGAATGAAAGAGTTGAAATACTATGAATTTCAACTACTGTGGGTAGATAGAATGAAAGAATGATGGAATGAAAGAGTTGAAATACTATGAATTTCAAATACTATGAATAGATGAGCTAATTTGAAGGTTAAATTGATAGTAATTCTACCTTGAAGTAAGCTAACTAATTATTATTTCTATTTTTTTTAGTGGATAACTCTTTGGCCTTCAACTATACCATATAGCTATTTGGGACTATTTGGTACCTTCCTTAATTATTTAGTGGAAAATTACCACAAATGGGTGTGCTATGGGTAAGTTATATTTGGCTGTATAAATATTTTGCATCTCTTCTGTTGCCTCTCTCTGACTCTTCAGCTTAAGATGTGTTAACAAGCTTTCCTGTAACCCAGTTGTTAATTACATTTAAAGAGCTCTGCTTTCAAGCTCATTACAACTGAGGGTATGGGGTAATAAGCATATAGAAGACTAGACAGGCAAAGACCAGCACAAAAGTTTAAATTTATCGTCTGTGTTGTTAAAACAAGAAAGGGAAAAAAAAAAAAAGTTACTTTTGGAGACAGGTATTAGTCCGTATGTAAACTTGTATTTATAACACCTCCTAAAAGTGATTCTTTTGTCAAATGGTTAGGCAGCCCATCCAATTCTCTCTTTAGGAAGTTGGTTGTTGTGTTCCTGGTCTTTTCCCAGCTTCAATTAAAAAACATTTTGTATCCTGCTACTAACTTATGCTCATCCTGTCTGTCCACATCAGAAATAACCTGCTAAAGAGACTGCGGAGTGCTAATTTTTACTGAGTTCCAAAACTTAAGTCTTGTTATTTTAATTAAGAAAAAAAGATGGAAAACACTTCCTTGTAAGCAGGTCTCTCACTTGCTGACTTCCTGAAAAGACAGGAAAATAGCAAGACTTTGTATTTTCCTATGCATCATGTAGAAGATAAGCCTTCATCTTTGTTCAGAGCATCTTTTGGTTTAGCACAATATTAAATTGATCCAAACTAAATATCCCATGTAACTGGTTTTTTTTAAATACTTCATTTGAAAATTTGTAGACCACATTTGACTAATTAAGTCATGTTATATATTCTGTATTTATACACGCAGTTGTTTTCATAGAACTAAACCTATAAAAACTTCAATGACTCATTAGGACCACTAAAAATACTTGTGTAAGTAGAAGGATAGATTTTTGCATGCTTAACTAAGATTAACTTGTACTGCTTTCGCTAAGCATTTGGCTTTTTGGCTTAATCTAAGTGCTGAAAGTTTTTGAAACATGCAGTGGATAACTGAAATGGCAGGTCCAAGCATATTGTATCCTCTGACTTTCTCAGTGGACTTTAGTTCTACACACTTTAGACTACACACGTTTTCTTTCCTAAGTAAAGAAACATGCCTCATTTTCTGGGTTAAAGTGAGATGTCCCTTCTGTTTTACATTCTTTGCATAATGCGTCTTGGATACAAGTGTCTTCTCCTTAATTTTCAACAAAATAACCCATGTTTTCTTTTTTTTAGGTTCTGGGTATCCTGGTTGATTCATGTAGTAGAAGCCTTCTACAGTGTGAAGTTATGCCAGTAAGTTGTTCCCTCCGCTCACTCCAACACAGATTCTCTGAAGGATTTGTGATACAAGTGACATAAGCTACAGACTGGTTTTGGCAGTTCTCAGCAGCAATATTAGCTCGTTCAGAGGATACTGATAAAATTCTCTCTGCAGTAATAGTTTGCTGTTCTCCACTGGAGGTTACTGCAGGTTCTGCCAGTGGTTGCTGTTGTACAGGGTGGCAAGAGCAAGGGTTGGCAACTTGCAGACCTGACAGCAGAAGGGCTTGCCAGAGCTTGTCTGCCTGCCTCTGAACTTGCTGTTCGTTGGGTAACACTGCCCTTTAGGAAGCAGAGGGAACAATAGATAGTGTAGAAATCATCTGATAACTTCAGGTGTTACAACTTCATCAGATCTTACCTCATCAGAATTTTGAGACACTCAATTACCTGCTTGAATGATTGCTGCTATTTTATGACAGTACAATTGGACACTTCCATTTGCAACTATTTAGGATCTACTTGTATCTGCAGATGTGTAAGATTAAACACTGACTAATCTGATTATAAAAGTAAGGCCAACTAAGATTTCTGTTAGGTTAACAAATTATTTGGAAAGATATGCTGTCCAAACACATTCTTTTTTTGTTCATTTGAATTTTGTTTGTAATAGTTTAGAAGAATCTAGGTACTGGTTTTCATGCTCTACAGAGTGGATGTTTGCCTTTGTAAAATGGTGCATTTCCACTTCACTGAATTCAGTTCACAGGCTTCTCAGGTAACATCTCTTGGAGGCAAAGGGATTTTGTTCCCTGGAAAGCTATTTAAGGTGGTCCTTGAGATAATAGAATATGGATGAACATTTCTGCCTTCAGAATCGGAGTTAGTAATGAATTTTTTACCAGGCTTGTTTTAAATTATGTAGCTTTAAAGGTAAAACTTTGACTCTGATTCTGCGGATAGACAGATCCATAGGGTTAAGCTGATTTTGAAGTACAAGGGAATTTGATTACCAGTGAATGTAGCAAATGGGTGTACTGTAATCAAGTTAAGTAATGAAGTTTTGCAGAGTAGTGTTAAAGCCCATAAGAGAGAGTGTACAAACTGCCTGCCCGTCATCAGCTCTTCAAGCATACTTCTGTAGATTACTAAACGGTTGTACAGTACCATGAGCACCAAACACCATGTAGTTTTTACTGATGTAAAAGCGGTGTCTACTCATGAACATCACAAAGGAGGCATGAGGAAGAACTAGCGAGGAAGTAGACACAAATTTGTTAATCAGTATTCATGCTGTCCTTGGCTATTGCTCTGTATTCCTGCATCTGGTCTATTCAAGCTTGCTTGCTTTATCTAAGCAGGTAAATTCCTTAAGCTCTAAGTTTTCCAATTTCTGCACTCATTTGGAAATGCTGCAGCTAGGATTATAAGAATAAAAAGTTTTTCACAGCTGATAAGACGATTTAAGAATGAACATTAAGAAATGTTGCGTTAATCAGCGCTTGTTACGCAATCATTTTTGTTCGCATGGGGGCTATGGAGCAATTAACAACTGAACTGTTCTAGCAAAGTGCAGTAGAGGGAGCTCCCTTCTAAACCAATGAGTTGAAGCACAGTTTTGCTTGACAATCGTTTACCAGACATGTGGAATCCATTGGTTTTGCTATCATGTTTGTACTCATTCTTTTGTCTGAAAATTCAGTAGTATTTCTCAACAACAATGGAGTGGAGGAAGAAGTGACATTTTATGTAATATACAGAAAAATTCACATATGCTAAGTTAAACCAAACTGACATAGGAAGGTCTCTGCTTCATAAATTAGGTGTCTGCAACCCCCTGTATCTATATTTTTATAGCCACAGATTCACGTAGCAGGGCTTCTCCATCCTGGATCACACAGTAATTGTCAGGCTTCTTTGCCCTGCAAGACTACAGTCTGCCTTCAGTGACTGCAGTCAACAAAAATTTATGTACAGATCTACTTATTAAGATTAGTATTAAGATACTCTAATTTCATGGTTCTTTGCACATAAACTCCTAGGATAAGTCATTTCCAATACTATAAAGTGAGATTGCAGTTTCTATTATTGAGGAAATTTTATGCATGAAAACTCTGAAAGAACCTTTGTTCTGTGGATAGATTTAATTCCACTGAAATCACAAAAACTAGTATATTTAGCTGTTACAGCAGTAGATAGATTGAAATTTCAGATGCTGAATTCAAATATTCTAATCAAGTTTGATATATCAAGGATGGGTAGGAATATCTTACCTTATTTTATAAGTATCACAATATAGTTTGTAAGACCGTAAGATTTTTTGACACATTTTATGCTTTTGTTAATGTTACAGATCTAAAGGAATCACTGACCCGGCAGTTCAGTTTCATTGGTTCATTCAGACACTTTTATTTGGGTATGCTTCCTTTGGTCTTCTGGTGTCTTACAAGCCTTCAGCCAAGAAGCACTACTAGAAGACAGTGAAAGAAGTCACTTCTGATGTTCTTCATACTCATTTTAAAGAAAATATCCTCACTTCCATGTCTAGGTGCTGTAATTAGCTAAATTACATTCCTGCTACATGATGCAGTGCTCTTCTACCCAGGCAACTCTCCTCTTTCTAAACGAGGAGATTATAATTCACAGGGCCTTGTGGATAGTTCAGTAGAAATCCAGCCCTTCAGTCTTGGCACTACCAAAGTATGATCCCGTTTATTATGCCAGAAGCCTCTGCATTTTTTAACATCGACTGTACACTCTGATTATCATAGGAAAGTCCCTGACTACTAGTAGCGGTGTTGATAAAATACCTTTTCATTTAGAGGAATTTTCTTCTACAACTGGGAGAGTGATTTACAGCCACGAGGCAACTTGCGCTTGTTTTGTGATAAGATTTAAGTTTACCTGTATTTTCTCTACAGGACTTTTTACTGGCTTTTTTTTTTGTTGTTGTTCTTTGAACCTGGTCTTTGTACTTTGTTTTGTCAGCTTCTTTTTTTCCCCCCACAAAGGACAGACCACTGCATTGCTGCAGGCACAATAAGAAGACCAAGTCTCACTTCAGGTTGAGGTGCAGAGATAAACTTGGATACATATAGCACTTGAACTTGGTTTAGCACGTGTGCCTTAAATTCCATGCAGCATGACCTCATCTTCTGAATGAAGATTTTTAGTGTTTGAGTTAGTATAGCATATAGTAGTAAACCTATAACTCTGAGGGCAGCTTTTTTTGAAAAGTAATTTATTATCCAAGGAAGAAAATAACACTCAATTAGCATTCCAATACCTAGCTGAAAATTTTATGTTTGTGAATGAAATCAGATGTCATAAAAAAACATACATCACTGTTTCCCAGATGCAGATGTCCTGAAATTTGTGGTTGAGAGACTATCTTAAGCACCCTACAGAATACTTCCTGTATGTGTAGTGACCCTTTCAGCATATTATCTTTTACTTCTGAATAGTTGAACAATAATTTAGCCAGTCTTATTTTAACACTTTTGAAAATAATAACTATTTAAAATACTAACTATGGTGTGGGGAGAAGTTTTACCATGCCACCTGTGGTGCTGCTGCTCTGGAAGAAAGGACAAGAAAAGATTGTTCTTCCTCTAACAAAATGCTCCATGAGGCATTAATAAACAAACTGAGGCCTTGTGCAGTTCCTACAGACTGTAACGCTTAGAATGGAGGTGTCTTATTCCAGCACAGGTACGTTAAGTTTTTGCTTTTCAGTGGGTGCTAAAAGCATGAAGAACTGAAGGGTTTGAAATGGTGGTTTGCTTTGTTCTGTTGTTCGATTTTTGCTGGTTTTGTTATTTTGAGATTTTTAATGGCAAACTGATAACGTTTTGTCAAAGTAGAAACTCATGTTCAGTAGCTAGAAATCCAACAGGAATGTCAAGAGCCCAAGTTATGTTTTACTCTGTAACCTTTTATCTTAGTCTGTGACCCTGGAATAAAGATTTGAAAAAAAAAAGTGAAGAAGTTTTTTTTCTTTTTAGTTTATCCTGGAAATAAATGTCTGTACAAAATATATAGGCATCATCTTTAAACAGGTATCAGTGCCCACTCTTGGAACATACAGGATCAGCTGGCTGGATGCTTTCCAGAGTAAGGCCCTGTATTGGGTTTGGGTGAGCTGGAGTTAACGTTCCCCAGAGCAGCTCTTATGGTGCTGTGCTTTGTATTGGGAGGCAGATAAGATGCCGGTGTTGTGGCTGCTGCTGAGCAGCGCTCACACAGCACCAAAGCTGGCTGTCCAACATCTGCCCCACCCCTGCCCAGTGAGATGGGGTGGGCAAGATCTTGGGAGGGGACACAGTCAGGACAGCTGACCCAAACTGACCAGAGATATTCCACACCATGTGATGTCAGCCAGAGTATAAAAGGGAGAGAAAGGAGGAGGGGGTCGGGGTCATCTGTTGGGGAAAACGCTTGTCCTCCGAGCAACGCGGTGCGTACCAGAGCTCTGCTTCCCGGGTAAGGCCCTTTTTTCTTCATGATAGTAACTTTTGTCTGTTGTTGTTTCCCACTGTTCACTTTCCGTCACTGAAGCTGTAAGTAAGGCCAGAGCTACTACCCTAGCTTCCCCTCCCACTAGTCTGCACAGCAAGCACTTGCCATGCTCATCATCACAGCTCTCATAGCCTTTTTGTGAGGACTCTGGAATGGCTATAGATAAATCACAGCTCTGAGAAGTTAACCACTTACTGTTAGACTCTACTTAATTGAAGGGCTTCCTTTTAGAGAGACAATGTTAAAAGCTTCCTTAGTGCCCAAGGAAGCTATAAAAGAAAAAAAAAAGGAGGGGAAAAAAAAATATGAGAAGCACAAAATGGGCAATGGAAAATAGCCTTGAGGAAAAGAAACACGCAAAATGACAAGATTAAAAATAATATTGAGATATCATTTCTAAATATTTGTTTATAGTGTCCCCCGCGTCACAGAAAGGTAAAGATGCCATAATACTTTACACAATTCCTAGTAAATAAAAGCATGCAGAAGCCTGAATCCAGGTCAGCAACTCACTAAGCCCATAAAGAGATACACATCCATGGGGAATAACAGGCTTGTTAGAAACAGCGCTGGTTACACCAGACATAAGCTTTTCTCTAGGCTATCCTAATAGCGACAATAAAGGATTATAGTTAATCACACAGATAATTCTTCCCACTGCTATCAAAATACCCTTCACACAACAAAAGGGGGAGGCAACAAATTCTTACAGCAGCTCAAGGGCCAGGCTGAGTGTCAAACCATCTCCCACATCAATACCCAACTCACTTGGCCTGCCAAAAGGAAACACTTGCAAATGTCACTACTTCACTATAATAAAAAAAAACCAAGCCTCAAAATACTACTTCCCACCAAAATGAAAACTAAATGAAACTCACAAAAAGGCTTTTACTATTAACACCACTAAATAATAAGGTTAATCACCAAGAAAGCTATGTAGTGTTAAGAAAGGTCCACTAAGGCTGGGGACAGTACTGAAGAGAAATAAATACCTTTCAGCCATCCATTTAAAATTGGAAATATAAATAAAAATATAAGTAAAAAAACCCCTTAGTATAAAAGACAAAACTTGGTATGCTTTATGCTAATAGTGTAAGGTAGATGCCAAGAAAGCTTAAAAAAGAAATAGTGCCTGTTTTTTCTAGACGTATACAAAAATAAGGCACTACTTATTTGACCTGCAATCTTGATCAAAAGAAAGAATTTCTTGCAAATCACAAGTAACCACCTAACTTACAACAGTGCTTTCATGATGTGATTGCTTGGCAACTTGGTTGCTGGAAAAACACACAAAGGAACTACCAAGATCCATTTTCACCTTTAAATCATAATGTATGGAAAATACGGAAATTAGTGTAGTGTATTCCTTAGAGGAAAGCGAATAATCTGGATCAGC
The DNA here is from genome assembly GCA_013396935.1 of Baryphthengus martii. Lineage (NCBI taxonomy): Eukaryota > Metazoa > Chordata > Aves > Coraciiformes > Momotidae > Baryphthengus > Baryphthengus martii. Next base: position 40,044 of record VWZK01012371.1, read on the forward strand.
ATGTTTGGCAAATCACTGCTCAAATCAAGGTCTGATGAGAAGCTAGGTCAGGAAATGCAGCATCAGCTCAGAAACTTTGCTGATCCTGAACAGAGGCAATGAGATGCCTCCCATCTGGTTTCAAGAACTATTTCTAAAGCCTTGAGGGGCTGTAGATCATTTTTCCAAGGCAATAATAAAAAACCTCTCTCAAAATCACAATATGTTGTCTTGCTTTGCCACTCTTTTACGTTGACCTAGATTTTTCTAAACACAAGGGTCAAGTGGGCGAGCCTTTGGAAATACCCAAGTGTTGGTTCATTGAGGACCTTTAATTTGCCCTGGGGATGGACAGCTGGTTTCCTGAATGGCAATAGACAACATGAGACGGAGGGACAGAAATTGCAGACCTTCCACAGAAATACAGTAGATTTTAGAGGAACGTGTTATAGAAAGCAACTTCTAGCTTACTGATTTTAAGGCTTCCACACAAGTGATCTTTGCAAATAAAAAAGCAAATAATGCAGTAACGTTTCCTTGAATTATATGTTCCTTGTGTATTTATACCTCATGCTTGAGTAAAGAGAGGAGCACATCAATTCATATTTGTTAATTACAGTACTGTTATAAATGAGCCTTCATTAATGACACCGTAAGTCTCACTTCAGTATTTACAAGGCTACACGCTCTTAAAAAAATCCTTTGCTTTTTGCTTGTTAGTTACAAACTTGTACATTTTTATTCCCCTGCTTCCCAGCAGGTGATCTCCACGTACAAAACAAAGATATATTTCCAGAGGGTTTTTCAATGACTCCTCTCAGTTAAGGACTTAATGAAAACTTTTAGCATATGGCCAACAGTCTATACATCCAGTTTATCTTGTCAACAGTATGCTTATTCAGACTGGTGCCTATATGCACAGCCTGCATGAACAGCTCAAGAAATTGTGATGGTTCGTTGAAAACAAAAGAAACAAAGAAAACCCCCTCAACATTTCCTTTACTGTTGCTCTTCAGTGGAGAGGTAAAGTCCAGCACAATCTACACACTGTACTAGACCTTACAAGGCCCCTGCAACTGCAAGCACAACTACAGTACACGCACAACTACAGTACACGCACAACTACAGTACACGCACAACTGGCAAAAGGGAGGGGAGAGGAGTAGAGGCATAAAGAATGTTGTAAATTATCAGCATTTTTTCAGACTGTGCTCTCAAAGCAAAATCTTTTAGATGCCCCTTGAGGGAATAAACAGGCAGACTGATTTACCCAGTTTAGAAACCACTCAAGTTAAAATCTTCAAATCTTCTCCTAAAGACACTCTAGACACCTTACCAAAAGAAAAAAATGCACACAAACGACACTTTTTTTCACAGTTGCTAAAAAAAAAGAAGTAAATAAGGGTACCTGCATCTAGAAGAGCTTTCAGACAACACCAACAAACCAGCTGAACCTCCTCACTGATATACCCTTTCACACTAGAGACCGGGCAAGTTCCTTATAACCTTTCTGTGGATGCACTCAGGTGTGATTGATCTGACTCTGTCCCTTATGGACTTGCCCAGCTCTTCCTTTTCTCAGAGGCACAGGCTGTATGGGTCTAGGGACCCTGTTGTTGTATTTGATTGTTATTGAATTACTTCATATTTCTTAGAATGTTTCCCAGCCACAGCACCCAATTTTTGCTGAAGCGTTATTTGAAATAAAGTGCCTTTGAAAAGTGGGAAATTCATCAGCTCAGGAGAGCATGATATTCAGCAGGATTCTCTCTCCATTGAGATGTAGCTAAAAGTCCAGAGCACATGAAAGAGAAGGTTTGTAATAGAAAGAAACTCTGCAAACTTCAATATCTTATGCATAGCAGACTGTGTACGGTTCAACAAACAGAAGGTGAAAGGAGAACTGAAGCCATCAAATAAATGACTGTCAGGAACTGCAGCCCAACCCTGGAGTCTTACAGTGTCCTTTTCTCGTTGCTGAACCACGTGCCTGGATCTGGATCTAGCAAAAGTTTGGTATAGTATGTCAAATATATGTACTCCGTTTTGGGATGGGAAGAAGGAACGCATTTCTAAATCTTCTAAAAGTAGTAGGCTAGATGGCAAGGTGGTATTTGTGAGGACACACCACCTTCACGGGGAAATGAACTTTTCTTGATGCTGTGTAAATGTGTACTTATAGAGTTCACAGAATCATGAACTGGCTTGAGTTGGAAGCCTTAAAGATCATCTAGTTCCGAACACCTGCCATGGGCAGGGGCACCTCCCACTAGACCAGGTTGCTCAGAGCCTCATCCAGCTTGGTCTTAAATACTTCCAGGATGAGGCATCCACAACTTCTCTGGGCAACCCCTTCCAGTGTCTCACCACCCTCATAGTAAAGAACTTCCTAATGTCTGATCTAAATCTATCCTGCTCTAGTTTACAACCATTGCCTCTTGTCCTATTACCCTAAGCCCTCACAAAAAAAAAAAAAAATCCCTTTCCAGCTTTCCTGTAGGCCCCCTTCAGGAAGGCTGCTATAAGGTCTCCTTGGAGCCTTCTACAGGCTGAACATATCCAACTCCCTCAGCCTGTCCTCATAGGAGAGCTGCTCCAGCCCTCTGATTATCTTTGTGGCCCTCCTCTGGACCCTCTTCAACAGATCTGTGGTTTAGCTATTAATCCATGTTTTAGATATTAATCCAGAACTAACAAGACCTGACTGAAGAAATTAAGGAATCAATGTAGGAAGAGATTTTGTTTCAATTAAATGCCTTGTTTACATCTGTCCTTGGAAGAAGTTGTGCTGTGTCCCTGACCAAGCTGGTATTCATAGACCTCCTCCTAAAGCTAAGTAGCTTAGCTCTAGCAGAATTACCGGGGTCAAAGCATCCTCTTCCACTGGAGACAAGAACATGCATTTTAGTGGGTGGTCTGTTGCACCCTGAAATTGAAGGACCGGTTTACCAAAGTTCATGATATTTGTGATGAGAATCTCTGAGATTTGATTCACCAGATATCATGGGCTTCATTCAGCCATACAAGCTCTGCCCAAGATACCTCTGCACTCAGACTCTACACATTGCCCAGGAACACAACCAGGCAAGAGCAAGGCAACACTTGCAGCTGGCCGTGTATGTGAAACAGAATGGCTCTCCAAGCCAGAAAGGAGAGATGCCTAGCCAGCCAGGCTGCTGAGCAGGATGGCAGTCTCCCAACCCGCTCCACAGGGCAAGAGCACCAGTCCTGTCCAGCTGCGCTCACCTCCCTGGCAGCCCAGAGCTCCCTGTGCATGGGTGCCCTGGATTTTGCATCAATGTCAATGACAGAGAAAGGAAAAAAAATGAACTCTTAATTTCTAATTCAAGACTTCTATCACTACTATATGAGAGAATGACAGATATTGCACTGCTGAGGTGGCATAGCATAATTTTAATTATTTTTCAAATACATTTAGATTTACATTTTGCTGATTTATCAATGTAGGAAATTTTTATCTAACTATTAAAGTTACTTTTTTTCAAGGTACATGAGAACACTATATAAAAATAATTCTTTAAATGAAACATTGCAAAACACATTATTAGATCTTTGAAATACCATAATCCTATTATACTTCATAATGCAAAATGCTTAGCAGCACAGGTATTTCATTATTATTTCCAATTGCATACATTCATTTAAATGTCTGTTGGTTTTTTTCCCCTTCCTACCTTTAAAGTCAATGGACGTACATAAAAGCAATACAGAATGGAAATCAACTCTGGTATCATTATATTCACATATAAAGTGTTTGCCACCGAAGAGAGATTTACAGTTTATATTTAACATAATAAAAATAAAATCAAACTGCATATATAATGTTTGACATCTCGAGTATCTTCAAGCTATCACTTTCCTTTTTTGTTGTTGTTTTTTCCTTTTTCCCCCAAAACACATTTTCAAAATCATATAGTGATTTTGAGTGTATTCATTGTCAATTGGTCTATCTCCTACCTCTCTTGCCCCAGTTTAGTGAAGACTTGTTAAATGCAGCTGCCACTGATTAGAAAAGAAGTGGTTAATGCTCTGAGCTTCTGAAAAAATAAAGTCCAGGATAATGCAGGATGATAAACTGAGGACTCAAGCAGCAGAAGCTGTTGGCCATTACTGAGAATATTGGTTATAAAATTTCATTTTCTTCTCACACAAATAGCCTAAACTCAAAATTCCCTAAGTGTTTTGCCAAATGAAACAAGAGGACAATTAGACTTTTATTTATAGTGATTTTATATTCCAAAATCTCCTCTTTGATGATGTGGCTCATTGCATGTTTCAAGGAAAGTACCATGTATGCAATACATAGTCTGTCATCACGTATTTCTGTATAGGTTTCTTAAACTCTTCTGACTATGAAGAAAGGAATTGTGTTTGACAGGCTGTGTTCTGGAGACCAAGCCCTATACCCATCATTCTGGGTGGCAAGAAAGGAAGCTAACCATTGGAGCATCAATCATTTTAATTCCATGTGCAAACCAACATGGTCCTTCCAAAACAAGACCTAATGGGTGAACGTCTATTATTTATTCACCATTCATGAGAGTCTCTACTCCTGCTCCTTCACAAGCCACAATAAGAAGGAACAAACAGACTGTTCCCAGAAATAAATACTGTAAAGACAGTCAGAATGCTGCCCTCTTTGTCCCACCTTGCAGGCACAAGTTATAGATAAAGCTGGATATCTGTAAGTAGGTCAATACAATACAGATGAAATCTGCATAAGGTTGGGACCATAGGGACCCTCTGCTTAGGTTGCTCTAACTCTCTGGATGATGCCCTTCCTAGCCTACACATGGGCTAGAGTTAAGAGAGGGCAGAGAAAACCTTCATCTACCCCAGGGCATCTCCTCTTCCACATATGACTCCTTGGCTGTGCTTTAGAGACAAAAGTTTCCCACCACAGAACCAGGAAAGAAAATGTACAAGCAAGCACATTCCTAACTGCAGGGGAGGACTAACAGATGGAAGCTCAAATTATGAATCGTAATGTGACAACAAAGGACCATCACTATGGATTTGCAGCATCTTTCTCCCAAAAAAGCGATAGTAAAAGCTGGTTTTCCTGAACACCTAAAAACAGTTTACCCAACTCTGTGCATGGGAACTGGAATGAATTAATCCCACACAGCCCATGGAGAAGCTCAGTCTGACCTTACTGGATTAGCAGCTGGGCTCTGCTAGGGCACTGCTAAATACATCATATTTATTTTATATACTTAATTATCAACTTAATGTGCTAGAGGCAGAACTAAGACCTCTTATTAAAACACGTACACTCAAAATTTGGTCAATCCTGGTTAAATTTAACCAAGTGGAGTGGTTGACTCTGTTGCAGCTAGCCTTAAATTGAATTTTGCCCAAGTGGAATGGCAACTGTTGTGTGCACGCTCAGAACTGGCCTCTGAATTTCTCTTATACTCTTTGCCACCCCCCTCTGTTACCTTATTAGTCAATCTCTGCCTGTAGCAATGAAAATGGTATTTAGGTCAATGTGTTCTTTGTTAATTGCATTAGCCAATGTGCCTAAGGCTTAGGCTTCCTCTTTTCCCAGCACTGCCCTTGGCTATTAACATGTGGTCTTTAAATATATTTCACTCTTATCAGTGTACTTAATCTGTCAGGTGAGATGGATAGAGTTTATTTTAGCCAGACTAAGATGATCAGTGGAACGCTAATTACAAAATTCACATGGGTGGAAACTCCTTTTTATAAAGAAACATAAGCCATTTTATATGCTCCTTTTTATACTGAGTCCCCAAAAGCCGAGGGAAGAATTATATTTGTGTTCTGCATATGAAATCTAATTATATTTAGAATATATTGCAGTTTTTTTATTGCTACAACATCTTTTGGAACTTTGCTTCATAGATAGGATCGTTTTCCCTTGGGAAAAAAGAAATGAAGATTATTGACTTTTATATTCCAAGGGATTTTTTGGTTTTGTTTAAATTACATTTTATTAGCATATTTTTTTCTTACACGATAGCAAAGATAGAATACAAGTATGCTCAAACCCACATGCATGTATGTATCTCCTGAAGCACATTCAGCAAATGGAGAACTGCTTCTGGCTTGGAAATGGAAAACTACTGTACTGATAGTATGGCAAAGTCCAGCAGAAGGAGGTACATTACTTTAACTAGGGAGATTGGAATCAAAATCAAAAGACCTTTGAGAGGTCTATATTCAGATGTAACGAAAAATGCCTTCTCCCTATTTATTTATTGAACGCCATTGGATCCTACACACTAGCCAAAATTCAGCCAGCCAGCTCATAATGAATTATTGAATTCCAACACCAGCAGAGACTAGAGCTTTCCCTTAGCTAAGCTACAATTTTGAGTTTAATTTTATTCCCAAAGACTTTCACTACAATTTGAGCAGGAAATAAATATCCTGAGACTATTTGCTAACTGTTCAGCTTTGAAAGATAACATTTGTTCTGAATGCCTCACGATTAGGGTTCTGTAGAATACTTGTCAGAGGACCTTGGCCCCTTCCCTTGTGCTATGCCCATCATCGCTCTGTCCAGGCAGCTGTGGGGTAGCGTTCCAGGAGTGCATTCCTCAGCTGGGCTGTGTGGATCTTGTCTCTGGTCTCCATGGTGCAGGTGACCTGGGAAAAGAATTAGCAACATTCCTGATGGCATGGCAGCAACCTCAGACAAAGGCATTTCCAACAAAATCCTAAAATACACTCGTAAAAGCAGAACGATCAATGCAACATAAAAACTCTGGACCTTGCATCCTCTGTCCATGCAGGTAAGAAAACTGACATTGCAGGCATCTGGGGCTCTTCCAGCCCTTCTTAAGAGCATGGTCTTAAAACCTTCCAAACCTTAAATTGCCTTCAGACTTTGAAGAAGATGGATTGATCCTCTGCTGGTTCCTGGGCAAGTATTTGTTTACTGTTGGCCTCCCTGAAGTCATCTCAACAGCTGCTCTTTTCCATTCCCTGGGGTATGTACGTGTACTCGCTCTTACCTCACCCCATTTCCCATGTTTCTGGGCAGTGTTTGTTCTATCTTTCAAGCTTTTTATATTTTGCTGTCTTCTTTCTATGATGGAGTTATCCCCCAGTCCTTTATCGTCTCTGCAGTATCCTGTCTGGTTTCACTACTCACCTACCTGGTTTACTCTAATTTCTTGTTTGCTCATTGATTTGTTTTTAGTTTTCTGTTACGGTTGTTCTGCTGCTAAATCAAACTAAACCCAGGCAAACCTAAATTTATTAGTTTTATTTTTATTCTTCACTCGCCCCAACAAGTATTATTTACAGCCTTGTCATGGAGCCATTGAGGACATTACCTTCAATGTCATTTTTTTTTCAGTTCTTTAATCCCTCTTTTCTTCATACTCACATCTCTGCTGCATCATTTGAAAATCTGAGCACTACCAAAGGTGAAACATCAATGTGAAGATGAAGAAAAAAAATTGTATTTCACTATTTTAGACTACTAACTTCCATCACCACTGACCCTGCTGGAATTATCACTGATATTGAAAGAGTCACGTGGAAAAAAGACCTCACAGAAACATGGAAATCTAGCTAGGAAAGGATCCAAAATTAGTCACAATAAAAAGAGAGTTTATTGTAACAGAAAAAACTACAGATAACAGAGGAAAAACTAGTCATGGTAATCTTAAGGTGTACTACTAGAGACAGATGCCCTGTAAAATGCTATCAGAGCTGCATCTTTTACAGAAAGCAACAAGGCAAAAAATACAATTATCTCTACTCAAATATTTTTACGAGGACAATTCTAAATACGAACTTCGTGATTTCATGCTTTTGAGAATGAGCTTAAAATAACAACAAACTTTTAGCAAAACAGTTGAATGAGAAGATAAAACACTGACTCCAGGTTATTCTAAACAGCTATGAGCTCATTTAGTTAGAAAACTGGCTATAACTTCGTATATATCCATCATGAAATAAGCCACATTTCTGATCTGTTTCCTTAACACTTCACCTCTAATCCTGAACATAGTTCTATTCTTGTTTGGTTCTTTGGAACACGGATGCAAATTTCTTTCTCCTCTGAAAAAGTGGGATTTAGTCTCAAGAGAAGGACTAATGTAGAAGACAAATAATGATAAGGGAAGAGGAGAGAACACAAATATCTGAAGTATCTAAATGATACTAGGCACCGAAGTACCAAATACCCATTATCCATTCTCTAGTTCATATAAAAATCTCTAAAGCTTTGCAGTCATATCTTCAAAAGCACATCCTCATCTCTCACAGTCTTTAGTTTAAAAATGCAACCTTTTTCCCCAGCCCAACAATCGTGCCTGTTTTGTCCTGGGCAATTCGATTGCTGCACTTGGAACCGGTCTGGGCTTGCCAGGTTTGGCTTTGAATGTTTGTCAGCAAGCAGTTGCTCTGCCCTGGGAGCAAGGATGAGAAAGCATTTTGATTTATAGAGCTAACTATCCTTCTCTGCCCTTTTCTTTCTGGTAATGATCGAAGCCAGAGAGCTGGTAAACAGTTTGGATAAATCTTTTTGTTCTGTGCATGCATGATGTGATCATTAATAATACACTGTAGTGTATTGTAAATATAATAACAGCAGCAGCAATAAAACAACTCCAGAAATTCACCTGATTTTTCACACTTGTGAAACAGAGGAAGAGAAAACATTTGCTCACAGCAGGAGTGAGCAGAGAATCACGCTACACTTAGAGGAGCTACCAATCTAAACAGCAAAGCATGCAAGAATTTGTTTTCTTGCTCAGATTAAGTCAATTTGCAGTGCAGTTTTACATTCACAGAACTCCTCTTTCTTATTCACTTTACCTGGGAAGTATTATTTATGTGAGTGTCCAACAGGGCAATCCTCATATTCATGGAGCTGTACATTTATATATTTATCTAGGATGAACAATCACCTAGGCACTGCTCGCTACAGGAGGTCGCGTACCTACTGATGAACTAAAAGTGCTCCAAGTTGGTCTTATTTAAGAACAAATGTCAAAATTTATTGCCTGATATTTCTTATACTCCAGACAAGATAATCCACAACAACTAGAGAAACTTTAAACTTGTGTCAAAGCCACAAGCCCTCAGTGCTAGACATAGTCTATACTATATTTAGAGTTCTGCTCTCTGTGACAGGTAATCTAAAGATTGATTCTAGCCTAAGGGTTTAGTTAGCCTATTGGGGCTTCTTTATAGCAGGCCTACAAGTAATGGAAGACAGAACAGTATTCAGTGAATATTGATGTCTTGAGGGTTTTATTTAATAAATAGAAATGACTGACAGAGGAAGACAAAGGCTTAAAGATAAAGGAAAAAACTGATCACAAGTGATTACTTTCTACAACACCAAAATCCAGACGCATAAACTAAATTACTCATAGGAATTAATTCCATTTCAAAGAAAGGCAAGTTCAAAACTTCATAAAAGGAGGAAGTTTGCAATATTCTGTGATGAATAATTTGGGCAACAAGGTGGGCACCTCTGCTCCCTTTTAACTGCATGTCTCATATGCGATCGCTTTTGCCTTTTAGTTCATATTTCCCTAGATATTAAAAATTAATTTGGCATGCCTCTCAACTCCTTGATGCTTGATATCTGCTGGTCGTATGTGCAAATAACAGTGTTGGGTGGACATGCTGAGACAGTGCTGTAGAGCAGAGGAAATGTGAGTAGCATTGCTCAAAAGACTTCAGCCTTTTGTGCTTTTTGAGGTTTGATGTAAAGATAGACTGTAACCAGCTCATGCAATTCTTTATGTCCCTGACTCATCTAGTGAACCTTTTTATCTACCTTCTTTAATCCTAGAAAACAGATTAATCATCATGTTCTAAGGTGTTAGTCTCAGAGGATTCACATAACTTAATATTTGTGATGCATCATGCTCAGAAACAGTATAGTTTGCATGACAATGAAAATTTAGAAATGAAAACTTTATTTATATACCCTGGTTTCAGTTCTACAAATAAAGCAAGGCTTTTCATTTCTATTAAAAAAAATCAACAACTGGGCAATTTTCTGAATTATTCAGTAAACATCTAGTGTAGGTCGCTGCACATTACAGACTATTTGGCACCAGCATTTCAGTCTGTGGTTTGGGAATCAGCTTCCAGATAGTCCCCAAGATTGGTGCAGTGCAATGTTTGAAAAAGAGTGAAACAGCTGCCACAGCTGTCACTTGGTTGTGCAGCCCCAGCTCTTATCTTTTGGCATACTCTTGCGTTTTGGTCGGTGAGCACGAGCATGAACAAGTTACAATTGCATTACTGTGGTGGTACAGACCTGCCCCGCTACCCTGGCCCACTTTGCAATGAGGATGCCTTCTAGGCTTCATTGCGAAACCAGCACTAGTGGTGCCTAGTTTTGCAATGGAGAAGCCTGGGAAAGTTCAGTAGGCTGGGAAAGTTTGGTTGATCCTGGTGCTTGGTACATTCTGACCTTGTGCATCCACCTGCGACCAAACAATTTCCTCACCCCGCCTGGATTCGGAGGGATTGAGATGGAATAGCTGTACAACCCCCACACTATATCCATAACTCCTGAATACCTTGGACAGGGGCCATAGCAAGACCACAGCTCCACTTGAAAGAGCCAAGCTGGCCTGTTAAGATTAATGGCTGCAGTGGAAAAGCGCTAGCCTAGTACTGACCAAAGTCAATCATCTTGCAACCGCAACCTTATAAATACTGATCCTAAGTAAGGTCCATTGGAGCTCTCCAGGATCTCAGTGGGCTGAGTCCCTGTATCTCCTCCTGAACTACGATGTGTCTCAGGCCAGACTCTACAGTCCACTGGTAAAGCTAGCAAAGGGAAACAGTGTCCACTTGTAACAAGCTGATGAAGGGAGATGTGAGTATTCGCGATCCCCAGGATTTTTGTGAAAATCCTGGAGATCCTGAGGTACCCAAATTTAAACTGCAGAAAGATACTATCTTACTTACAGGTTAACTTCTGCAACTGTGTATAGCTCTGTGTGTGTATATGTGTGATTTGCTTCTGCTTAGTGATTTCTGTTGAATTTCACATATGTCTTTGCATTGACTATAATCAACTGTTGGTTTCGATTGATTAAGCACTGTCAGTTTACAAATTATTATATCGGTGTTAATATATTAGAATTGCTGCTATCAGTTACCTCAAAAGCATAACATTGCATTAAGCACTTCACTAAGGTGCCGGTACCCAAAAATTCCTGGGACATAAACCATTGACCAGGTCTGGGACTATGGCTAGATCTGGCCTTATTCTCCCAAGGAGTTTGGACAGCAAGGGAGTCTGTTCTGACACGTGACCGAATGGGAGGGTTTCTCTTTACCTCTAACCTCCCCAGCATCCTTGATACCCTTAGCCATAAACCATCGACCAGGTCTAAGATTGGATTTAGCCTTACCTGGGCTCCTCTCTGAGAAGGAGTTTAGAAAGCAAAGGGGTCCATTCTATAACCCTGGTAACTCAACAGAAGGGTCACCCCACCCACTTCCACTCCCAATCTCTGTGAAAATCATTCTAACCCAATTCCAAATCAGTTTTACTGTATACAGATTTACTCACACAAATACTGTAACCATATTGCTTTCTTTAGTTGCATATGTGTTTACTCGTACAACTACTGTAATCCTATCCATTTAATCAGTTTGCCTTGTAGTAATGTAGTGGCCTTTCCATCAACTTAAACCTCGCTTAATTTGTATTGATTTCTTGCTATACTTCACCAAATTTACCAAATGTTATTATGACACTAATCTTTCCTAATAAATTACATTGCTGCTTTCGTCTGAGTGAGGTGCATTCCACTCATTCTGTGGCAAGCAGAGTCTTAATTAGGATTCTGCAATGAGTGGTTTAAGTGACTGAAAAAGGAAGTGCTCTTTTACGGCCCCTGTGACAATTACCTAAATCAGATAATAATCCAACAGCTCTACTCCTAACCTCTCCGGACTCAAGTTCTTATTTCTACAATTAGGGATGGCTATTCTGTACCAGACCAGTCTGCTGTGGAATGCTGTGAAAGAAAATGACCAGATTCTTTTGGAGAGTCTCAGAAAGAATGTATTGTTACACCTCCCACTCCAAACATCTCCATTTTGCAGATGGGGAACAGAAGCCTGGGAATAGTGCCTTGCCCAGGTCATGCAGGAAATGCTTTAGGAATGATAGTATCCTTCTTGTAGCTGGACAGCTGTGTGCTCCTCTATATTATCTTCACAGGACAATAACATGGAATATGTTGGCAATAGGGGACTGTAATCCAAAATATTCTCGTCAGGCCTTTTACGAATGCAAGTTGGTCCAAATGAATTTACTCAAATTGACCAGAGCAGACTAAAATAAAGTTAATGAGTTCTGATCTAATTCTTTATATCTTCAAGTGAAAATACTGAACAGGTTTTTGTATCCAGGTGGGAAATTAGATTTAAATGCCAAAATGGAAGCACTTGCTTACTCAACAGCATTATTTAATTCCAGTTATGAGCCTGTTTAGTAAAGATCCCTAATTTGATTTCCTCCTGTGACATCACAAACTTAAGTCGGGCTGGACTCATACAGCAGTGACATGGAATCAATGGACCATGCTTTTGCCAAAGCAGTTGAAATAAGAGATATGCCATGAGACAAATGATCTTTTAAAGAGATGCCATTAACTGATAACCCCTCCTCACTGTTACGGCATCAAATGCTCAGCAAAGGAATAATGATTTTGCTCTGTGGTCGTTGTGGATAAGGTATAAAACTGAGACTCTAGTAAAAAATGAGGATTCCCTAAGAGTAAGGATGTTCTCCACAAGGCTTTAAGGCAAATGGATCTCAAGTAATTACAGCCAGCCTACACAGCTGGCTCTTCAAGTTCTGAACGGATGCTGCAGCTTGCTCACCACCTCCGACACACCACCATGCACGTAAGGAAGGTTTGCGATAGTTAACAGCTGGAGTATTTCACCTACGGTGCCGCAATAGCAGGTAAAACAGGTCCTGCATTATTTATACTCCTGCTAAGTGTTTGCTGAGACAAGATGCCGTCTAACACAGAACAAATTATCCCATGGCTCCCCAGATCACTGTGCCCACTCTATTAGACTTCTTCAACATAGTCATAGACAGACGTAGGAAAACAGAATAAGGTAGGGGAGGTCAGTACTGCTACAGAAACTGAAATTGCTTCTCGTCTTACCTCGACAGTGAAGAGCTCAGATGTCACAAATGTGCGTTCTTGTTTGATATCCAAAACTCTAGATCAAATAAGGGATAAATTAGAGATCACAACAATCCTTAGTCATTGTGAAATTGTTTTTGTGTTTGGACAGTAGCTATGTTTGCTGCTTTCTATGTTAGACACTTATTCTATGCTGAAAAGGTGGTTTCACATTGGAACAAAAAATGGAGGAAATAAAAGTTTTTCTGAATTATAACAAGAAAAAATGCTTTAATTGATCAACTTAAAGACTTGTCTTCAGAGAGCATTTGGAAACATGGCTAAATCTTTAATAATCTTTGTGCTATTCTGTAGTTATATTTCCTTACTATTAATCTGATTTACCTTGCTTCTTCCCGAGCCAAAATCTCCAGGAGCTTCGAAATGTCTCCAGGGCAGTCAGGAAGCACAAGAGAAAATCTGCACACTCTGTTGTCGAGGGTCAGGGCACGAGCTATGCACTGTTGCAGCAAATGTAACTCCAAGTTTCCACTGCATATAACAATAGTCACTCTGAAAACAGAGAGAAAAATAGGAATCTTTATTTGTATTTGTCTGTGCAAAGTAACCATAAATCACAGACACTGTATTCAGTATCAACTTAAGATCGGCTGGGACTGCCCTTCAATATATATGCATTCCGTGTCAGATGGTCTTCTGGCTCTGGTATCAATAGTGAGCAGGCAGTGGGAACCTGGAAGCTGGCTGCATTAGGTGGTCTGAAATTTTCTTTTCAGTTTGCATTTCCTGGATAGTTTAGTTTTGTTGGCAATAATTAGCTGGCAAATTCTCATTCTGTTTCAAATTTTTAAAATGTGACATCATTTCTCCCTGGAAATTCTGAGTCTCAGCCTCTTAATTGTTAGATAACATGTGTGTTCGAGGCCTTCTGTAACCATTAATGAAATCCATCTCAATCCTGCTGATTGAGTGCAGAAATGTTTGAAGAACAAGAGAAGAGCCACATAGTTAGTCCCTGATAATTTTGCTCTGTGGAGTCAAACTTGACCTCTTTAAACCCAAACCTTTGCATTTTCCCTTTTATTTTAGCTGTACTGAATTGAAATTTGTTGCTACTCTGTATGTACTTTTTCAGCCTCTTCTGAAGAATTGGCTTAGCAGTATTTTAGTGAACGATTCTGTGCATTGGAAATTACATTCCGAGCCAAGGCTCAATCTGCTTAAGTACTGAAGACTCAAGTCCAGATGCAAGAAAGCACTTACCCATATGTTCAATGCTAAACACAAAGGTAATCTCATTGACTACCTGGACAGGAATTCTCAGGTCTGGGAGGTAGGTGTCACTGAGTGACTTCAGAAGACAGCCTAGCTCGTGTCCTACCATAAACGGGGCTAATTTCCACAAGTAGAATGAGAAAGGAATGGAATGACAACAGACTGACAGCAGGGTGTTTTCCTCGCAGGCGTGACCAAGCCTTGTGGAGCTAAGTGTTAACTGCCTTTCCATCAACCATCTGAGGATACAGGAAAATGACAAGATTTGTCTGGTCTCCAAGTTGACATTTGTTTTGTTCTGTATGGTCTTCTGACCTGCGAGTGGTCTCTTCAGACTGGAGAAGATGCTGCAGATAGGCCCATTGCCAGCTCTGGGGCAGGAACTGCCTAATTGCTCTTGAAACAAGTGTCGTTTCTCCATTTGCTGGGACCAAGGGACTCAAACCCATGCTTTTGCCACAATTCTCCATCTGTACTAGTTGCCATACCTTTTACCCTTCAGCTCAGGCAGCTTCCCTGCAACAAATGCTGCAAGTCCAATGGCCCCTTCTGCATCAACCGTGGCTCGCTCATACTCCAGCAATCTCAGCATTGCGATGAGGATGTCCTCCTCCCTGAAGGCAAGACAGTTATGTCAAAACAAAACAAAAGAGCTACCAAAAGCAGAAGACAATACATGTGTATGTATATTTATGTATATTTATATATAAATGGATTCCTTCTATCCTCTTAGGTACACAACAATCCCAAGGTGATGTTACAGCAAGCTGTGCTGGGGGGTTGAACGTGCATCTCAGTCTTCTTATTAACTGAAAGACAGGATGACATTTTTTTACTTAGAACCATTGGGCTAGCCAAATCCTAGTGCTAAGTATATTCTGCCAACCTGGAGCTTCAGTGAAGATTTAGAAGAGTTTTGCCAGAAGCTCTCTTTAAGTGTTGCAGAATGCAAGAAGGACAGGTTTTACACCCAAAGCATCACCAGGTACTAGCAGTAGGTGAGGTTGTCGCCCAAGGGGTCAGATATGTGGGATTGGGTTCAGCACCTTCAGTGCCCCTCCACCACCATGCTTTCACAGAATGTGCATGATCACAACTCTTGTCAACCTGTTCACTCAGCGTTATTCATTTTACTGCTTTTTTTCACCTACCTCACAGCAACGACTTTATCCACAAGTTTCCCAGTCAGCTGCAAAGAATTGCTGCCAAAGCAACTTCCACTCACATCTGCAGGTTTCAAAAGAAAAAAACATGAAGCTGACTGCTCTAGACAAGTAGAATCCTGACTGCTTTGTGCCCTTAATGAGTGCAGCACACTCCTGTTACATGATCTTAAATTGCTTGATTTTTCATATGACAAAAACACATTTTGTAATGAAAGACCAAATCTGCCGGGAAGACTTTGCCATTTTGGGCTCCTTTAAGAAAACTGTGATTCTTCACTGGCACAGTCACACTGTGCGGGTGACCCTGTAGCCCAGAGCTTTTCACTGTACAACAAGGGCTGGCAGTGGGTTTGTTAGGTGCAATAGGAAAGTTAGCAAAGCAGTGCAGAGACAGGCAGAGTTTACCAAGAGAGTTAAGAAGTTGGTTTATAAAACTCCCATTTAACCCAAAGCTTCCAGAGAAGTGAACTTCAGGTAAACAAGATACTCTTAAATTGCTTAACAGCAGAATTTTTTTGGAGAGAATTATATAGAAACAACAGTATCATGTATAAACGCTGTTGTTTTGAGAACACTTTTGTGAGTTAATATTTAAGACATTTTCCTGCCTTTTCACAAATTAGTCTTTTACATGAGAGCTTTTTCATTGACTCCACTGGTTAAGATGCTGCTTGTGAGTACAACGGTCGAATAAATACTCTTAAGTTTCTAAGCATTCACCTGAACATTTCACATGCACTAGAACTAGTATTGGACCCCAGAGTGGTGGTGGGGTAAATGTGTCAGAATTTGCTCCTGCAGAATGAATTAAATTCTGACTCTTCAGAGGTTTCATTTAAAGGATGCTTGAACTGAATTAATGGGAAAAAAAGAATATGTTTGGAATAATCAAGGAAAACCTTTATTTTACCTTCGAAAGAATAATTCTTACCTCCGTAAAACTGATGACTGCTGCAAGCCTGGTCCTCAGTTGGGTGACCAGCCTTTAAGGATTGTTGCAATACAGGGAAACTTTCAGATTCAACCCCCTGGAGAAGACAAATACTGTCACTTTTTTATTGATCCAGTTATAACAGAAGTTACCGCTAAAGTGGACACCAAAAAAGACACACAAAATTGCATCTTAGAATTAACAACTAATTTCAAATTGCATAATAATTGTGCTATCACTGAATTTATCCTGTGGCCCAACTTTTTGTCAGAAATTAATCCAAAACCCAGAACTGGATTTCATTTACTTTAGAAGCACCTTCCAACATTTTTTCTCTTAAATCCAGCCTAGCAGCCAAGAGGCAGGAGGCTTCCCAGGTTCACCGTGGCTCTTCTCCTTGGTAAAGGCTAAAGGCACAGATAGACTTGGTGCCCGGCAGATGCAGTCTCTGCCAGTGTATCGTTAACTACCTATGCCTCTTGAAAATGTCTGTGTAAGCTGTTAAAATGCAACACTTTGTAGGTAAAAGGAAACTTACAATTACAGAAATATGTGGGTTGAGGTGTTTGAGTGCAGCAGCCGAGCCTGCCAGCAAGCCACAGTGGCCTCCTGCAGGGAAAATCACTGCGTCCAGCTTTGGCACCTGCTCGTACACCTCCAGCCCCACCGTTCCCAGGCCTGACAGGTACACAGCACTATCCTCCCTGTGGGAAGGAAGGGCAAACAGCTCAGCAGGGTTCACAGTTGTCAAAGCAATAATAGTACAACCTACTACTTTAAAGGCATCATTCAGCAGAAAAAATTATATACAAAACTGAATCACTAGCACGAGGGAAGGAGGCGATACAACAAGACGCTGACATCAAACCAACCATCGTGTGCTGTGTAAAGCATGATGTTACCTACTGGGAGAAAACTTATGCTACTGAAACCTCTCAAATAGGTGAAAATCACATATCTCTGCTGTTACCACTATCAGGTGTTTACAGAGCTGGTAAGGCAGAAGTCATTTTTCTGTTGCTGTCACTACCTTATGCTTCAGAAACTGTAAATGCAGCAATCCAAGCTAAAAGCAAAGTCGCAGAAGGAGACCTCCTTCTCTGTATTTAGAAGTGGAATTTAGTGTTTGTGACAAACGGGAATTTTCGTGAAATTTAAGCACTGTGTTCAACCTCACAAATACCAAACAGATTGCTATAAAGTCTTTCCACAATCCAGGGCCAGTATCTGATACCTTCACATTACTCTGGAAGACTCTGAAAGGATAAGAGAAGCATTCAGTTGTGCCAAAATACTCACTGGTAAAACACTTTCAGGCAAAGGTAATTTAAGGAGCAGAATAAGGACAAATAGTCAAAAGACTGAAGAAAAGTCCACCGTATAGTCAAACAAATGACTTAGATATTTTTCTAAAAGCTGGTTTGCATTTTATTTAAAAATTAGCAGTGACATAAATGTAGAATGATATATGAACAAAAAATACGAGACCTCTGTATGCTATACGTTCTGCTTTTTCTGGCAAATGAATAAGCAAACAGAATTATAGACCCAGCAACTTCACTCAATTTACTTTACCCAGGATGTCTGGGTATTAGGAAGCTATTCTTTTATTGCTGTTAGACATGCACAGAGAGACTCAGCACAGGAGCACAGAACACCTGCAAGGTGAAGACTAAGACCCTCTTGAGAAGTTACCTCACATATATAGCAAAACACAGAAAATTCCTTAGGGCAAGCATCTATATAACTACAAAAGAAATGATGGGAGGAATGAACTTCCGCTCCTGTGGCACAGGTAAAGACGAAGGCAAGAAATCATTGTGGAGTGAGTAACTGAACCCTTGAATTTATTGTTTTTGTCAATATTCTGAAGGAGCTCTCTCTTCCTTCTTGTATGTGACAAAATGTACTACTGCTCTACTGAGCAATTCTTCTGGAGCCTTATTTGCAAAGGAGATTCAGAACTGAGTTTGAGGAGTCATCCCTGCCGTGGTTACACTGGAAACAATTAGGAGCTGCTAAAAATGAATGAGGACCTGGGATATTCAATTTAGAAGTAAAAGTTCTCTGACAACTAAAAATTCTGTCTGCAGGTGACTGCTCAGGGCACGGAGATTTATTAGCAGTTTGTACGAATGTTTCAGATAATCACGTTTTCCTTGCTAACATCTAGTTAGAACACCAGTTCACTGATCAGTTTTTTTATTATAAAATGGGTTATTTATTTGCACTGTGGCCAATTAGTTCTGCTTTGTGAAAGAAAAAGTATCTCAGTATCATATGCCATTGCAGGGAAATCAAGGAAAAGGACAGATAAATCTAAAGAATGTAGAATTAAACAAACATTTTTGAATTAGAAATTTCTGATATGTGATAGACCAGCAAAAATAAAACTGGATTCTCAAGGAAGGAAGGTGTGCAATCCAGTCTGTAGCACTCTCACCTCTCAGATTCACAAATGAATCTTTCTCACATCATCCCAGAGGTACTTTGTTGCTTATTGGCAATATTCACACTATATTCATAATGAGGTCCTGAACATCTGTAGTTATTAAAAATCCCATGCTACCTAGGGCAGTAATTAAGTAGACCTAATGATTGAAATTCCAACTTGAAAAATGTCATTGCTTTCCCGGAATTTCACAGGAAGTTGCAGTTGGATAAAAAGTTTTCTTCCTCTAATTGAACTCTTGTATGATCGTTTTCATAATACAGTATTTTGAAATGGGAAGAACTGACATCAACACACCCAACTGCAGGACATTATCTGTGCAGGTAAAACTGAAGACAGTCAATGTAATATCTGCTTCAGGAAGGAAAGAATGAATTGTTGGTTACGGAGATCCAGAGACCAAATTGCTAGGCATTTTGTGCAAGCTAGAATTAAACTGAAATAAAATGACATTTCAGGAGTTCCGTTCTAAAGCACAGGAAATCAGCTGATGTTTTACAGACAGTCAGACACATTGAAGAAGACTGGCTATTGATATATACATACATCTCTCCAGGAAAGCTCTTCCAGTATACACCTAGCAAAATATGTTCCAGGCTCAAGCATCCCATTGTGAGAAGGCTTACAACTGTACTGGTATTTTGTTGTTTGGTTGTTTTTTTTTCTCCACAGTATGAAAAACTGTATCATCTGGGATGTTTTAATTAAACATAGCAACAGATTGAATAACCCTGTTTCTTGGAACCTGAAACTTGAAATAAATCAGAGCACGTTGATATTAACATATAGAGTTCTTCAATGTTAGCTGCTGAAGTGCTTCACATCCATTGTCCCTGGAGTAAATAATTACTTAAGAAGGAGGGGAAGATTAAATGTGAAGCTGCAATAAAAAAGTTTAGTTCTTATGTGCAAATGTAATAGCTGATGCAAGCTGGGTGGGAATTAACACATTGAGAAATGGCTGACAGAAACTTGGAAATCACAAAGTTAGGGAAAGCTGTGGTTTTCAAAAGACGGCCCAAATGGATTTAAAATTCAGTGGGATCTAAGGCACCTCATTCCCTCAGGTTTCTTTCAAAGCCTCAGTCTGGGATAAAGTTGTGCCCATGGTGACAGACAGGGCACACCAACCAGCCCTGCTGTTGGCAGAGCTAACAGTGCCATTGAAGAGTACAGTTTTTAATGCTGCCTTCTCAATAAAGCAATTGGGAAAGAAGTGAGGACTTTCTCCACTCTGCTCATTCCGGGATCCTCCTTCCGAGCAACATTACTCATTATTAGTAGGTTTAACGCAGTAGAGCCTAAGAGTGCAAGCAGAATGGGCACACACTGCAGTAGGTGTCATACAAAGACAGGGTGGTGGATAAAGCCTACACAGAGGTGGCAATGGCGGGGGGAGAATAACATTCCAGTTCAGTGCATCAGAGGGACAGATTTTGTCATTCACACCAGATACGCAAAAAATTTACAGCGTTATCCTTCTCTTGCTCTACACCACACCACTGAACTTTTTGCATTAAAGCTTAGCTTTTAATTACCTTGCTCCAAACAGAGAGACCAAAAATGAATGGTATCCTTAATGCTTTCTGACAGAGTTCATAAAGATTTAACATATATCCATTATCATACTAGCCCATATAATTCCTAATCAGGAAGTTTGCATGATTTGGGGGAAAAGGAGTGTTTCATTTTGTTTTGTATCCCTGGTTGCTATAGAAAGATTCATGACTTGTTCATGGGAATGTGGAAGTGTCCATACTCCAGCTAATGGGAACATTTTGGTGACTTGTGATCAAATTTTAATGAAACTAAATGTTTTGGTGGAGCTGTGCAAGTATCTAGTCTACTCTTTGTGATTAGCCTGACTTTCCACTTACTCTTCAAGGTAGAGGTAACCATTCTCCTGTGCCAACCTTCTTGCATGCACCTGGGAATCCTTAGCTGTAGTGCCATAGGATATAACCATGGCACCGTACTCACGGCACATTTTCACTCTGGCTGGGGACGTGCTGGTTGACATGATGACAAACACTGGAATACGAAGCTCTGAGGCATGGTAAGCGACAGCCATCGAAAAGTTACTGTCCGAAGTCACGATCACCCCCTTTCTTTGCTGATCCTAAAAAAAACAGAGGTTCATATTGCGCATTATATAGTGTCACAAAGTTGTCCCATGTGATCCTGGATCATTCTAATGGTCTGACTTCCTTTTCTTCTATTAGGTGATCATATTATGATACAGTATATGCATGTCTGGTGTGATGTCAGGAATTAAACACAGCGCTAAGACAGCACAAGGTCAATCCCTGTTCCTGCACTCCTCTAGATTCTGTTCTTGTTCCATCGGAGATAGCTGCAAAACTCTAGCTGATCTCAGAAGAGCTGATACCAAGCCTCTCAGAGCCACTATCTGGTCCCTCTTTCCTGAGTGTGTGAAATCATTTCATTTCAGGTTTCCTTTTAATAAAGGATTTATTCATCTTGTTACAAAAGAGCAGGAGTAACCACTGTTTCTGGGCTGCTGTATCATGCCAATTACAATTATTATTGCTGCATAGACTCAATAACCTCCTGTGACAAATGATAAACAAGCTATTCATGTAATGATTCCGAAATTCATTACAAAATCAATTGACAGTCTAAATCCACCTCATTACCCACTGTAACTCAATTTCATCATCACTCCAAGTTTGGTGGTTTCAATATGTCAAAACTGTAGGGCACATATACACACTGTCCTCTAAATGCCACAGAAAAATGCTGATGTTTACATTTTGCAAGCTTTTCTTTCAAATATTTTTAAGCATTTCACCAGTAGATCAGCCAAGTGTAAATAAAGTAGTATTTTACATTCAGATACTTGCAGACCTATTGTTGTTCAGCACAGTGTTTCAAAAGGCAAGAAATATTGCAATTCTATGGACATTACAGGTAAAATTATCTTTAAATCTGTTCCATTTTTTGTGAAGCAGAATTAATCTAGTTCTTTCTGAACACTGACACTTTGTTATACCTCAGGCAGTGATGTCAGAAGGTAAAGTACACCTCGTTCCTTCACAGATCCCGTGTACTGGAGGAACTCTTTCTTTAGGTAGATGTCCATTCCATACTGCTTGGAGAGCCTAGAATACTGGAGTATAGAAATATTATTATGGAGATGTACTTTAAATTAAGAAAAATCTTCCACACCCCATAAGCTTCCCAGTGAGGCATAGAATCACAGAATTGTCAGGGTTGGAAGGGACCTTGAAGATCATCGAGTTCCAAACCCCCTGCTACGTATGAGCTCTAAAATGTGAATTCCATGAAGTGTTTCTTTAGAAATAGATGACTGTGTGTTGTTACCTACCAGATTCTTCTGGTTTATGCAAGTTATTTTCAAACTCAAAGCAGCAAAATATGTACCCCATGCCACTATTAATTCTGAAACTAGTACTTGCTTTGGTCGTACTGTTCAAATACAGATCTTAAAATAAGTATTTTCAACTATCAGACCACAGGGTGGTTTTAAAAATATTTTAGCATTTGGCAGAACTGAATATTGAATACTCAAAAAATAATCTCCTAATAGATACCAAAGCGGATACAAAATTCCTCCATGAGACCCATTATGACTCTGCTATGGTTTCTGCCACTGGTTCACTACTGAATATCATCCATTTTGCATCCTTAGGCCAGTGTAAAATTAGTAGGCATTTCACATTTGAAGAATGATGGAAATACTAAAAAGAACTTCCCAGTATTGTAAGTGTAAGCAGCAGCTGTTTGAAAATGCTCGGTGTTTGGAATAGAAAAGATCCCTGAGTTGAGATGAATCAGCAAGCATAGTACATGTGATGCAGTGTCCAAGTGCATGATTTTCTTAATGATTGTGTTTTTTAATGGCAAACCTTTATCAAAGTTGTAGTAAGATACTCACAGCATGCATTGCCATATTAATTTCCTATTACCATATTAACTAAACCAAGAGTTTTAAACAGGATAACTTCTGAAATAGAGCTGCAATAAGCCTGTGGGTTCCAGTTCTGTAGGCTTATTGCATCTCTATTTCATAATTGGCTCTATTTCCTCCATTGGCTGCCAAAGCAAATGAGGACCTGGGGATTTAGGGGATCAAGCCCTTATTTATCATGTTGCAAAGGAAGATAAATTTAAAGACAGTGTGACACTATAATGTAAATATTTATCTCAAAGTGTATCTGGCAGTGTCATAGATACGGTACATAGCGCACAGCAATATGTACTGACATTTTGTGGAATGTGGGTCTTTCAAAGTGAATTTATATAAACTAAATATATCTGAAACAGATCCCTGCGTTAAGGTATACAATTAAACTAAATACTTCAGATGACTGTTTCAAGGTTTTTTAGTGGATTTTCAAGCATATGTTAAGTTCCTCACCCATAGGTGGGGCCAGAATCTCTATTTTGTTTCTGAAAATCCTGAAACAGGAGCTACCACATGCTGCTTTTTGCATATCTGACTGCAGAACTGAAATAATTGAAAGTGCTTAATATACTAATAGGATAATAGTTTCTATCTTAAACAGCCTAATCTATGGAGAATGCCTATGCAAAACAGAAGAACACTAGACAAGAAACACTATTTTACTGGTTCTTCACATACCATACTAGTTTTGTTGTGTTTGTTTTTTCCATAGAGAATCTTGGCTTCTAGAGTGAACAATGAGAAAAAGGATTAAGGAGAATGAGTCTTGTGACTTCATAAAGTTGTTAATTCTCCTACAATTAAAAATATTTGTCATTAATTCACTCTGCCACAGAGGTGGTATACTGCAGATTATTACTATTTTTCTTTAATTGTGGTACTCTTCCGGTTATCTTTTTCTGCTTCCTTTAACTGTGGTTTTTTTCATGTAACCTAAATATAGAAATTACTTCTAACAAAGGAAGCGTCAGTGCTATTTTCAGCTATACTGACCTGATGCGTGACCCTGTAAGACTCACTGAATCAGTCTGTGAGTCTTCCCTTTTGTTACCTTGATCTTATCTAAGGACTATAGATACTGTGTCTAATGCACCACATGCAGCACTGCCTCCATTTGGCATCCATAAAGCTAACACAAAAAAACCCTTCAAGTCCCTACAGCAGGAACCAAACCAAGTGCCCAATTTAATGCTAATTCCTTGTCCCCCTATACTCACTACCTTTAAAACATCTGTTACAATCATAATGATATCATATACCAGCTCCAGATAAGCTCCTAAATTCAAGACACGCCATCCATGGCCTTACCTGCAGATTAGGAATCACCCTGCAAAATGTTTTTCCCGTCAATTAACTGAATGGGTTATAGTCATGTTCACTTTCTAAATCCAAAAACATGTCCCTGGAAAGGGATTCTTACCTTTCAGCAACAATTTAAAATAAAAGTTATCTCTGTTTTTCTTGATATGACTCTACGCTTTCAATACTTTCCTTTTGAATCAGTGCATGAAACATGTACTAATGACATCTGAGGAAATATTATTTTGAATAGCAACAGTCATGGGCTATTTTCACACTAAATCAATTGTGGATATAAGTTTTTCACTAAACTGATCATCCCAAAAGCAGAGTTAATAAAAAAGAGACTAAAGAACATTTGCCTGTTTATCTTGGCACAATAAATGCAAAAAGGGGATACAATAGTCTTGCATAAATCTGCCAGGGACACCCAAGAGAAAAAGTATTATTTAAGTCGCGGGGTGACACTATTTAATCCCAGCTGGCAACTAAGCCCCATACAGCCTCTCCCTCACTCCCCTCCAGCAGGATGGCAGGAAGAGCACTGGAAGGGTAGAAGCGAGAAAACTCATGGGTTGCAATAAGAACAGTTTAATAATTGAAATATAATAATTAATAATAATAATAATGAGGGGAAAAAAAAAAGATAAATAAAACCCAAGAAAGACAAGTGATACAAATGAAAACAGTTGCTCACCATCAACTGACCAAAGTCCAGCCAAGTCCCTGAGCAGCAGCCCTGTCGGCCAACCTTCCCCCTAGGTTTATTACTAAGCACAAAGTTGTATGGTATGGAATATCCCTTTGGTCGGTCAGGATCAGCTGTCCCAACTGTGTCCCCTCCCAACTTGCTGTGCACCCCATGCCTACTTATTGGTGGGATGGCATGAGAAGCAGAAAAGGCCTCGATTCTGTGAGCACTGCTCAGCAATAACAAAAACATCCCTGCCTTATCAACACTGTTTCTGGCACAAATCCAAAACATAGCCCCATACTAGCTACTAGGAAGAAAATTAACTCTACCCCAGCCCAAACCAGCACAAATGGCAAAGCTGCCCGAGAACAAATGGTGTGAACTGGCCAAAGAATGCTTAACTACTTGTGAGGAGGAGCATAATCAGTTTAGGAAAAGTTTCATTTTACACAGATGCCCGTAAGAGCAAAAGATGGACTCAGTGCAGGTTAATTTTCAGACTGGGACACATACCTTGGGAGCAAGTAGCTGGCTCAGAGGATGAGGCCAAGGTAGATTTTACTAGTTTTGAGTTGTGGGTCTGTTCCATCTGAGCTGAAAGTGTGAATGAGGTCTTTCAACGATCCACATGGTTAAGGCTCCTGCAGTCTCACACTGGCAGATGTACAGAGGCAGTATCCTATCACTGTTTGCACACTATGCCACAAGTTCTGCTTTCCAAATTAAGCCGTGTCACTCTCACTCTCCCTGCTCACAAATATAACTTTGTACAGCAAGATCAAACCCATCTAACAAACATGACTAAAGCTATCAAACACGAAGAAGTGCAGTGCTCACTACCTGCGATATAAATCCAAACTTTTCCTGAGACAGTCTCTCCACAAAAGCAGAAGATTGACACTTCTGTTTGGAACACTGCCAGTGCTCTCAAGCATGACAGCAAGAGTGCTGGTGACAAAGGATGCAATGTTCAGAGTTTGGTATTCTCCCTCTCTTTGCCCAGGCCCTGGCCCCCTGAGCACCTGTGCTGCACGTGTTTGCTCAATCCTCCCACCGCCTTCCTGAGCCAGCCGACTTTTCCATTACGAAAGAAAATCCAGGTACAGCTGGCAGAATGGTTTATTCATCAGTCACTCTGAACAATGCAAAATGTGTCTAGTTTTACTCCCTGCACTCCAGCCACACTACCCTGCAAGTTTTTAGATCCACCTTACAGCCCCAAATGGTCTTGTATCGCATCCTTTTTCAAGAGATACACTTCTTCATAAGTATGCTACAAAACCCACAGCTATCCTTATTGTGGGAACTCTAAGCTAAAAAAAAATACTGAAAGTAATTATCATGCTTCTGGATCAGGAGGCACCACCTGGGAATGAGGAGAAGTGCTGCACCTTCCAGAACCAATGACTTTGCTCCAGGGACAGTTAACCCCAAGCAGTGGTTGAGACACCAAGGTCCTTTTCCTTTGCAGGCCAGAAAGACAAACCACAGCTGGTGGGTGAGGCTGGCAGGGTGCCCCAGGTCAGCAACAGGGAGGGGTTCATCAAGAGAACGATTTGAGATTGCTGCTATGAGTTACCATTTGGCAAAGATGCTCCTTTTACTCACTGCAGGGAAAAGAGGAGATTAGTCACAGAGTGCCTGCGGTAGACTTCATGAATAGCTCCCAACAGTAGATATACACTACGAATCAGTTTGTCCTTGTACTTCTCTTACACTTTAGCAAATTCTTGTATGTTCATGAAAGTCTCTCAATCATTTTCACACCTAGACTGATTGATAGGTGAGTATGTTTCTGTGTGTCTATCTTAATGACCTTGTTTTGTTGAGGATGCACATTGCAGAACACATATGGCCATGACAGGTTGGCCAGACTAGCAAGGAAAATCTGTACCTTCAAACTCTCCAAATATGAGGGCTAGTTCCAAACCAGACCCTCTCACAAGACTGCTTACCCAAACACTGATAGTCCACCATCTCCAACTTAGGTCCCTTGTAGCAAGAGTTTTTTACTGAGAGCATAATACCACAGTGCATTAAGTCTATGCCTAATATGGTTTATCCTTTGTTTACAGGTCACTGCAATCTTTGAGGATTTAGGTTAGTGTAAACAAGTAAGAAGAAAATTATTATTGACAGTTAACAACAACAAATGTCAACACAAGTCATCTTACACAGGTCTATCTGCTGCAATTCACACATACTCTTCATCAATCTCTGATCAACTTTTATAAAGAAAAGGAACATTGAGAGAATGCAAAGCCATAAAGACTCCCTACCATGCAGGGGGTTTTCTGAACACCGCACTGGATTTTGAAAGCTGCTGCACTAATATCTTCAAATCGAATCAGCTTGTTACAGCTTGACAGGCTGGTCCTACTGCTTGACTGAGGGATGCGGGAAAGGGCATCCCTAAGTAACTCCTCGTTACGGCTCACTATCTTCATTTCCCAGGTCTTCACATCCCCATTGAGATAATCCTCCTCACCAAAATCTTTCAGTCTCTCAGGATTGATAGAGGGTGGCTTCTGCCCAATAAGGCCATTTCTTATCAGCCCATCCTTACAACAGTGAAGATCACAAAGTGCTGGGGCATCTTGCTTCTTTATTTTATTGTCATCCCTAAAAACAAATAAAAGAAATATGTTAGGAAAGCCTGGATAGTTAAAGGCTTGACATTTAACAGTTAAGAAGGGTACACATCTCAGCTGCTCTTTGCAAGCCTCAAATAGGCAGACTGAACTATTACTCTCATATTACCTGTCTTGCAGGTAGATTGAAAGCTACTGTAACCAGCCAGTTTTTTAGAAAAGCCACAAATAACCTATCATGTGGACAAATGGGAAACTGTCATACTCAAGAAAATAAGAAAGATATAATCCGTGCTGTCTGGGCAGCCAGACCTTCCTCAGTACTCAGTCTCAATCAGCAATGATCCCAGTTCAGTGCTTCCAGAAATTCTGGAATAACTGCAATTGTATTTGCTGTATGCAACTCCTTGTATTTCAAAAAAGGCAAGTAGTCACTGCAGAGCATTCCCTAATACTGTTATTAATAGCAGTAACAACTCTCATTACTTTGTACAGAAGAGGTCTGTGTGCCTGCTCTTGCATACTTGCAGAGCATACTCTTGACAGCTGTCACTGCCTCGTGATGGGAAGGAAATTACTTGGATAAGGGACAACAGATATATCCTGTTATTTAGCTTTGTAGTCAGAGCTAAATAACTAGGTGTCCTGATCTGTGAGTTAACACTTCATAGATAAAAATACCTATAGATAAGATCACACTGTGATGCCACACAAACCTTCCCTTAAAAACTTTGGAGAGACAACACTGCTACAAAAATCTGCCAGTTTTCCTGCCTCAACTGCCTTACTGTATGATTCACTGTGTCCAGGACCTCACAAGGGATAATATACTGTAGTGTAGGATTTTGCAGCCCTACTAACAAATAAATGCAAAAGTTCTTGGAATTTTTGGAATTTGAAGAGTAATATGAGGGGAAAGGAGCATTAAGTAGAAGAGCAGTGATTTGCAAAAGAGCTAATATCACCTCTGGTCTGTGGCTGTGATTATCCAGATGGTATAAGTCCCTCTACATGAAGGGTTCAATATTAATCTATTTGGAAGAAAGATTTTTGTAAAAAAAAAAAACAACCCATGTTAAATTATGTCAGAGATTTCAGTGTCATCTTCAACAACAAAAATATTTACCATTTTCACAAAATAGTTTGTATTCAGGTTATGCAGTTATTCACCAGCAGGGCTGGCGAAAGCAAATGTTTCCCTAGTTTTACAGTAGTGATCAGCACTGTAATATGCTTTGTAACAATTTTCAAAAATAATTTTATAATATTTAGAAGCAGCTGCTTTTTTGAGCAGTTGCCTCACTTTGGGCAATGTCATCCATTTTCTTTGTGGTCCCAGTAATTGTGCAAGTACTTCTGCTGCCTATTACACTTCCAACTGAGGACTTGGTATAACAATATGGGCAACGTAAAAGATGTTGGTATTTGAATCAAGTAACACACCAATAGCACCAATTGTTCTGTATATCCTCACAGGAGACAAAAAAAGGATAATTTTTGTAGCAAAGTCTTCTCTCCAAAATCAATGAGATCAATTCTATTTTTGTAAGGTAAACAAAGCATTTACACATTGCTAACTTGGTTATGTTGAAACTTGTGATTTTAAATATTTTTCCCAGTGTTGTATTTTAAAGCTGATGCATACAAATAGCAGGCATTCTGCCTTCAAATTAAATAGCTTCCACACTTTTCAGCATTTCTGCTCCTTTGGGGTTAGAGGGTTGGAACACCTCATAAAGGTGTTAAGCTTCCAGAGTTAGTTCTCATGCATATTAGTTGAATGTAAAGACAAGAATCACATCACACCAATTCCCCATGAACTTGTTATAGCATAGTCCCTGGCATAAACAACAGCTATGGTCATCTGAAAGGCCACATCGCTGTTAAGAGTTCATTCCCTACCTCACTCCCCCCTCGAAAAAAAATTTTCAATATCACCATAGCCCATAACCACTCTAAAAAAAACCCCCAACAACGTATGCATCTTATCTCTAAAGATATTATCTGAAATGTTTAGCAAGCATTAGCAATGAATGGTGTTTCTTATACTGGCAATTGGCTAAAAGGATATATAGAAGGTAAAATACACAGGTAGATAAAAAAATTGTCATTTTTCTAGGTAATTTTTTTTTTTTTTTTTTTACTCACTGGCATTTGAAATAGGAGATAAATTTACAGGTTTTTCCTTGCATCTGTTGCAATCAACTACAAAAAAGTCCAAAAAAAAACCCCAAAAACCCAGCCAAAGGTCACAACAAGAAGTCCACTGATGAGCCAGAATCCTGCTAGAAAGTACAAAACATAAGGAAATGCTAGTGCCATCAAATAGTTTTATTTGCAAATAAAAACACCAAAATGAGATACTGATTTTTTGCCTTAGTCTTGGATTTCCTTTTTCTTTTTTTCTGGCAGAACGAAGGAGCAAAATAATTAGACTATTTGTCTTTTATCTGCAGCGTTGCTCTCATGAACAGTGAACATCTGCTTGGGACCCTGATAGAGGTAACACCTTATAGCCACTGGGGAAAAAAAAAAAAAGTCAAGCAGCTGTAAAATATGTGTAGGCTTTTCAAGTTTGAAATAGGTTTAAAGCACATCCGAAATATTACCATCTCAACATTTAATGTGGAAACTATCATCCATTTGCCTCTGAAAGGTCAGCAGCCTCATTACCAAAGGAATATCATCATGCTAGTGTATATGTGTGCATTGTATTTATTTATTTCAGATGAATTTTTATCCTCCTCATATGTACATACTTTTCATTTACATTAGTGAATGACATTTGTCCCTGTTGAACCTGCCTGGGGGTGCCACAGACCCACTGAGAGCTCTCAAACACCCAAGGGAAACTGTGGGTTGAGGTTTAATATAAACCATCACAAAACAGGCAACTAAAAACCCTGTCAGGTTAGATGCATTTCTGTCTTCAAACACAGCTCATATGCTTGGCGCAGAGCACTTCGTTACAAATTTCTTTCCCAGGAACAGTCAAACCAGGCAGCAAAGCATGCTAGTGCTCACAAAAAGACATCACGTGACTTCTCATGCACAGCATCAAAGTCTGGCCCCTGTTCTAGTTATCATGCCCACGAGATGAAAATCTGAGCCAGCATAAATACAAACCCCAGCATTATAAAACATTGCTCCTTGCAAAGGAACCACTTTTCCTATTTTGGACTTTGTCTCAGAAAGTTTTGATGAAAAAGTCTGTTTGCTTCCATCCATAAAACAAATATCCATCTGGCAAGTTTTGTTACACGGTTATGTCTTTAACGTGATTAGTAAAAGCAAACATGAAAATACAGTTTATAAACCTACTTTTTCAAGAACAGCTGCTCAGCATAACTGCAAAAAATAAAAGAGAAGATCCATATGCAGACATCCATAAATAATTAAGGAACTGGAAAAAATATCATTTAAGCAGATAGCTTTACATAGTTTGAAGTCTTAAAGTCAATGCAAAGAGTACGTGCTAAAACGTACTCTTAGAATGATAAAAAGCAACAACTTGGTATAAATAACTTCTCTGTTTCCAATTTGCTTTTGAATACACTGTTAATTTTCCTCAAGTTAAATAACACTGGACAAAACGAGTTTGGAAAAATAATTGTATTAATATAAATACATCCAGAAATTAATAAAACCAACAAAAATAATTTGGGGTAGATAAGATACAGTAGTAGCATATACTATACTTGAAGATCGTTACTGTTGCCTTTGTTACAGGGATAAAGAAATGCCCATTTAGTAATCCTGCAATGATGGGACAATCCGTGGAAGTCTTTAAAATCAAGCTGGATGAGGCTCTGAGCAACATGATGTAGTGGGAGGTGTCCCTGCCCCTGGCAGGGAGTGGTAAAATGAGATGATCTTTAAGGTCCCTTCCAGCTCAAATCATTCTATGAATTATATGTCCTTGTCAGATGAAGCACATACAGATTGGCTTCCTCAGGATCCACATGGCAACAGATTAAGCAGATTAAATTGATATACTGGGTTCTTTTCAACTTCTATAATTGAAGGAGAAAAAAATTTGAAGTCACAGATATCCAGAAAATAGCCAACTGGGAAAGATTAGTCACTGTTTCTCCCAGTGTAAATGTTCGGGGTATATCATATGAAAGTATCAGGCAGAAAATTTAAAAGTCCCCTTATTACAAAAATAACTCACAGAACTCATTGCCAAAGGATGCAATAAAAGACAATGGTATAAATGGGCTCCTAAAAAGATATCTGCAAATGTATGGAGGTAGGTCTAGCAGTAACCAATAAATATATTATTCAAGAATAATACTGTGAGTCAGTAACGCCCTAAGCACTGACTTGGCAGACTCCGTGAGAGCATATGAGAGAAAGTATCTTACATGGCTATTATTTTTTTTCCAAGCTCCTGTTTCAGGCCACCACTACAGAGAAGACACAGTGGTAGACAGCTCTTTGGTCTCAGCTAGTGTTACCATTTTGATTTGCAGACATAGTCAGTGTCAGCTTTCAGGCCATTCGACAGCTTTTACACCTCTTATGAAATGAGTTATAACAAAGCATTTTGAAGCAGAAATGAAGGTAAAATTACATGTTACTGTGCTGCTTCACAGAAATGCCAGGTCCAGCATTTCGATCACAACAACCCCAGGCAATGCTACAGGCTTGGGGAAGAGTGGCTGGAAAGCTGCCTGGAGGAAAAGGACCTGGAGGTGCCAACACCCAGCTGAACGTGAGTCAATGGTGTGCCAAGATGGCCAAGAAGACTGAGGGCATCCCAGCCTGTATCAGAAACAGTGCAGCCAGAAGGAGAAGGGAAGTGATCGTGCCCCTGTACTCAGCACTGGTGAGGCTGCACCTCAAGTACCGTGTCCAGTTCTGTGCCCCTCACCACAATACAGACATAGAGTTGCTGGAGCAAGTTCAGAGAAGGGCAATTAAGCTGGTGAAGGGTCTGGAGAACATGTCCTGTGAGGAGCAGCTGAGGGAATTGGGATTGCTTCATTTGGAGGAGGCTGAGGGGAGACCTTATCTCTCTCTACAACTACCTGAAAGGAGGTTATAGTGAGGTGGATGCAGCCTCTTCTCTCACATAAATAATGACAGGACTAGAGTAAATGACCTGAAGTTGCACCGGGGCAGTTTAGATTAGATATTGGGAAGATATAGATATTCTTTACTGAAAGCATAGTCAGGTGCTGGAAGGGGCTGCCCAAGGAGGTGGTAGAGTCACCATCCCTGGAGATATTCAAAAAAACACGTAGATGAGGCACTTCAGTACATGCTCTAGTGCGATGGTGAGGTGTTTTTTGGGTTTGGGGGGTTTTGTTCTTCTGGATTGACAGTTGGACACAATGATGTTGTAGGTCTTTTCGAACTGCAACAATTCTGTGATTCTGCGAATTCAAGCA
This sequence comes from Baryphthengus martii, assembly GCA_013396935.1. Taxonomy (NCBI): domain Eukaryota; kingdom Metazoa; phylum Chordata; class Aves; order Coraciiformes; family Momotidae; genus Baryphthengus; species Baryphthengus martii. The sequence continues at coordinate 72,927 of VWZK01012371.1, forward strand.
TCATGAAAGGAAACAAAGACTTTTTAGCATAAGACTCAAAACCTCAGCATTTCTTTGTCACTTCCACAGCAGTTTTTGTCATCTGCATTCACAATGATACACGCTTACCAGGAAGAAGGACCAGCAGTATGGTACAGGTTCCGTATTGCATTTTAGCAGCCTTAGAGGTCCATACTATGACAAGAATTTCAAACTCCAATGCCTGATTTGGACTGATCAGTGGCTCAGTGCAAACGATCTAGCATTAAACTTGAATATGAGTTCAAACCGTCCCAGTGAGCCTGTAATTAATTCATCAACACACGTGCATCTATATGTCCATGTACTCTATGCATGGAATTTTCTTCCTTTTTTTTTTTTTTCCAAATTTGTCTCCATTTAGCCTGTATCTGGGGCTCAGCTATAGCAATTCTCTATCACCTGATGACCCCTCCCCAGCCAGGAAGGTGGATTGGGAAAAGGAGAGGAGACTTGGGTTGAAATGAAAATGGATTTAATGAAATAACAAAACTAATACTAACACCAATATGAAGTATACAAAGTTATACTCAGCCCAGTGAATGCATGACAGTTGAAACAAATGGGAGAGTGGTCCTTGGGAACAGAATGATAAACAATTCCCTCTGGAGACGGTTAGAAGCAGAAGGAGAATGAAGAGGAGGAGCAGGAAGAGCCCCCATCCTCAACAACCTTCCCCTTATAGTGAGTGTGAAGTTTATGATCTGGGATACACGTGTACCCAGCTCGGGTCAGCTTCCCTGGCTGGTTTCAAACTGCTAGTGGCCTGTAGACCATGTCTGGCATATGATTCTAACTCAGCAAAACCAGGACAACCTTTTGGGGGTAGGGGTTTCTTGAGCTCGTGTCTATATGCTGCCATCACCTTCAAGTTCCCTGAACACCTTCTGAGAGAGCACACTAAGTAACAGATATTGGTAAAGTTTTAGACATATTTGTCATCTGTTTTCCAGATAAATAGGCTCAGATCTTATGCCTGCAAGTGAGAAGACGTATTGCAGCAAAAAAAAGTGACCCCTTTAAAGTCACTTTACCTCATTCCTCAAAGTGCTGAGCAGAGACAGGTCATGTGTACTGGGAAGGGTGAGGTGGAGGGAAGCAGCCTGCTGCAGGTAGCAGTCTGCTCGGTTTATAACTGAGATGTGACTAGGGCTGGGATCTCCTCTCAAAGGAGTGAGAAAGAGGTAATCCCAGCATATGACAGAGAGGGCCCTTTCCCTCATCCAAATCCCTCTTTTACCCAGAACTTCCTAGTTGCATTAATCCTTCTTATTCCATGTCCCTAGCCCCGTCTCCTCTGATGCCTCCAGGTACTTAAGCCTTCCACACCCCTCTCATAACTTCCCCATTTGTTGCAGTCCCCTTTCCCAATAGCTCCTAAATGCTCCTGTTCCAACCCAGTTCCTTTTGGCAGTGTAAATCCCTGTAAGATTCCCTACTTTTGCAAAATCCCTGCTGACCCCACCCAGTCCTCTTTTACCTTTTTTTTTTTCCCCCTCCCCAAACACACCCAAATGCTGCAATAGCAGCTGTAGTTAAAAGCATCTCAGCAGTTTGTGCAAGAAGGTCTTTATGATAGAGAAATGATAGAACAATCAAGGCTTAAGTAAGAACAAATGACAAGAAGCATCAGAACAGATGTCACCTTCACCGCCAGTAATTCTAGGTTACGGCACTCTATAGTGTCTGAGCGTCCTCCGCAGCACTACGGGGTGACAAGTAAACTCCCCCAGGCACAGGGAAGGAACAAGTTAGATCCCTCTTTGACAAAACAGTTAAAACATATCAAAGACAATACTACACTCAAACATTACTTTCTTGAATTACCATTATTCTGCATAACACTAGTACTTAGAAACACTGGTTTGAGATTGTATTGCTCCCAACTACTGGCAGTTAGAGGATGGATATTTAAAACTATCTCTGACATTTTGATACCCAAATCCTATGCAAATTGATTGTCTCCAACATCTTTCCCTAAACAGTAAATATTAGCTCAACTTTATTGATAGAAAGTGGGGCATAGACAGATCGAGTGCCTTGCCTAAGACTCCTGCAGGAAGTTCATAGCAGGGCTACTTATCAGAGTGGCTTAAAGACAAAGAGATCAGGGCTTAGTTCCTAGCCGGTATGACACAAACATGAGAGGATGTATGCCCTGTGACCATCCAGCACAGATATGCACATGATAACCAAGCCTTGAGACTGAGCAGGCATTTATAACTCTGTTCATCATATACAGGCCTGACAAAACTGTGTGATGTTATACCAACAACAAATGCAAAGAAAGCTCAGGCTCATGCAATGAACAAAAATGCTGTGTTATCACTTCTGATAAAATATCTCCTTACTCTCAGTAAGTCAGATTTACCAGAGCCTGAGCCTAGTGCTATATCTGCCTTCATTTGTGGTCATAATCTGTTGCCAGTCTCCTGTACACACCATGGAAATGTCATTGCTTACTGCTGGCAATGGCAGCTGGGTGTCAGCTGCTACATAGAGAGCATGAGAAAAAGCAGTCCGAAAGCAAGAACTCAGAAGTTCACCCCTCTTGGTTACCTCTGCTTCAACCCCTTACAAGTGTCCCTCAAACAGATCTGTCCCTCTAAGCAGTTCTTACAGGATATTCACAGCTGTGAATTGCAAATTATCACTATCAGACACCATACAGTTTGGCAACTAAAACTTTCCAAGTAATTAAACTTGTTTCCTGTTTAAGTTGAATGTATTGTGAGATCGGAGGTTCTCTAGTGATTAATACATCTCCATACTTCAATTGTAATAAAGAAAAAATGACATAACCTAAACGAGAGGAAAGAGTGATCTTGTGATAGAAGGACTGATCCAAGATTCTCAGTTCGCAGCAGAATACATCACATTACATGTGATTTTAGGAAGCCATTTTTTCAATGCAAAACTGGAATCTTGTCTTCCCCTTTGGTGGTCTGTGAGGGTTTATTCACAGCACTGAGTCCACTGAAACAATTTCGATTTTAAATATTACCAATGTCTGTGACTATTGGCGTGATGCAGGAATGAGAATTGTCTCTTGTTTGTACCACATCTGGCAATACCAGGTTGTAATCTTGCTAACAGTGTCCAGATAATAAAACTAGGGGAGAACACAACTGTGGAAAAGGTTAAGAGCGAGGCTGTGCAAACAACCATGCGATACGGGTGCACATCCCGCAGCTGGTGCTATGTAAGGGCACTAGATGTCCCCTAAATTCTGTCTGCACCATCCAAGCCTGAAAATGAGAATTCAGGAAGAATCTAAGCACCACAACAAAGACAACCACAGAACACCTGTAATAACAGGATCTGACATAGGCTACCCCAAGATAAACTTTCAGCAGTCCATCAGTCTGTCTAAGGTTATTTCTAATACCATACACATGAAGCGAGAAATTAAAAAGCTGAACTCCATAGGCTTAAAATATTCAAATCTCCATTGCTCTAGTGGATGACTCCAAGAGCAACTCATACCCACGGAACCCTGGGAGAGAGTAGAAAGTTACAATTTCCACTTTTTTTTTTTTTTTTTTTAAGTAAGAAAAAGAAAAAGAAAGCATTACCTATACAGCATAGCGACTAAATAAACAATGAGGTGAAGCAGAACTCCAACTACGACACCATAAGGAGGCAGGAGGGGTCCGGGGGTTGTCATGTCTGTGGGCCTGGCCCTGGATGGACCCCGAGGGCTGACCATGACCCCTGAGGGAGAGAAAGGAGAGCTCTAGCTCTAAGTCAGACAGCAATATTCTCCAACCTTTGCCAGAAAGGATCGTAGTCTTCATCTTCCCTGGAGCGTTCCCTGGGACTTCTGTTTTTTAACACCCTGGAGTAGAGAATCTGGGCTGCAAAATTCATTGTAATTCCTGGGGCAAAGCAAAGCTGGGAGACGGTAGGCAGGGAACACACTTGCCTGTGAGAAGTGCCAGCCCTGCAATGCTGGGTGGGAAGTAGTGGGTGATGTACTGTAAGCGGCTCTCCAGCGCTGGCTGGGGGAGGGAATTGCCTTTGAGAGGGATGTCTGCTGCTATTTAAAGAGATTATTTCAGTGCCCAACCTGTCCTTGTCAATTTGAGTCAGGGTCTGGATTATGCTTGGGTGACTTTCTATTTAGCAGGACACTTGAAGATTTAGTTACTTACTGCTGAGCTGCGGAGCATGATCTAGACCTGCGGCAGGGCCTGTGATTTAACGGCATACACAGGTAGGCAGAGGCAGCAAGAAAGGGATGTCTGTTTTTCTGGTGGTGGAGTCAGCTGCAGGAATCCTTTAAGGCGGCACCAACGGACACCGTTCTTCATGACTGAGGTGTAGGGGAAACTGATTACTTTGTTTGGGTCTTCTCTTGAAACAAGTCCTTGTAGAAGAAAACCAGAGATATCCAGATAGAAAATATTAACTAGGGAAAAGATTGCAATAAAAGGTATTAAAAAAACCCTCATCTAAATCTTTCTTCATTGTCCCGAGAGCACGTTAGCAAATGCAGCACCACATGTTGAGATGCGGGATGGCTGTGCAGTGGGGATGGGAGCAGGGTGTCCTTCTGTAGTTCCTCAGCTCTGGAATACAGCCCTGATGGAGTGCAGGCTGCTTGGTGACTAACCAGGCATCCCTTCCCAGGTATCAGTGGTCCCTCAGTACCCTCTGCTTTCTGCTGATAGCATGCAAAATCTTATGTTCAAGACAGAGAACAGGCACATTGTAGGATCTAACCCACACTGACATAACTCTCCCCACAGAGTACCGTGAGAAATATTATAATCTGCTTTATATGCGAGAGTCAGAACAAATGATCAAATAGTCTTCCGGGATCTCTAGGACACTCTGAGCTGTATTGGTGGAGCCTGTGGCAGACAGGTCCCCTGACTTCATCAGTACAGAGCCATCATTGTTTCCTCTCTCATCCAACCAAAACCCTTTTATCCTTCCCCTTCCCGGCAGTGGATGTGCAGCTTGTGGAGGTGGGACAAGCTACACTTTGCCACAACTCAGCAGCACGCTGCCGTCTGAAGTGAAGAGACAAATAGGCAACTGGCTGCTGCCAGCACTTGTAGCTCTATGCCAGAACGAAGTTCAGGCCAACTTCACTGGTGCCTTTAAGCACAGAGAAAAGGCGGGTGGAGTTATCACTTTGCTCGTAACATGTCTAAGGTGCAACAGTAGGCAGGAAAGGAAAGTTAAAAGTAGTGAAAAATCACAATGCTCACCTTTTGGGTGTCTGGGAGTCTAGACCAATGTGCTCAAGTCTTGTCATAAATTCAGCTCCTCACAAAATGAGGCCCTGATATGCGATCAGCACTTGTAGACCATGCAAAAAAACATTAAAAGGATTTTGGGGATCATTAGTCAAGCAGTAGGAAACAAATTCACCAAGCTGTTTCAGGACAGAAGTATATGAAGCATTGAATTGCTGTCCTTCTAAACCACTCCCAAGCAGGCATCCCACTAGGGAAAAAGGATATTTGGAAATATCCACCTTTATCTAGGAAGTTAATCTGGACTCCTGCTTCTTCCTAACAACCTTCCCCAGGAAATTCCTATTTATTTCCTTTGTCTTTACCAATGCAATTATTTGCAGGAGTTCACATAGGTGCTGCTGCTGTCCAAGAATCAGAACTCTTCAGCAGAAGGTTGAAGAGATAAATGAGATAAATGAGATGGGTATAGGTAATATGTGATTACATTGTTGGTATGGTGAAATGAAATCCAACACAATTGCCATGAAACCGCCAAGGATGACATTAAGCTATAGGTCTTCCCCAGCTCACATTTCTTTCCAAACCCAGAATTTCTTATCTCCTCTCAGCTACCTTTTAGTGCGTCCTAAAGGAAGAAAATCAGTGCCTCTGTGCTGCGTAGCTTTCCAAACTGTCATCACTCATACTTTCTGTGTTTGTGCAAGGAAATCATCGTTTATATCTCCACAGCTTAGGTATACCTATCCGAGACCTCAGTAAAACCAACCTTATGTATACAGGGGCTCTGCAGCCATAAACTGAAATGGTAATTCTTGAGAAGTGTTTTTATATACATCATCATACAATATTATTATCTTGTACTTAGAGAATTTGAAGTCCCAAAAAAACCCCAACACTTTAATCAAGGGACAGAATTGAAATTCAGTGCTCATGTGCTAGTATGTAAGAGCAAGGGTTAGGACTGCAAAGAAGTGAAAAATTCAAATCTCAGAATAACAGTTTTATACTTATCAGGTTGTATATGATTGATTGCCTTCCTCTCTCAAGTTTCTGGCGCAAAACCCATTGAAAGATAGCATAATGTGGAAAGTAACAGCTACTTTTTTCCCTAGAAAACTTTCTAAACAAAGTTATGCTGCTTTTTCCCCATTCTGAAAAATAAAACAGGATTGTTTTGCCATGAAAATGGAAAACAGTGCTTCATTCTCTTGTAACCAGAGTACACTCAGTTTGGACAGCACTGGGAGAAATAGCTATTACCATTGTAAATAAAGGCTCCATTGAATCACAGGACTTGAAGGATGGTTTTGAGGGGTTAGCCAAGTTTTTCTCCACACTAAATAAAATTAATGACATTTCCAATTTCAGTGAGAACAGCATGGGTCTTTGCAGAATTTGATCAGTTGCAAAGGAAAGAGGGTGGAGACAGTCTGCAGTTAAGCCAAGAATAAGAATAAAAGTTGTTTAGAGAGCATCAACACAGAAAACCAAAATGATAATTTAGGATTAGTCAATGTATCAGTGCAAATGTGGTGGTAAACCACTATAATAAGCAGTATGGATAAATAAATATAGACAATTCATATAATGTCACCAATTCAAAAATAAAAAAGGAAATTAAATGAAGGAGTAGACATCAAAATGCTTCACATTTCCCTATACTTCACTTTTATCTCAGTTTCTGCATAAATCAATATTTGTGAAGTAGACAGGAGTTTAAACTCCCAGCATTTCTATGAGAGAGTAGCTGATCTGTGGCAATGAAATGTCATGTTCCTGTTTATGATCTTTAAGGAGCTGAGAAAATACTGGTAAGGTAGATGGAAATAAGTAGAAGCAGATCTAGATTCCTCAAGCTGTGTTTTATAGTGGCTGAGAGAAAGGACAGGCATCAATTCATCAATTTAAAGGATGTATCTGCAGGTTAAGGGGAAGCCTGAGCATGCTTTCTGTAAGGCTACTATGTGTGACAGACTATCTGCTTATCAGGTAAACATTTTGCAGAAAGGATGAGCTACTTTTCAGGACAAACAACACAGCTTTACATAAGAGGTCCAAAAATTATCTCCTCCAAATAGTATTTATATCCATCAAAAATAAGATGCTGAACCAATATTTCAATAGCTGAGCTAAAACTGAGAACTCCAGCACAGAGCTTGTGATTTACTGTATAAAAAAAAAAGATTAAAAAAATGCACACTCCCTACTATTGTGACTAAATAACTGATAAGAACCAGTAAAATATTTTGCATTGCTATTTGGGGTATTTAGCTTGGTCAGACTAGGTCCCTTCCAACTTAAACTATTCCATGCTTCTATATCCTGCTTATCTCAAGTTCAAGTTGTAAGATAACATTTTTAATAGACATAGAAGCAGTCTATTAGCATGGCAGATGCATGAAAGTATCCAATTTATTATTGTTATTTCAATAACCTCACCAAATTATATTACTTAGCATAGGCTGCATCTACATATCTTTGGGTAACAGGAGACACCTTATACTATTGCTGACTCCGAGCTTTTTGACCTTCTGGATCTAAAGCGCTGGTCACGTGGCTGTGTTCACATTAAAGGAAAGGTGCACTGCCTGAAGCCCATAAAGTAAATCCCTGAAGAGACGTATTAGTTTGTCTGGGCAGAGCACGGCAACTATGATCAACAGCTTCACCTTTTGCTATTTCATATGGCACTAGAACATCACCGCAGCACCACATAATTACAAACTCCTATTATAATCATCCCCTTTATTTCCACTAACAAAAATCACCAAGCATTCAACACAAGAAGTGGATGTGAGTTGAAACACAGATAGCTTTGCACAGACTTACTCAAAGGGATGCTGATTTGCCACGGTCTATAGATCAACTAATACATAATGTTTTCAGAGGCTCAAAAAGTCTTTGAAGACATTTGATATGTTATTGCTCAGGTATACAACAGCAGGGAAGAATAGATGAAGATTTCTGCTGAACTAAACCAACATTTTGCTGGGGTGTCCTACACCAGCCCCTCTCAGCATTGGTACTTACGTGAACTCCTCTGTTTCCCCGCCAGCCCAAGCAAGCTCAAGGTCAAGCACGTAACAGTGCAGGGTCTATTGCTTTGGCCTAGACTCTCAGTGATCCAAATCCTCTTCCCTCCTCTCCTGCTGTGTCTAATTAAAACATTGAACTCTCAGTTGCAGTTCACGCTGTGCAAGACATCAGCTTACCTGAGCTGTAGCCAGCCCGGCCCACAGCTTTGACCAGTGCCATTGTATGCAGAGCAAAATGAAGGAGCAACCTGGGCCAAAGGCAGTGGTGGGAGGTGGAGTGGCTTCTGAGGTAATGTGGTGGCCATGTAGACAAAAATAGATCACCTCAGTGGCCACCCATGAGGGAGCTCCCTGGCTTCCAGGGGATGTTTACCCACATTAGCCAGCCTGCTCCCTGTGCTCTTTCTGCCTGGCTACACTCCCGACCACCTCACTGTGTTTCTGTCTGGTCCTACACTCTCCACCAACTCTATCAATGCTGCACAATTAAATATCTCCCAGTAGTTGCTTCTTGGTCTTAATATCTAATACCAGCAGAACACCTTCTGCACTCTGGACTGGTGTAATTTCCTCTTCTAAATTCAAACCACAGGCTCTTGTCCTATGAAATTCTCCTAGTTCACTTTCTTAATGATAGTTTAAAGAAAACAGATTACCTCTGCAATTATTTATAACATCCTGATAATTCACATAACTTCTGTCCTTACTTCTGATGCTTCTTATTCCTTGAACACATGCAATGAGCTCTCCATCCCCCTTCCACATTTTTTATCTTCTATTTTCTCTTTTCTCAATGTTAATTAGAAGAGACCTTAGATAGTCGCCCCTGTGAAACACAAAATTATTCCTTCGTTATTATGTAGATGGTGAAAAATAGTATCTAAGAAAGAAAATCAGAAAGCATTTACAGAAATAAAAATACAAAATTATATAGTTGAGTATCCGAATTAAGATATAATATTTATGTTATTCATACAGTGAGTTCCAGTAGTGGGCCTGAATTAAGGAACAGTTGTGACAGATAGATAATTTAAAGCATTTTACTACATATGGACAGAGTATTTTAACAAATATTTTAATATACTTAGAGCCAACTGATCTCTTAAAGCAAAGTAGGATGTCCTAAAATCTGGCATTAGAAACATTGTCCGTGCTATCCTGATTTCCTGCAAGGTCTTTGTGTCAGGTGGTAAATCTTGATGTTATTTGTTTCATCCTTAACTAGAATATCCATGGAGACATAGCAAACTAATAGCAGGTGTAACCACCACCAGTGTCCCCCTCAAACACATATGGAACTGATCACAATTCAAGAATCTCGTTAGAAAAAAATTCAAAATAAGGGGTGGAGAACAAGAATCCAGAGTCCACACCTGTTTTCTAGCAATCTGAATTTAATGCCTGTCTCCAGAGCTTGTGGTACATGCTAATCTTGTTAATCTATTAACATATTCATACTCTCGCAAGGTTTTTCGTGCCTCGGATCAACTTTTAATTGAAACTTTTTCATGAGCTCATCTCTTCCCATTCATAATTACACAATTTCCCTGTGGCGACTACCACAAATTCTCCTGTTCAACAGTGGCATCATGAAAGTATTCGAGCTGTCTTTTAATGCAGTTTTGCAACTGGAATTAAAGAGGTGAGAAGCCAGTACCGTACAGTAATAGCTAGCTGTACTGTTTGGGAATCTTGTTGGACAGACTCCACCAGGTGATTAACTACGCAGACAGCAGGGTGAAAAAAATCATACACATTCTTGTTCAGTCTCTGCCTGGAAGCATGTATCGGAATCATGCTTGAAGAAATACTGCAGCTAAAGATGTGAGTGATCTGTAATAACAAAGGAGCTACTGCCATTTCGCCACAGGATTATACTTCCTCTGAGAGACATATTTTAAAAGGACTCTTAACCTGGGATTTTTACTACATCGATTGTAAAATATACATGTACTGTAAATTTTCAGAGGAACGGCAGTGGAGTCATTTGTTTGACTTCTCTCTCTGGCAAGTCATTATTTCCCTTGTCATCTGTCCATGACCTGGTGGTAATTAAGAGGGAAGGAGAATAGGCTGACTAGTAATCAAAAATGGGATTTATTTCCAGCTGTTTCTATTAGCTATCTCCACTTCACAAGTCCCTCATATGGTAAATATTACCTATATTCAAAGGCTTCATATATGTGGCTGGTACATTGTCTAATGGAGAAAGGAACACAGATGTCAAGTAACACAGACCTTTGCTTTCCTGCTGTTTGTCATGACTCGTGTTCAGCAAGGTGCTAATCACCAGATGAATAGCTTCTCAGGTATTAGCTGCTCCTTCACAGAATGAAAATGTTAGTCCAGTTTCAAGTAATCATCTCATTTAATTGGTGTGGTTTGCAATACTGATCTGCTAAACACACTAGCTGAGTACTTTTAATTTGGGAATAATCAAATACTTCCCCGTAGAATATTATCTGCCATGGACTCAGATCTATTTCACATTTTCACGTGAGTCAAATGGGTGGACGTAAAGTTACAACAGCAAAGGAATGCAGCCTTCTGTAACAGAAAATACAGCACATGTTGTTAGATCACCATGTGTGCAATACAAGAGTGGGAGTCAAGAGTCGACTCCCAAATCACTAATTTAGCTGGAAATATAGTTAATCCGTCTTTGTTAGGACAAAATTTTCCTTTCTCTAAAATGGGCAGGCGCACCACATACCATATTTCATAGGGGTTTCTGAGGCATGACCAGGCTTCATAAAATGCATGAAATCTGTCAAAGAGAAGGATCTAGCAACTGGTTAAAAATAGAAAACAAATGACGTAATTCACTAATATTCCATGTGAGTCACCTTTTCCTCCAGCTTTCTGATTCAGTTTCCTTGCAGATGATTGCTCAGGAAGCTGAAGCCACAGATACAAAACAGCCTGAAGCCATCAGATGCTTACCTAATGCTGGTAAACAGAATCCAGCCTAGTGTGTTGGCTCCAAGATGACACAAGAGAGTTAATTCCTGTAGCTGACTCACTGCTGGCTTTAGGTGTAGTACAAAATGTATTGTTTTGAAGAAGGCTGGGTCAGAGTTGTCCACTCCATGACACGTACATTTGTTAACTTCTCCAAGGAGGGTGCACAGACAGAGCTGATCATGACAGTACCTCATACCATCAACCATGTGATATAACTTAACAATGTCAAAGATTATGCCTTTATGACAATAGCAGGAGAACTTCACACTTTTTGATGTCCCTTGCAAATCACAGTTGATATATAGCAGACTGGAAAGGATTGCACAGACACAAAATCTGAAGGTACTCACACATTGAAGACTGCATCCCACAAGACCGGTAACATCAACTGAGGCTTCCTCATGAACAAGAGACATGGAGGTTCAGTGGAGACTGTCAGAAATGTGGTGGTAAGAGTTCCTACTATCAAAAGCTTTAAATGGCTTCATTTTCATGAAATCACCACTGTAAGAGGCCTTTCGTCTATTCAAACAGGTGTACTGGTTGCAGAGAAAGCTTCTGCTTCCTTTTGAAACATTCCACAAGCTGCACATCTGCTCTGTGGAAATCAGCCTCTCCAGGTAACAAAATTCTGCTTCCATACCTATCCAGCTACTGTTTCAAGCCAGCAGCCAGAAACAGGGTAAATTAAGAGAGTGAAAATAATTGACCTCTTCTAAGAGGATCATGAATGATGCCTCATTTTACGTAAGGTGTTGAACAGCCTCTAAGTGGCAAGAGCTTCTGGTCACGAGCAGCAAGCTTGTCACAAGAGCCCAAGGAATCTTCGTATTCTCTAATGGACACAGATCTTCTCCTAGGGGCAGGATATAAGAACCTTACACTGATTTCACCACCCACCAGTGTTAAATCCAGGATAGAGATTATTCTCTTTCTTTTCCTTCTCTTCAGTGTAAGGTGCTTTCCTCACCCTACAAGGATGGGCTTTCTACCATATATTTGTTCCCTGAAGTAATCTCCAATTGATTTTCCCTGTCTCACTTAAAGTCCCAAAAGACTGCAATACAATGCACTCCAATTTTTGCCAAGTGTATGCTCAGTTACATCCTCTGTCAGCCCATGCTGCAGGATTTCGTGCCTAATAACAGTATATCTTTTTCACATGGCACATGCCCTCTCCCAACACATGCCCTTTGTTTATTCTCTTTGTTCTCCCTGTGCACTCAGTGGGATCACTGTGCGCTTATTTATTGCTTTTGCCAGCATTTGACTAGTCCAAGAAAGAGATACAGAAAGACTGTATCAAAAAAACCAAAACCACTCCCAAAATAGACTTAATCCTTATGTTTGCTCTTCCTTTCACCAGACTGCCTGCTGGCAAAAAATCATATCCCTGTTCACTGGTATGCTTTTTTTGGCTGGTAGTATCTTGGGAACATCTCAACAGCTGGATTTTGTGCAAGTCTATGTTCATATGATCTCACTATATTCTCATATATAGACATTTCCAAGATGAATGTGATGAAGAGTGCTTTCTCTGATAGTAATCAGTTACTAACATTTCAGAATACAAGTAGCTTTATATCATATTCTTTCTGCTGCTCTCAAATCTTCTGTCTTGCACTGAAAAATCCACTTTGCAATTTAATGATTTGGCACTGAAAAATCCACTTTGCAATGTAATGATTTGTCATACACGATGGATTTTTTTGTACTTCGTGTTGCTAGTTGAGTTGTCTTCATCTGTAGCTTCATTTTGAGTATTTATAAATAACAAAAGTAATCTGACATAATTAATGAACAACATCAAAACTCTCAAGACGGGTAGTCCTACTGAAAACCAGAATCCCACTTGGCAGTATTATTCCTTCTGGCTGCGTTTCCCTGCAGTGGAAAAAAAACCTTCTCTCATTACAGAAACAATCCCTAGAGTGCAATATGAGAGAAACTCCTCACTATTTTGTTTAGTTCTCCATGGCTATCAGACCAGCCCTCCACTATGGTCAGACATAGCACAATATGTGAAAATAAGAAGCAAGTGCCTTGGAGTGACTGAACTGTCCCAGGAACCTGAGAGCAATTCAAGAGTAACCTCAAGGAAATGTGCTGTAAATGGGGGGAGTGACCTCAGCAGAGGTGGTCTGGAATGGAAATTGCATTATTATTTTTTATAGTGTGTTGAAGGGAAAACTGACTTAATGAATGTTCATTGCTTTTTAATAGCATGGTAAAGAGGACGGCAGAGAGCGTGCGGAAGAGCATCCATTGCAAGGGCTCCTTTTGCAATGCGGAGAATGCATTGGGTGATTCCACTTAAGAAAGAAAAAAGGGAAAGAAACACATGCAGAAAATAGCAGCCAACTATTCATAAATATTATTCTTCTGTCTCTCAGTCTCCTCTCCAAAGCACAGACACCACAGAGACAGTCTCTCACATCACTAACCAGAGCCTACCATGTCAATGTCACATATTCAAACACAAAACAAAACAGAGAGGACTCACTGTTACGTGTTGCAGTTTGTCTCTAAAGACCTGTTTATAACTAAAATTTATGTAATTTTTCAGCAGCAATGGTCAGATTTATTCCCAAAACAAGAATTCATAAAAATCACAGAATTGTTACATAAAGATTTAAGCCAAAACTTCCAGAAGAACACCACCACTCTAATTCTCATCGCCAATTTGGGTTTCACTTCATAAAAGTGTTAGCTTACTAGCATCAGCCCTAAGGGCTCAATACGCACCGAGCTTGTTCTATGTCCTGCCTTATTCAGAGCCTCAATGAAGTTACCAGCCTAATTCCATTCACAGAATCTTTATTACTGATGCTATTTTGCCTTGTAATTTTGCTCACAATCTAACTTGACTTGGAAGTCACCAAGGATGATTATACTTTAAACTCTATGATAGCATCACTACAGGCTTACTTTCAGATCTAGTATTCAAATCACTTGATTTTCTGACTGGTAGAGGGGTGGTAAAGACTTAAGGAAATCTGTTCTATTTTCAATAGTTAGAACACTGTTTTTATCCTGGACAACAGCCTTTAGTATTAAAGTAGGACCCTCTAATGGCCTTTTACTTTTTACTTCCAATAGTTTGAAAAAAAGGTAACTCAACCTAAATGAATATATGAACAACATGAGGAAAGAGATACCTTAAGTCTTTGAACACCAGCCTAGTGGGGTAAAACACTGACACTTGTTCAGTCAGCACCCATGAACTCTCAAGATAAACAACTAACATTTCATTAAGAACCTGCTAAAAATCACACACATTGTCAGAATACTGTTAGTAGTGCTATTTTTGCACATGATATTACCAGGTTTAACCTATTTCTAAAGTCGGCCAAACTGAAGAGAGATCAGAGGGCTACACGGGAGCTCCTATATACTGTTCAAACATAAAGCATTGCAGAGAGTTTCCATCTCCCACAATACTGCCACTCCTCGTACTGCCCAAAAAAAAAAGATGTTTCTGCAGTCTTCAAAATGAGCAAATAATGGAAAAAGCCCTGTAAGCTCTCAAGATCTAAACACACTGTGTTTCCCAGTGTTCCTGCTTTCCCCACCCCAGATGAAATCCTACAGGGAAAGAAACATCCAGCACCCCTTCCTCCTCCTTTCTTCTTTTTCTTGCCCCATTTGCTGTTTACAATTCACAAGATTCAAACCTCTTCAGCACATTCCAGTTGTAGTCCATGTAAATAAATATAAGGGTAAAAAAAATAACTTTGGGAAGCTTGGACCACTGCCAGTTTGCCTGGGTAGCTAGACATCGTGTGGAGCTGGAAGGGTGCTTTTTAAAAGGAGGGAAGGAGAAGAAAACAGCTCAAGAATCTTGGCTCAGCCTGGGCATATTTCCTCCTAACTCTGGCTAAACCTCAGCACGAACGGCTCGACTGAGGAATCATTGCAAAGCTAGGGAGGAAGGCTGTGAGGCTCTCCACCAGGACTAGAGCAGAGCTTGAAGAGGCTGAAACCATGGTTTTCCTTTGGGCACTGGCATTTATTTTAGTCCTGCAGGAGCGAGATCTTTTAGGTAAGTGATGCCAAGCTTGCAAAGCAGAAACTATTGCTTAATCATGGCATGGTCAAAGTCTTTACATGGGGAGGGAGGGGAAGGTAAATAATTGCTTTCATAATGAGTTTTATATGAAGGTAACACAGCTATGTGTCAAAATTCTGTGGGAATACTGTTTTTTAACAGGAGGAACTGTTTTTATGCTATTAAAGTCTGTTCTGGAGGCATATTGTTTTGGTAGAGAATTTTCAGTTCTTACAAGAGATACTATCACTATATTTCCAGAAATTTAGAACCACAATTCAGGTGCTGCAGCCAATGTCCTGCATTCCCATCTTTACTGTTCTGGCAGCCTTATTAACATACACTCTAATCCACTCAGAAATGAGTTTGAAGTTCAAAGTGAATAGAGAAAGAGTTTCCTTTATTCAAATCCTTCTTTTTAGATTTTCTGGTAACAGCATAGATTTTTTTTCCCTTCTGCTTTGGATTACTTATTATTGAGATTTTGGGGCACATAATACCTCCAACTGTCTTGGGAGAAGGTAGTATAAATGCAGAACATCTGACAAGCTTGCATCTGAATTTTACTTTCATTAACAACACATCAGTGCTGGAATAACCTGTAACCACATTGTAGCCAACAGCGTGACTGAAAGCTATTCAGTTTGGCTGACCTCATCTGAGCCCTTCCCCCACCCCTCTGCTCCTCCCCCCATCCCCCTCCTTTTTTTTGTTTCTAATAATATATAGAATAATTTATAGTCCCCATGTGTATTGGATTTGGCTGAGATGGATTTAATGTTCCCTGTAGCAGCTCTTATGGTGCTGTGCTTTGTATTGGGAGGTAGAAGGTTCTTGATAAGATGCTGGTGGTGTGGCTGCTGCTGAGCAGCGCTCGTACAGCACCAAGGCTGGCTTTCCAACATCTTCCCCCCTGCCCCCCACAGTGAGATGGGGTGGGCAAGATCTTGGGCAGGGACACAGTCAGAACAGTTGACAAAGAGATATTCAACACTGCATGATGTCATCTCAAGTATAAAAGGGAGAGAAAAGTGGGGGGAGAGGGCATCTGTTGGAGGAGATGCTTGCCTTTCGAGCAACTGCTACGCATACCAGAGCCCTGCTTCTCGGGAAAGGCCAGACATCTTCTGCTAATGGGAAGTAAAGAATAAATCTCTGATTTGGTTTGCTTTGCTTCAAGCACAAAGCTTGCCTTTTGCTTTTCCGCCTTTTTTTTTTTTCTTCCCAATAAACTGCCTGTATCACATCCCATGGGCTCTTTTCATCTCATTCTCACCCCCCTTGTTGTGCTGAGGGAAGTAGAGAGGAGTAATAGAGTGACTTGGTGGGTACACGGTGCTCAGCCAAGGTCAACACACCACACTATGTAACCACAAACCTGGCTTCACAGCCTGTTGGTATTACATGTTTTTTACTAGCGGAGGCCGAACTGTATTTTCCCTCTGCTCTTTCTTCTTTACAATAGACAATTTGTATTTCATGGCAGGGTAGAAAGTTTCTGTTGCAGTCAAAACATTCCCTGAAAAACTGTTAGTCCTTTCTACCCCTAAGTCCTAGTCACTCTTTCTCACCCTGACTCTCCCTCTCACCTAACTGGCTTTGCAATATTTATCAGTGATCAACTGAAATATCGCTATCCCAGCAAGGGCACTATAACTTGTTTTCACTCCACAAGTACTCACTATCCTCTTGTGAGTTTTGTGAGCTTCACAAAAAAATTGTGAAATGAAAGAAAAAAGAGGCTTGAAGAATGTTTTTGCTTATTCCTCTGAAGGTATGGTTTTGAGCTGAAATTGTTATCAAACTCAGATAAAATCTAGCTAAATAGTTCTTGGATAATAACTGCAATGGAGACTAGTAGCCAGTATTATGCCAGGTGGCAGCAACTCAGTCAGGGAATCATTTTCACTGTCTCAACCATATACTTTATGTAAGATAGGAAATTTGTATCTGTCATGGCCAGGGGAGTACCCTGGCTGGCTGTCGTGGTTTAAGGTCAGGGCAGCCCTAAAACCTATAGCAGACTCTCTGTTAACCCCCCTCCCTCCCCAAAGGGGAAGAGAAAAGGTAAAAAGAAAAATAATAATAAAATGTAATATATACAAATATATACAAGACCAGTATTGAACTCGAAGCCCCCTAATGGCAATTATGTCACCGTCACCACTGATGTTGTGAAGCATGCATGGGAAAAGTCCCAGACAAGGTCCAGCAGCAGACGGTAACCGTGTTCAGGAGCTAGATTCTGGTACTGGATTCAGGAACACTCCAATCAGGATCAAAGACAGAACAAACAGAGTCCTCCTTAGATTCCAACCATTGAAGGAATGAGGAAGAATCCAAGCAAGGACCCAGAGCAAGAGTCCCCAAGCTGAGAGCAACCCAGTCAGGGCCCCCAGCAGCTGAATGTGGCATCTATGGGATGGAACACCCTGCTGGTCAGTTTAAAGGCACCCATCTGTCCACTCCTCCCTGCAGGTGCAGCTTTTCCTTTCTGCACCCCTCAATGTGGTACACAGGATCTAGCAGTGGCCTTGGTCTGCACACCAGTTCCTGGTACTAACTCTAAACGTGAAGTGTTATCACTGCTAGAAGCGGGCGCTGATGGTGAAAACAGGCTGCTAATTTCAGAAAGTGCAGTTAGTTAAAGGAATTGAGCTGAACAGTAAAAATCACTGAACAGAATTGTTCTGTTCTAACCCAAACAAGGACACTGGCTCACAGGCTTAAAAAAAGTCATTCCACACTTTCTCTTTGCTACCTTTGAGATGGGGAATCTAGCTTTTGGTTTCCTTACAGATCCTCCATCCCATGGGTTGGGATGTGTTCCTCTGACCCCATGGGTTCCTCCTGAAAATGGTTCAAAGTTGGGGAAAGTAGAATTTATGTTTTAATTCATTCATTAATACAAACAGTCTCATATTTGTAGAGCTCAGCCTTCAAAGAGCTCAGGAGGAGAGGCTGGAGCAGGAGCCCTTCTGGATGCAACCACGTGCACCTGCCTAATGGCTGCAGTTTCCAGTTCTTTGCTGTTGTTGCTGAGTTAGTTTGTGGGGTGCTGCTCAAAGGTAGCATACAATGTACCCTGTGGCACAATACCTGCCCCATTTAAATGGGTTTCCAGTCTTACAAAAACCTCCAAGCAAATTGTTCTGAGGGGTGTTGAAAGTCATTGCTGCAAGTTTATGCATGGCAAGGAGGTGATCTAGAGTCCTCAGGGAAACAAATACCCAGCAAGCAGGCTGGCCCCACCAACACGCTCCATTTAGCTGAGCAAACCAAATACCAAGCATGTTACTAGGGTGGCAGCAACAGGGAGCTCCAATGGAGGCATAGCTGCTCAGTACTCCACACTGGGGTATGATTTGGTTTTAAACAGCAAAAATTTCATTTGATTTACTTTTCTTCAGTGTTAGCTACAAGTGTAAGAATGTTTTTTCTTCATTCAGCTAAGATAATATGACTTCTCAGAATATTTTTGATCCTCTGATAGCCACATGCAGTATCAAAGCTGAGAAGACCTATAAGCTAGACCATTGCTTAGAAACTGGAAAGAAAAAAAAAATCCTTTCAGAATAGCCTACTTTTGCCTAAAATTGACCACTTGCATCTCACAGAACAATGTTTTGCCTCCAGGAGATTAAACTATTGCATTGTAGAATTAAATCCACAATACAAAAATTATGACATATGTCCTATCTTAAATCAGACTTGGACTCACACTCTTCTACTAGCCAGCTAGTAATGGTTTAACCTACACCCCATGTTACAGGTATTTTCTGTCCTTATAGTAAACTACCGGTGTTATTGTCTCCAATGTAAGTATTACACTCTTTGTAAACACTCACCTCTGAGCTCCAACAAGAAAGGAGAAAGTTTGCTACAACAAAGTATACCCAGTTGTAAATGTGTTTCTTTAGATCATGAGGCATCTGAAGATAGGGGTTCTGTACAGAAGTGAGCCATTTTATGGACTTTATATATTTAGTTAAAAGGAATTTTTTAAGTTCTGTGGATTTTGTAAGCTTCATGCGTAAAGCAAAGGTTAATATGAAACTCCTAAAAAGTCAAGGTTTAGAAATACAGGATTCCTGCTGTTCATCTACAGGATGCAGCTGTATTTATAAATGCAGCTGATTTACTCTGGTTGAAGCAGTCATGAGTCTTGGCCACGAATGCCAGGATCTATGTGTGTGTTGCATATATATATCATTAACCTACTTCCCAAGTTGTTGCAGAACACATGAACCATTGGCCAGAGGAAAATACTTCTTTAAGCAAGTTCTTAAGACTTAAGAATTAGAAAAAACCTACAAGGATATTCTTTCATTCCACTATCGTATTTTTACTACCACAACTTACTCATATGCAAACTACACAACAACAGAGCTGACTAACAAGTCACAGGCTCACCTCACCCACTCCCCATGACCGTAGCTCCTATTACTAAACACTGACCGAAAGCCAAGTCCTCATAAAATTGAAAAACTTTTTATCCTTAGATACCAGTGGTCATCCTCAAATTGATGGTGGCATCTCGTACTCATTTATCTCACCTCTTCCATTCTCAAACCAGCCTTAAGGTCATTCATTCTACACAATTTACATTATTTACATAAGCTATGACACAGCTCTGTTTCTTCCTAAAACGGCTCATCCCCTTCTCCATACAAAAGTACATCCTATACAGCTACTAGCTGTAATCCTCCTAACATTTTTCCTTACTTTAAAAAAAATAAAAAATAAATGTGTATATATTCGTACAGAAATAAATACATAACATAAAGTGAAACTTTTGTTTGCAGCCCAAAGCATCAGGGTATCCCATCACAAGTTAGTGCATGATTTAGAGTAACTTACCTGCTAATTATGTAGCTCGCATATCTTATCAGTCCAATTCCCTGTAGTCATTTTCCATCGCAGCAGTTGGATATACCCCAGATGCTTGTTCAGAAGGCCAGCATGCTGGAAACACATTCTGAGCCAGCAGCTGCCTCACAGAAACATTTCACTGTTATCCTCCTGCCTTTGAATGAAAACATACAAAACCAAAATGTTTCTTACAATCACAAATATGGTAATAACAGTAGAAGAAAAGTGTTTTTTCAAGTGGTAATTTTGCTTCTGGGAGACAGCCATGGCAGGGGCCTTAGATTTTGTTTTGCCTGAAAAAAAGAGAGTGCCCACTGACGGCACAAACTATCCCTGGCCTTATACATTCCCTCTCGGTCTCCACTGCTGGATAAGCAAGAGTTGAATCTGCCTTGTGAAATGAGAATGACATGGATCACGATAGCAAAAACTTCCTCCTAAAAAAAGTAGTTTTACACAGAAATACATTGCAGCTCTCTCCTAGTCAGGAACAATTTCTATCAAGTCCCATTTCTGATTTCCCATATTTCACAAGCACAAGGGAAACACAGGAGGGCCAGAACATCACAACATGACATTTCACACGTAGATTGATGGGACACACAAGTTAGAGAAGTGAGAACTGGAAGGCTGATATGCTGGCCCATCTTCACTAATGCAATACATCCCACAACACAAGACATTTCCTCTTTCGTCCTTCTCTTTCAGGGGAAAAAAAAACCAAAACAAAACATTAAAATAAATTCAATCTTACCTGATCTAAAATCTGAAATAATAATCATAGTACATATTCTACAGCTTGATAAACAAAGCATGAACCAGATCTGCAAGTGACTTTCGTAAATGCTGTAATTTCTTGAGCTAACATTCCAGAGTTCTAAACACACGCTAAAGTGAAGTTCAACATTTATATTCAGACAAGGAATAATTTAAGCAAGGATCAGCAGATCCCTTCAGAGGTCTATTGCATTCTTTCCAAACTGGTTAGGGTGTTCACTATTTGAACTTGATACTCAAGTTCATAAGCTTTTTCCTACTGGAACATAAATCCATTGATACCCCCTTCATCTTCTCACTAAAAGCTCTCTGGCCACTCCAGGAATAAAATGATACTGCTAAACCTAAGTCTGTGCAGCACAGTATGTTTTCTTGAAGAGTTATACATATGATCCTTTATTCCCCTTGGTCTATCACGTGATTTCAAGCTTCCTTATTTGCCAAGCGGTTCCTGTTCCAGTCTTTCCTGTCTTTCATTTGGCTTGTGGCCTGCTTTGTTTTACCAGCTGCTGTCCCTACTGAGCATAGCATGAACTCTCAGCCAACTTTCAAAACCACACTGATCATAGAATTATACAAAACTAATTTTATAGACTTTAAGACCCATAAAGAACATTATGGTCACTCAGCTTGATCTTCTCCGTAACACAGTCCAAAGAACCCAACCTAGCAATTTCTATATCAAGGCTGTAACTTCCATTTGACCAGCAATACATCTTTAGGAAGGATACTTACACAGAACTAGCAGATCTGTGCGATCATGTACTTTGGTACTATCAGTCTTAGTAACAGCAGCAAATGACTGTGAAGGGGCAGTTGCTCAGGTTTGTTCTGATGCTGAACATTAGCAACTACTTAGATGACCAAAATGTACCATTTAAGAGCACCTGGATAGACAGAATCCTATTGGACCTAGAAGGGGACTTCTTCAGGGGTTCTGCAGAAGCAACATCTTGGGAGGCTGGGGGAATACATCAAATGGACAGCAGGTAGAGGAGCTTAACCGAGAGGTATTCTAAAACTAAGACCTTTGCTCTTAACCTGTTTGTTAAGGTTGTTTTAATTCTTCCTTCATTGCTCTTTCTATCCCCTGCTGTAAGATCAAGTTTTGTACAGTTAGGCTGACCATGATACATAGATCTTTACTCTTCATCACGCTACTTCTTTCAAACATTAAGCATATTCTTCTACTAAACATACCCAATTAGCAACCCGTTCAGAGATTCTCCATTTTCGTGCTCCATCTGCTGGTGTTTGTATCACAGTACAAGGCAGATCATAGAACTGCCCAGATCTACAGGCACCCTCAAGATAGCATAGAGGACTTAATCAGACATAAAAAGGCCTGGGACATTTTCATAGCTTGAACAAGAGAGTGCTGATTCTTGATGGAAAATAATCACCAATATATCAAACAGAACAGACTTCAAGAATTGAACTGAGTATCTTGCTTGTGGGAACCATCTGGTGGGAATTCACAGATGGGAAATGAACTGAAAGGTAATGTTCTCTCTGTCATATTGAAATGTTACAGCAAATATCTATCTGAACTAATCCATTCAAATTTCAATTGAGATACTTAAGACACTGAAATGTGCCTTCTACACACTTGCTTGAAGTGTTAGAAGTTGCAAATACTCACATTTTAACTATGTAACCTATACAGCATATGAGGAACAGCTTACTTTTAAAAGCTATTAGCTTTAAAATTCACTATTAAAGTTTTCTGCATTTGTGCACGTTCTTTGACACACAGACAAGAATAAAATGCTAATTTACATTTTAACAATGGATTTTTTCAGCAAGGAGAGAGTAAGTACATGGACATATTCTAAAATACCATTAGTCTTCTGTTTGCATGGCTTACAGTCTTCCATTCTTCACTCTCTCTACAAAGTGACTGCTATTATTATGAGGCAGAAATTCTTCTGGAGAAGGGCAGTGCCAAAAGCAGATTGTGTCGTTTTCCGTCACCAACTGCAGTACAGAGAAGGCAGCGCTCATAAGCAGCATGTGATTCTCCTTGACCACGTGGAAATTATTGCTTCAGCTGGATTGTCTGTCCATGGTGACCCAGATACATGCCATACTCACAAGGGACCGGATGTGTCCTCTGAACAGCCCACTCCAGAGATAAAGACCCTGGGTTCAGAGCTAAAGCCAGACAAAATAACAATCAGAGTGTTTAGTGGTGAAAGCCTCAGCCCAAGGCTCAGAAAACAGAAGAAAACTATGTTGACCAAAGCACTGACTGTCCAACCAGCAGAGCTCTGGATGTTCTTTAATGGACCAGCATCATATAAGGTGCATGATCAGAGAAAAAGAAGCTGCCAACACTAACTTGAGCTGGTCAACATTAATCCTTTTGCATTTTCATTTCTAGGGACCAGACCAAGATAAACATGCCTGGTATGTAACTTACAGCTGGCCAAAAAGATCCTTTAACAACTATATGTAACCATTGCTGGTTTTCACCCAAACTTCCCATCCAATCTTATGATCTAGCCATTTACAGCTAGGTTAATACAGTGAAAAATAACCTCCTGAGGGATTCTTAAACTGTTCCATTTGCTCTTGGCCCACCTAATGACTTCTGCTCCCTCTCTTCACAGCTCATTTGTAGTTAGATCTGTGAATGTTCCCAGCAGTCAACAACTGATCAGCAGTTACCTCATCACCATGCCTTCTGCTTGCCCTTGGTCCTCTTCTCTCCAACAGAATGGGTGGCAGTTCAGCATACAGCTGAATCAGACCATCAGCCTTGACAGTAAGAGCTAAAGCTTGGAATATTGGAAAGGTGGAAATTTTATTAATTTCTGACAGTAAAAATGGAGCTTACCTTGTTATTATCCTACTATTAGGAAAGCCAAGGTTTGTAGATAAAGACTGGCCACTGATTTGTAACCTCCGTTTCTGAGATAGAATTTCCGTATCTTCATATTGTTCTAGCTATGCTAGAAAAAAACATGTAAATAAGCAAAACCTATGAGAATTAGCACAGTTCACTTGACCACCAAGTTACAAGGTAACAACACTCCCAAATAACCAACAGTAGCAACAAAGGTGAGGGGAGGGGGGAAAGAAAGCGCACCTGCAAAGCAGCTGGTGTCTAAGCACCTGCCATATTTCATCCGTCTTCTGTGAACAGGTAGATGAATTCTCTGGGATTCTGTGCTAACAGCACCACCTCCTGGTGAATGCACCAAAAAACTCAACCCACAATCTTGTTACAACCAACCAAAAATTCTTAAACTCTGCCAAGCCAATGTCTAAATAATGCCTAGCACATCTGGTCCCATTTTAATCCTCTCCTCCTCCCCGCCCTCTGCCTTCTAATTTCAAGGGTACCATTCCAACTCAGAGTAGACAGAATCATAGAATGGTTTGGGTTGGAAGGGACCTCTAAGGGTCATCTATTAGGTCTCCCCAGAGCCTTTTCTTCTCCAAGCTGAACAACCCCAGCTCTCTCAGCCTGTCTTCATAGGAGAGGTGTTGCAACCACCTGATCACTTTCATGGCCCTCCTCTGGACTCGCTCCATCGTTCCATGTCCTTTCTGTACTGAGGGCTTATCCACTGACAGTCCACCCATCAAATCTGCATCTCTCCTAACTTGGCGAGTAGGATGTTGTGGGGGAACATGTCAAAGGCCTTGCAGAAGTCTAGATAGATCACATCCATAGGTCATCTCATGTCCGCTGACGCAGTCACTTTATCATAGCAAGCCACTAGGTTGGTCAGGCAGGATTTGCCCCTAGTAAAGCCATGCTGGCTGTCTTCAATCACCTCCCTGTCCTCCATGTGCCTTAACATGTCTTCTATGAGGATCACCTCTGTGTCTTGGGTCGGTAGTTCCCAGGGTCATCCTTTCTACCCTTTTTGAGAATGGGCATAATATTTTCTTTATGCCAGTCACCAGGGACTTCCTCTGACTACCATAACTTCTTAAATATCATGGAGAGTGGCTTGGCAACTACATCAACTAATTCTGTCAGGAGTCTGGGATGCATCTCATCAGGTCCCATGGACTTGTGTATCTTCTTCCTCAGATGGTCATAAACCTTGTCTTCACTTATGGGAGGGATTTTGTCTCCCTGGTCTCCATCTTGTGGGCCATCAACATGAGGGCCGTGAGGAGAGGTGTCTCATCCCATCAAACTACAACGGCTACAATCTTTGCTGACACGTTTGCTATCACCTGCTACCTGCACTTCAGAAATCTTGGCACAGACTAGCAATGAAGCACTGCAGCAGTTCCAAAGCACTGCTCTCACACAACAGTCCTGAAGACAGAGCTAGTTGCTCTTTTCGTGTTTCTTACACTTCATTACAACACAAGCCCTCAGTTTCCTCAGTCTCTGTTACAATCAAACGACACCAGAATGAGTCACTGCTGCTTTCTCATTATCGTAGCTTCTTCAGGCCTCAAACAAGAACAAGATAGGTTAGCACTTCAGTATGGTTTAAAATACTCCACTACAATCCTATGCACACATATTAAAATCTAAATGTTACTGAATGTTGCACAAAAGTTAAGAAAAGGAAATTGGCTCCATTAACACACAGACATCAACAGGTACTGACCTTTGGTGGAGTAGAGCCAGCAGAATGAAACATTCAAAGAGCAAGATCTCATGAGTACTGAGAGGGAAACACAGATAACTGACAGAGAGAAGTGACTTTGTATATAGCACCGTATAGAAGTGATTTGGTCGGCAAATGACATCAGCTGTACACACTTTTATTATTTCCCTTCCCATTGCCAAATCAGTTGGTTATGGACAAGTTTCTGGCACACTGGAATCACCAGATTGTATCAATTTGGGGCACAAGTAAGCAAACTTAGCTACTCTCCCAAGCTTTCCTGTACCAGCTCCTTCTGAAGGTCTAAAAGGAACCGACGTGTAAGGCAGATCTTCCCAATGCTTATGTTTTATACTTGTGGAGACAGAGTTATAGTCTATAAACTTAACCAACACAGGTAGAAAAGACCAGATTGCATAAAACAAACACTCACACACAAACAAAACACCTTGTTCCAACCAACTGTGACAAGGTATACGAGCAAGGAGATATTCACAGTACTGGGGTATAGCTGTAGTTATTGTGAGAGAGGTTCCTTGTCTACCTGGGACTTCTACATTTGGTTTCGTAAACAATGCTCTTTAGCAGGCAAAATGTCACTTCAGAAGTCAGATGGGTAAGGATTGCTGTTAAAAAGTTCCTGCTCATTAACTGTGGCTGTTTTTCCAGCTGCTGCTGATCCTGCCAGTGTGTTATCTGGAAGTTTGGGAAGAGGAAGCTGGTGTAACGAACATGATACGATGCATGGACGCTTAGATATTATTGAAGAGGTAAGGGCTAGTGTGGTGGCTCCTGGACCTTACCAGACCTCTGCCTCATCCTTTCAACTAAAGAAGAATTATGTTTCTAGACACGGTCATTTCTTAATTTTATTCTATTCAAGGTCTGGCTACTTTTTTCAGATGTCATGGTTTGTAATTATCCGTAAAGCCGTCGCTAGAAACATATGATCTTGATGAATTCCAAACAATTGATAAACTAATCACTGTTACATATCCTTTCTTGATGTTTATAACTGTGCCTTTAATATAACAATCTCAGAGCCTGTACTTGGGAAGTTTTATATCTGCTCATGGCTAGATGTGAATTCTGCAGGTGACTCCAAGACTGACAGCGGAGTTTCTGCTTGCTCTGGCAGACATCCAGGAGCTAAATGAACTCTCTGACTGGGATTCTAAGAAAGCTGCAGGTTGTTTGGGTTTATTTTCCTGGTGTCTTAAAGCATTCTCAAGATATGTGTCCAATGCTAACTATTCCCAGATGGGTAGCTGCCAAACTGCATGCTGCTGCTTCTCAAGTGCCAGCTCCAGGCTCAGCCCTCTTTCCACTCCATCATCTCTCAAATTCCACGCAGATTCTTTTCTTGGATATGGCTGTGGTTCAGAAAAGAGAGAGAATTAAAGATAAATTAATGCAAAGTTCCCTCCCAGAAGTCAAATTATGGGTGATTCTTTGTACAGAGGTGTTGTAATTTAACTCTTGCGAAACAATGTTTTAATACTTCAAGCCAGTAGAGGCCGGTATAACACAAGAAATACTCAAATCTGCACTGCACAATTTGTATTAAATTAGCTGTTAGCATTTTGGGACATTACATTTGCATTTCCACCGACACAATTGTTACAATTCCTTGCACTTGACCCTTTAACTACCTCCTTTTTTTCCCATCTGTCTCTCTTGTTTTCATTAGAAGGTAATAAAAACAGTGGAGCATCTAGAAGTAGAAGTCAAATCACTCCTCAATATCATCAGTGAGACAACATCAAATATCCCCATTGCTCCAGAAACCCCACTTATAGACATTTTGGATGGTAAGTATCTAGTGAGATATAACTTTAGTTTAAAACATTGCTGCATATGTTATTACTAAATATGTCATCTTTTCAACCCCCAAGATGTGAAGTAAAGCTTTCATTAAACACAGTGCAGCTGAGGCCCCAGGTGAAACCCTGGATCCAGTTTTGAACATCAGGTTTCAACAACCACTATAGAGAGAGGGGGAAGAAAAGGGAAAAAAACACCCAAACAAAAACCCAGTCAAGGAACTAAATACATGAGCTACACGGAAAGGTTGTTAAATCGGGTATATTCAGTCTAAAGAATACTGAAGTAGCCCACCAGAACAAGTAAGGCTGCCACAAAGATGAAAGCCGTTTTCTTCCCCATTGCAGAAGTGAATAAAATAAGAAATTACGCAGCAAGAAAGACTCCAGCAAAGTACAATGCAAAGCTCTTACAGGACAGCGAACCACTGAAGTACGATTGTAGTTTCCCCAGCATTCAAAATGTTTAACAAGCATGACACCTTAGGACAGCAGGGTGGACTAAGCAATCCCAAAGTCCCCGTCAGTTTTAAGATTCTGTGACTCTTCCATTTCACGTGTGACAAATCAGAGCAATAACATACAAAAGAAGCTTTTTGAGGCATTACCTTTTGATACCTTAAATCCAATTTTGACACGCAAGCCCCTCACAGAAAACACACTCCTGGATAAATGTTTTTGGAATAAACTCAGCCACAACAGAAATTAGTTGGATGAGACCATCTATTCAACATAGCTGCTTATCATGCTCCAGACTTTGCATTCTCTGCCCAAATATCAATAGTGCTTTTAACAAGGTGAGAGACACTCTTGACGAAAAATAAACCGCTTGTGGAAGGGTCTGAGCACCCACAGGCACGTCTGCAAAGTCAGTTTTGTCAGTGTTGGGTTTTTTCGTTGTTTTGTTTAAAATAGCGGTACACAGGTACATACAGAAATGCGTATTGCAGTGCACTTACACGATCGAACGTGGGCTTGACATAGACAGCAATAGAGTTTATGCCGGTTTTTAGTTTTTGCAATTGGCTGAACAGATCTAATCACCATGCCTGGTATGCCCTCACCAACTTTGTTATTCATGAACATTTTCATTCTTCTGTGAGGGGCAGTTAATAGGTAACAATTAATGTTAAATCCCCTGCAACGATGATTTATTTTAAAAAAGAAAGATATTCCAGTAAAGTGTTACAGTGAATTTAAAAACGTCTGCATACCTGCAGCACATCTAGAGTAAGTACTACTCAGATGGAGTTTGCAACAACTGCCAAATAGCTCAAGAACCGCAGACTGGACCTTTCTTCTGTGATTTGGTGACAATCCCCGACCTTAAAGTAGCAGATTCATGTTTCAAGCTATGCCTAGCCACAAAAATTGATCCTGATCTTATAACCAAAAATAATTACATCAACTCTTCTCTACGCAGATACCAGCTGAGCACTGCAAAGGCAGAAGACACCTGAAAGTTAACAGTATGGTTGTCAAAACAGTTGCACTTCTGCTCATTTAGTAAGCTTGTTTCCAGAATTTGAACCGGGATGAACAACCCTCAGCTGCAGTTTGCCTTCTGTGTTCCTGGACTTTATAATAAACCAGGTATTTGCTTTAGACACTATTTCAAAGCTTTGTATTTTAACTCTTCATCAGCCTTACTTTATCAAAACTGCATTTTAAATACAGTGTTCTCATTAAGAAAACAAGATCAGGTGGGGTCTGAGACTAAAGCAGAGCTAACAACCTTCCCTTAATGCAAAAACTTACTCCCCTGGCAAAGAAGTGAACTCTTGCTCTCGGTGTAAATCAATGAAGATAAGCTGTCAGCTCCAACTGCCTCTCAACAGATGCTTAGATTGTCTGACAAAAATGTGTGTGGAGTGGTCTGACTTGGGACATAGATTGCTGCCATTGATTGGAAAAGGAGAACAAAATGCACATCCTAGACAGAGTGGGACCTGGTCAGAATTTGTCACTTGCATGCACAGACACCTTTTTCTGTAAGCTCTACTCTTCTCTCATGCTGCAGTGACAACACAACCCAGAAGTAATTCCAGCATCCGCCCCCACGATACACCCATTTTCTTCCACAACAAACAGCAACACAACTTCTTCTAGGAAAAAGGACCTGCCCAACATTTACAGAACCGAGTGAGTGTGTGTATGAGTGTGAAATAAGAGGTTTGCACATTCGTGATTCAAAAGCAGTCCATTTTCACTGATGTAGATCCAAAAATCTCTTCCCTCCCTCTATGGTTTTTTTTCTTTACCTCTTTCCATTTTGAGAACGACAAGCTGAAGAGCTGCAGAGAATAAAAACTCAGAGTCCCGAGAGTGAGGGAAGAGAAATTACAACACACAAAAAGAAAATACTGCGCAACAACTACAGATTAGATATATCATGCACAGACAACTGCTCAGCAAAAGCACACAAGCCCCAAACTCTTGCCTAGGCAACAATTTCTGAGTAATTCTGTAGATTCAAGTAGAGAACCTCTCTAGAGAAACCGTTACATAAACTGAGTCATCACTCGCACGTAAATCAACACGAATGCCAAAAACCACAGTCTGCAAAGAGATAGCTTTAATTTCATAATCTCTTCTTACATACATGTATTTTAAGTCACAATCCAAAACCTTAAAATGCTAACCATACAAACTTTACTACTGCCTTGTGACAGCTGCCCTAGTGAGAATGAAATGCAGAATTCGTCTTGAAAAACAATCCAGGAAAGAAAACAGAACTTGACAAAATTTCTTGAAAACAGTCTTTACCAGACACATCCCCCCCGAGGCTGTTCTCTCCCCACGCCAGCAACTCAGCGTACAATATATATATAAAACTTGCATTAAAATGGCAAGTAATGCTTACACAAAATAAAACCTTAAATCATACAGCTGTTATTTTTGATGCACAAAACATACATATTTAAGTAGAATAGAAGCAGAAAAGAAATAATGACCTGTCACTCATAGATTACTGAGAGTAATATACAGACTCCCAAGCAGATGGCACATAAGCTTGATATTTGTAATTTTTTTTGGCAATTATTATCTACTATTTTTTAACTGAAGATATATGCAACATTATCATTTAAAATGTAATTGCTTTAGGAGAAACAGGTCATTACGTATTTACTTTTGGAGAAAAGAAAAAAAATAAAGATGCTTTAAAGCAAAAACATCAAATAGCAGCTTTTTAAAGAAAAGCTCAATGCTCCCTTTAGTCATTTCCACCACACAACTTGAGTAGGATTTTCCGGTAGTCTCCTGAAGTATCACCCTGTGAAGAAAGCCAGAAAAAGAGTAAGTATCCTAAACACGACATTAGTGACCAAAAGAGATTAAAACAGAAGTGAAAGAAAGCAGCTGTTAACCTCTTTAAAAAAAAAAAGGGAAAAAAAAAGGAAAAAAAAGATAAAATTAAAAAGCTATGTTAGAAACCACTCTAATACAAACACACAGTAAAATCTGCTCCTTCCATAACTGAAATCAAAAGTGTCCATAAAGAATATATTTCTTTAGCAAACTGAGTTTAGTATACAGCTTCAACCACTCACCTGGGAATAGTTTAATAAAAAAAAAAAAATCTCACTGAAAAGTCATCTTCTAGTAAAAGGTATGGAAATATAGAAAAATTCATACAAGGTCCTTTTCCTTGCAGTCAATGTGGATTATTTTTCCAGAGGCAGTAATTGGAAGTTCACTTTTTATTGTGTTCAAACATTAAAAACAATGACCTGATATCAAAAGATCTAAGAGCTGGGGTTTTTCCCCACAATTAGAGAACATCTCTTTCATGTCACGGGCAGTGCAAGTCAGTACGGATGCACATACAAACGTGCAATTAATCACAAAAAGGCCCTGCTGCCTCAATTTTGCCTGGTACTCTCAGGAGTAGAAAGTGCTCCTTGGGTGCTCATTAACTAGTTTTGGTTGATGAGGCTTGCCAGTCCTTTCACACAACAGTTGCAGCTGCTGCGTTTACCTCATCCCTCATCCTCAGGTATCACTGAAAACTGTTTTGTCCAGATCAAAATTATTACAATAGCGACAAAGAGACACTTCAAAGATCAGGATAAATCCTGTGCATGCACAAAGGACAATGCACAAAATATAAAATGTTCCTGTTTCTGAGCACTGAAAGAGAGAATAATTAAGAACTTGCTTCTCAATTACGTTTTCAGCTCTACTTTTACAGAAATCAGAAGTAGTTTCCATACAGATAACTGTGCACACTGTGTATGACCCGCATTTACTGAAACTAAGTTTTGAATAAGTTCAGCCTATTAAACGAGTATGGCTTGTTCCTGTTTCTGAACAGTAAAATTATTTTAATGATAGATTAAAAGAGAATCAGTAAAAAAAAAAAAGATAAAAAAAAAATAGACAACGCTTTTCTACCAATGTCTTACTGTTTTGGTTTTTTTACTCGCACATTGGTGATTACACAGCATGTAGCTACTGTAGCAGAACATCTTCACTCCAGTCACACGCTCGAATAAAGCTTCTGCCAGGTGATCCTTGGGCAGAAAGGCCACATAGCTGTTGGCATAAGACTCACACCAAGACTTTTTGGTACACACTATCCTCTCTATCTTTGCAGGATTCCTTCCTAACACCACCAAGCTGCAGTTCCTTGGTATTAACAGCAGGAAGAACAACTAGGGGCTCAACAAATTTGGCACCTTCATTACGAGTAAACGAAAGTGGAAGCAGTCACTCTTCTCCAGCTCTTATTACCCTTCCAATTTTGGGGGAGGGTAACGGCCAAGAGACATCCTCTTGATTGTTGCTATAGCTGTTAACACCAGTAGTAGGGTGGATCAACTGCTAAAGAACCTAATGTTTAGTCTACCTCCAAATTCTTGAACTTTGAAGATAAGAGAATACAATCTTTTCTAATGTATATGAGGAGTTTTACACTCTTTCAACACACACGAGATAGAGCACCATCATTACTCTGCTGGAGGACTTGGTGGTTTTTAAAAGAGACTGGGACAGAGACCAGACTTAAAATCAGGTCTCTGAAACCTCTCTGGACCAATTTCCCTTTCCTTTCCTGTTCGCCGGCTTCCCTCCAATCTTTAGCTCACTGAGCCCCCCAGCAAAAGCAAGTGCTGTCTGTTCTCTGACGCTTCAGCCTCCACTCTGCCGACAATGGCAGCAAACCAAACATAGTCAGCTACGCTCAGTAAAATTAAGAGCTATTCAGTGCAAGGATCCATGTTCTACTAGAATAAAGGATGTGACGGCAGGGAAGATAAAATCTCCAAGTCTTACAGTGATATCTGTGTAGAGGGATCTACCATACATCCGCTTGTATTCTGCACGGATGTCCAGCAGGTCAACCTCGCTGCGGGATACCATGATTCGAATCAGAGTTCTGTCTTTTGTTCCTGCTCCCTGAAACAAACAAAACAACAACATAATGTATTCATGGGTGAAAATACTGGATAATACAGCATTAGCAAATAAAATTAAGTAAAGTAAAAAGAAAATCATCACTTCACAAAAGACCATTTACTAGTACAACCCCATTGCCTTCAATAAGCTTGAATAGAATTTGGTCTATCATGCTTTAACAAATTAAATTTACTGTTAGGACACTAACAGTCATTTCTCTGCACAAGAATAGTTAGGGAAAGAAAAACAAAGGAGAGGGATTTGGAAGAGGGACAGGAGAAGTCTGGCGAATTTCATGGCCTATCTATTTTAGCTACAACTCCCTACTTAGAAGATACTGATTTCAATGAGTGTTAAGTATATTTGTGTTTTACCAAGTTAAGACTTTTTTGTTGATTAAGGTATGGTTTTATGCATTTTTGTTAAGTGGATCAAATTACTAAGATTTTTCCAGCCTTTTAAAATAATGACCGCACAGTTTGTCATCTGCCCACTGAAAAATGTAGTACTTTCAGCTCAGCAGTTCGTTCCAACGACCTGTGCAATCTTTTTGTTTGTTTTTTTGTTGTTTTTTTTTAAAGCACACTAAGTCTATGTATCTTATCACAGACACTTACCTTCATAGCTTTCTGTAATCTCTCTGCAAAAAAGGCCGGCGTGTTCTTGAGGCACTTCACTGCAAAAAGACATCAGATTTACAGAAACCAGGTATTCCTCCCCGATCAGAAATCACAGACGTTTTTTGAGCTTACCCTAGAGAGTCACATGCTTTAGTTTTACATAAACATACACCTGATACAATGCAGCTCCCCCTCCTTCAGATACACAGTGAAATTATTTTGAATCCAAACAGTAGCTGCAACAACCTACTACACTTCATGGCTCAAAGCAAACTTTTCTGTTACTAGCCACCACCTAGCATGAGGCAGCCATAAAGAATCTTTAAAGTCTAAAGACAAGATTCTTGCTTACGAAGGGAAAAAGGGGTGGGACGGGGCATAAGGCATGAAGGAACACAGTTAGCAGTGTCTGGGGCTTTCTCCTAATTTAAGAATTACTAGGCTAAGCATCTGTAAGGTGTGACAAATTCAAGTCCTGCCCTAATAGAAGGTGGGAAGCCACCCTTACTATAAAGCTAGCTACATTTTAAACTTTTTTTCAGCCACAAAGTTCACCGCGACTCATGAAAAATTTTTGACATACTTATTTAGTAATAGCTGGGGTTTATATTTAATGAGCATAGCTCATTAGGAATCTGAAAGAGCAAAATCTAAATCAAATTACTGTCACATTAATCAGGATAATGAAACAATCCTCCATCATTCATCAGACTTAAAATTTATATATTGATCCTATGTTGGTTACAGTAAACAATCATGCAATTTGTGGCAAACTATACAGAAAACAAACCACACCTGACTGAAATTGATACCACAAACAGGTATTAAAAGCAGTCACTTAAAATCAATACAGGACAACAGGGGTAAACCTAAACATGTATTTCACAGCAACACACGTTCTGTATAGGAAAAAATACTTTTTGGAATAGGCAAATGTAGATGAGGGACAGCAGTTCACCACACACAGCTGTCAATAATACATATAATACAATTCAAAAATGAATGACAAATGAAATGCATGTTTCTTTATCACTGTATTTAGCTAAAACAACCCACTTGCACTTTAAGATATTTGAAGATGTTATTGTAAATTACCAGTTGTACAATCCAGAAAGCTTTAAAGAAAGCAAAATTAAATATTTTCAATTAGAAAACCTTTTTTTTTTCCTAAAAATATGGTTCACAGAACAAATGATGCTAACGTCATTGACTGATATAGATATATATGTGTACACACATACATATACATGTAAATAAATAAAAAAGTCAGTTCAATACAGGAGTTATTCAGTGAATATTAATGACAATTCCTGTTTAAAAGGCTACTGACTTGTTTGCAAGCTACAGTCCCAATTCTGAATCTGTATCTACAGGGAGATCTGTCAAGTGACTGCAAAGTTTCCTGAAGTCAGAGGACTTCCAAACTCTGACAGCACAGTCTCTTTACCAAGGCAATCATTTTCTACAAACACTGTAAATACTTTTTTTTACCCCTAAGTTTGATTCTCTAACAATACTTTCTGAGATGACAAATCCTGAATCCCAGAAAAGGTCTACAAGTGTATGACATCAGAGCTGGACCCAGTCTGGGTCATAAAAAGGCCACTACAGTGACAGCCTGGCCCAGTAGAGTTAAGACCAGTAGTTACAGAGTTCACACATGCACAAGACACGAGTGACAAAACATGAGGCTTCTAAAATTGCTTCCTATTTTGCAAGATTTTGTTAAGTTCCATAAAAAAAACCCACAACCTTCTGCAGTTGAGCCAAATATCCTCTCCTTTCTTGTTCCCAAGTGAAGTAACATACATTTTTCCCATTTATTTTGGTAGAAGGGTTCTTTTTGTATTTTTTTTTTTTTGTTACACCACTTTTCTAGTCACTACTATATTGAAAACCAAAGAACAATACTTCTAAAGCAGTAGCTCTAGATAACACAGCAAATTCACAGTAATAAAGCAGAAAAGAAATGGAGATGTACAGAAGCAGTCTTGCCTAAGAGACGAGAGACAAAAGACAAGAGAAAAAGAGGTCCACAATTTTATCTAGGATAAAACACTCCAAATAAAGCTACCGCAGAACAATTTGGGGCCTTTTTTAAACCTCATGGAAAATAATGACTACCTCCCAAGGGACAACAGTAGACTTGAGGTAAGAGTCTTTACTCTTAGGAAGTACTGAAGGCACTTAAAAAGATTTAACAAAGCTGTAATAGCAGGAAATATGGAAAAAATAACCCCTTTGCAATCAAATTAAATTTTCTTTCTACTAAAGAGAGGTAGAGGTAATCTAATCAGAGAGTTTACGTATTTTGCTTTATCTTCAAAGCTCTCCCAAATATTCCATTCTCACTGACTCAGCAGTTGGCGCAAGTTCTCATCACTTCTTTAAAACAATGCCAAGTACAGTTAATAATTCTCTTCTCGCTTTAACATATGACATTTAAATTCTGCAGCTGCCTGAAGCAAAATCTTCTCTGTCATTTTGAGGTGAATTAAGTGCCTGGCTTTACTAACTACAACTTACTAACTACAACTGACTTCTGACTTCACAGAAAGCTCAATGTAAAAAGCAGAAAACTGGAATTATCACTAAAAAGAACATCCTTTGTTGGATTCATAGATGCCATCATCTCAGACAAATGTAGCGGAATGCCAGGAATGAACTTGCCAGGATGATACGTACCTACAGCCAGCATGCCCTTTTCCAGGTCTCCAGACATTTCACGACATATACTTTTCTCAATGTCTCGGTTACACATCCTCTGGTACTCACTGAAGACTGTTAATGGAAGGGAAAGATTTCAGGAGTCTGCCTCACAAAAGAGGTGGCACCAGCACGTGCTGCATGGCTTTATTTCAGTCACACTTCTTGACTCAATACTATAGTGTGCTTAGATAAGCTTTAAGATCTCGAACATCTCGCTATGTTATCAACCATATTCTTCCATTTACATGTCATCATGCTCCTTCTAGCTTGTCTAGTTCTGTCCTTATTTTTAAAGGGCTTAGATCGAGAAACCACTGTAAGCAAAATAGTGAAAATTCTTCTAGGAAATCTTTAGGTGTTAATAAAATTAAGAAAAAAACATTAAGGTTCTCACACACCCACCTATCCCTTTCCTCTCCATATTTGTAGCGCATTTCAAAGGCTGTATGTAGTTACTAAAACATTTCTGCCACTACAGGCCAATGTAACACCTAATCACTTGCAAGTAAATGGGGAAGGGGAAGACTGGAAGCATCCCATGCACGTAGGAGCACACAAAAAAATCAAAACTATTCTAGTTTTTCAATTCTTTTATCAGAGAAACATTTGAACAAGTGTGATCTTTATCTGCACTGATATTTAAGAAAGATGATCGTTCTGTGCAGCTTTTGCGTACTCTTTCCCTCGGGCAGAATTCACCCTGCTTTTCATTAAGCTATGATTACACTCATTATACAGATGGGGGAAATTCCAGCACGTAACAATATCGTACGCTCTCATCATTACATACAACAGAACCAAGTTATTGTTTACGTAGAGGACACCGTTACCTGCTCTGAGGTGGGCTCTGCTTCTCGCACACAGAATAGCATTGAACTTGGATTCATCAGTTCCCAGGCGGTTCTCTCCAGCTGCATATAACTCCTAAACACAGAAAGGAATTCACACTCCGTTAGTCAGCAGTCAGGCTGAAAAGCTATGTGGTGAAATGGAACATACACACACAAAAGTAATGGGGCAAGAGTTAATAGGTTCAGCTGCTTTACTTGCTGCAAAAATCCAGAGATCCTTAAATAACAGGCAAAGGATAATGCAGATGATTAATAGGTTCAAATTTAATCCACACGCATATCACTTCAAAACTCTTTGGACCATTCCCTTAATTAGCAGCACAATGGGGTCACTCAACATGTGGAAAAGCCAGAGACCTGGCAGAATGAGAGAGAAAAAATCCCCTATGGACTCTACTACCAAGATCTTCATCTCTATAATGGATTGACATGACTCTGACGCTCTGTCTGGGCTTTTCATTTCACATCCATTCACTGAAACATAAGTACTACATCAGAAATCACTAAGAACAAGCAGAAACCACACAGTCAAATTTCAGTGTATTGAGTCAATTATACTTAGAAATTAGAAATAATTTCTACTGACCTGCACATCTTTTTGGACAAGAGACATGTCAACATTTGTACTTTCATCCCTGTTTCCCTGAAAGAATTTGAAGATACAAAAGAGTTACTGGGGAGTTCTAATGGGGGCAGAGGGAGACAAAACCTCCAAACACAGCAACAAAAAAACCAACCCCAAAACACACACAAAAAAGTGCTATAAACCAAAAACTACACACACGTACACACAAAAACCAAATTCCAAAATCCCAGCATGCAAGTACCTGAGAAAGAGAAATTAAAAGCCTCTGAAAGTGTCCAGATGTGTCACTTTTTATTGCTTCCTCCAGAGTTTTCTTAAATTCTGGAAGAGAGAAACAGTCATTAATCATCATGCGCCTCTGCTCATTTCCTAAATTCATATTGTCAGTCAGTGATGAAGGAAGAAAAGGAAGAAAATTTGGACAGAACCACAACAAATCTAACCTGTTTTATAGACTCTGCTCAGCTCCTGAATATGCTCATTACTGCGAGAAGCTAAGATTTCAATGAGACAATTTTCATCTGTGCCAGCGCCCTAAAACAAAGCATAAGGAGAAAATACACTCTTCAGATTCTCATCTTACTTCTACAACCTATTATAAAAGAAATGTAATACAATTATACAACAAAATATAAAACTAAATGTTTTAGAAATAGTATGACTACTTTAAAGAGGAAATACACACTACCTCCATAACAGAAGAGGTTTAGCACTAGAAAAACACACTTGTGAGGTAGAGGAAGAGATAAAAAGAAGGTACACCCTGCCCAAAATCTTTATGAACCTAGTTTTCCAAACTATTCTTGAGCAGAGTGTAAAGTCACTGGAAACTCTTAAGTTGAGCAGTTTTATCAT
This sequence comes from Baryphthengus martii, assembly GCA_013396935.1. NCBI lineage: Eukaryota > Metazoa > Chordata > Aves > Coraciiformes > Momotidae > Baryphthengus > Baryphthengus martii. Next base: position 111,275 of record VWZK01012371.1, read on the forward strand.
CAGTTTCATCACAGTTCAAAGCAAAAACCAAAAGAAACAAAAGGCATCTCATGCAGGAGCTGGCTTAGAAGACAGTTGCCTCAGTGGCTTACTCAAGACGATGTCATAAATGAACTTCAGAGACTGTTAGAACTCAGTTTCTGCCCTTTTGCATGTGTTTGCTAATATATTTTTGGTACAACATAAACCTATTAAATAGTGTTTACCTTTAACTTATGGGAATAATATTTCTCAATTTTGTTATCATATACCTCTGACAAACAGGATATAGATCAGGGAAACTGTGGGTTCAGTACCTCAACAGAGAGGAGGGAATGTAAGTTCAAGATTTTAAATGACTAACAAAATGTTATCCACTCAAATATTTCCTCTATCTAACAAATTTGTATCTCCTACACAAACCTTTATAGCTTCTTTGATTTCATAAGCATCAAACATGACAGGGGTCTTCATCATTGCTAAGATTGTCCTCTCAAAGTTACCTGATAGCTCAGACTTGAGATCCTTGATCAAATCCTAATGAGAAGTAAAAACAAAGAGAAAAATGCATAAAGATCAAAACTGACAAGTGCAAGCACGAAAGCTACGGCTCTTAATTAGAATTCTTTATGCATAAGCATCCATAATATACCTTCAAAGTAAAGCTATTCCATTTAACACCACCAAAAACAGCACCATGTAACATGTACATATAGGTAATTAAAGTCCAATTAAATAAACTGCACGGACCAAAGAGTCAAAGTAACCATTTAACAGAGAAATTGATTTATATGTTTCATCTGAAACACTGCACAAAAACGTTAAGAGTGCGTAAAAGCAGAACCCTAAACTGGCTATGACTTGTGAACCATTTTCCCCTTAAGGAACTTCCAATCTTTTTTTCCAAGCACAGTCTTCTGACTTCTAGTGAAGGAATGTAGGGTCTAATTCCTTCTTCCTTCTGTTCTGATGATGTATTTACCTTTCCATAAGCTGTTTTGAAGGACAGGATGATCTGCTGCCGTTGCTTGTTTGAACGACTTCCAAGGCAATCAATAATGGCCTGCTCATCGGTTCCTGTACGAGCACACAGACACCGCAGGATAAGCACGTGTATCATGTGAGGACTCAGCTTTCTGTTTTCATATCTCTTCCAAACCCAACCAAAGGACATTAACTCATCTATAATATCTGCTTTTGTGTATGGCCATAGAAGCTCTACTTCCACTCACAAGCACAGTAAAAATACATTAATAAAAAAAAAATAAAAAAATAAATCAAACTCCAAACCCATGTTGCTTAGGCCCACATGAACTTCCAATAACTCTTCTGATATCCAAGGACAACGGCACGTACACAATGAAGAAAGATGAGTGCTGAATCAAAGCTGTAATACTACTTTTAACTGAAATGTATATCCAATAGACTGCTCACCAAATCCCTTCATGGCCTTCCTTAAGACTTCTGCATCCTTCAGAGGGTCAAATGCCGGTGCATCAGTGATTGTACCTCGGTTTCCATACTAAAATTAGACCAAGTCGAGATGCATATTAATGTTAATCAGTAAAAGACTATTTAATTCCTTAGGAAAATTGACCCTGTTACCAATTTTCTTTTTGTTAGAAAAGTAATAGAGAAAACTAAAAAAAGGAAACAAACCACAATTTATTCATTTCTATATTCAAAATAGGAGAAAATGCAAAGTCAATTGCAATATTGCAAAAATGCAGTGTTACAATCTACTGTCCAATTAAGTTTTGATGTATCAACACTCAGTATCAATACTCAGTATCAATACAGGCTGGGGAATGAAGGGACTGAGAGCAGCCCTGCCAAGAACTTGGAGGTACTGGTGGATGAAAGCTTTACATGAGTCACCAACATGCACTCACAGCCCAGAAGACCAACTGTATGCTGGGCTGCATCAAAAGCAGCGTGGTCAGCAGGACAAGGGAGGTGATTCTGCCCCTCTACTTCGCTCTCATGAGACCCCACCTGGAGCATTGAGCTCTGGAGTCCTCAGCACAGGAAAGACATGGACCTGTTGGAGCAGGGGGTCACAAAAAACATCAGAGGTTTGGAATATCTCTCCTACAAGGACAAGCTGAATGTTGGGGGTTTTCAGCCTGAAGAAGAGAAGGCTCTAAGGAGAACTTACTGCAGCTTTTCAGTACTTTAAGGGGGGGGCCATAAGAAAGATGGGGACAAATTTTTTAGCAGGGTCTGCTGAGATAGGACAAGGGACAATGATTTTAAACTAAAGATGGTAGATATAGATTTTGATGTAAGGAATAATTTTTTTACAATGAGGGTGCTGAAACACTGGAACAGGTTGTCCAGAGAGATGGCAGATGCCCCGAAGATGTAAACATCAAAGGTCAGGTTGGACAAGGCTCTCAGTAACCTGATCTAGTTGAAGATGTCCCTGCTCATTGCAGGGGGTCTGGACTAGATGATCTTTTAAAGGTCCCTCCCAACCCAAACTATTCCATAAAACTGTACATACAACTGGCAATATTTTCTTAAGGTAGGACAGGCAAATTTAATTAAATTTGAATTTACATCAAATCTTTTTTCTTTGATAATGTGGTAAAAGAGCATTTATTTCAAGTCATAAGAGCCTATATTGCTTGCTTTTAGAAAGGATCCATCTCTCTCTTTAGTCAAACTTCTTTTCATTACTTTCTTGTCAATTTTAGGGTGGGTTTACACTTATATATACAAAGAAAATGTAGATAAACATATATAGTCACATCTCAAAACAAAAGCACTGAGAATGCTCTTACTGTTACAGGAGAAACCGTAGGCCCTGTAGTTCCTGAGAAAGAGGGCATAGAAGGATTCACAGTTGGGCCTGGTAGGTAACTTGGCATGGGCTGCTGCCCTGGGTGAGTTGCTGGTGGTTGTGCTGGGTAGTTCATAGGCTGCTGACCAGGCGGTGGTATGGGCTGGCCCGGCACAGCACCACCTGAGTATCCTGAGTAAGGTGGCATTCCCGATGGAGGATTTCCTCCAGGTGGAGGATACCCTCCATAAGCTGGCTGTTGTCCTGATGGAGGTTGCCCAAAGCCACCTTGAGGGACTGGAGGATAACCTCCAGGTGTTGAAGGATATATGCCTTGTGGTAAATTTGCCCCTCCAAAGGTCCCTGCCAGGTTGGATGCCTGCAGTGACAGCAAATAAAGCAAGAGATGGGAAGGTGAACAAAGTTGAGTTTCAGTAACATGTTTAATACAACACAACCTCCCTCCCCATGAACACCATTTACATCTGCAAGAGGCTTTTGCAGTAATCATGTCTTAGCAAGATGGTAAAAACAAAAATAAATCAGTACCGAGTTGATTCTTGCTTTAGTATAATCACCAGCTGCCATACTTCAAGAAGCAGAATCAACAGACACATTCCCGCCGCTGCATCCAGCATTACACACCACTTACACGCAAGAGCACCAACCACCACACACATCTTATTCTAAAAACCTATGCCAATTAATCCCAGTAACACAAAACTATTCTTATTCCTCCTCTGTCCATGGCTGCTTTACATGACCACAGCATCATCTGAGAGCCACCTCTGTTTGTTTAATGATGCACTCGATGCATTAGTAGTTTACAACTAGCCAGAGTTCCTGGACACCACTTAGAAAGACATCTGCAGAAACTGCCACAAAGCTACTCCAGTGCACATGAAATATCCTCTTCCCACATGCCACACTCAGATCCTCTTCTACAGAAGAAGAGGTGACATTTGATGACTGTAGTGTCCTCAGAAGCTAGTTGCTGTGGATATTCCCATGAGCACCCTCGAAAGCGTATTGCTCACTTTGACTGTTGGCTGCCAAGTCACTTCATTATTGCCTCAGAAAGGCATCTATAATGCAAATGTCTTCCTGCAACTGTGCATTCATTATGCAGGATAATTTCTGAAAACTAATTTGTCAGAAGTGTCACTCACTTCTACTCTATGCAAAAAAAGAACAAAACAACAACAAAATCTGTCACATTGGAAATGTCTGCATTTCCTTCAATCAACATAAAATGTTCATACTGCCATCTGTAAAACATCAGTGCTTTTAAGAGGCAGCTGATCCCATATTCTTTTCAGGAATGAGTCATTGATATCTTAAATTGCACAGCCTTGTTCCTTATTCAGACTGGACAAAATCCAGGTCATAGGCAAAATGTGGACTGTGTTTGTCAATGTGAATATATTAACAGCAGATGCTCGGTGTTAATAACCTGCTCCCCTATTCTCCTGCACAGCAAAAACCAAGTAATGTTACTTTTACATCCATGACTTCTTCAGTTAGGTTCTTCAACTAGTGATCTGCTTTCCTAGAACAAGGAATAGCTTGCAGTAACCATTTTCTTCAAGAGATGATACTGAATGCTCAACACCTAAACAGACTAGGCACAGAACTCAAGGGACAAACTTCTCAGTGGCAATGCCAGAAACACATCTTCGTGCCGCTTAAGGAAGTCACAGTAGAACACATTAAATGAAAGCAAACTCACCATTCCAGCCATGTAGTTAGGATTGAACTGACTGGCATAGCCAGCCACATTTTCTAGACCAATTGGAGGTGGATTTGCAGGTGGATTTGCAGGTGGATAGGCAGCACCACCCCAAGGACTGTTACCTGAAATCAAACACAGCCATGCTGAAACAAAAAACCACACCTTTTTAAACTTATTCCCTACTACTATTTCTAATTTAATGTCTGTCCAACACTAGTAGTTTGGGAGAAGAAAACAACAACTTAAGAGGCACAGGGTAGCAGTGCAATTAAATATGAAGAAAAGCCTCACTGGATATTGCTAATTATGTTAGTTACCATTGAATCTGTAAGTTCTTATTTGAAATGACTCTAAACATATTTGAAGGTTAACACTCAAGAGTTAATACTGTAAACATAGTATTTTGATTAGAGCGTAGTTTGTCTTAAACAACAAAGTCGTCTGAGTATTCCAGTAGGAAGCGGTTACTAATTCCTTTTAAGCTGCTAAATGGAGACATGTTTACAGTGCATGACACGGTACATTGACAGCTACCCAAGTCACAAAACTGAGCTGCACACAGCAGTCCAGTCTTGTCTGTACAGCAGTCTAGAGATAAAGTATTCTGCTGAGAACCAGGATTTATCCTCGCAAGTTAGCCTGGCTTCTCACCATACACTGCTTCCCCTTCCTGAGTTAGATTGCCTGACTCCACATTTCACCATACCCATATGACATCAGTTCTACCACCAACTATGGTAACAACAGTAAAGCTCACTCTGATACCAAGCAGTAGGTAAGGTATTTCATCAGCTTTATGTAAGTGTAATTTATACCCTTTTCAACAGCCCTCTCCCTTTCATATACAACCATCTGCCTAAAAACAATGAATTAGGGATAATGTCGTAATTAAAGCCCTAATTCTTTGTGGGATATGGCTTTAAACTTTGTGACTGATTTCTCCCAGTACTGATTTTTCTCTCACCAGCAGCCTTCAAGACTCAGTGCTGACAGGACACTGTTTGTTGATCTTTACTAATTTTGATCAAATTATGACCATCTCCTAGTTCTGTGTGCTTCCTTTAAGGTGTAGGAAAAAGGACCTTATATAAGCACATGGCAGAGCACCCATATTATATAAATCAGAATCCCCACCCAAGATAAAAGAGGATTTAATAAGAGAGCACAGAAAGCTTCAGTGAGTTAAGAAAACCATCCACAGTCACGTTCTTTGTCCATACCACCTTTCTTTGTCCATACCACCTTTGCTTCTTCAAAACAACTCACCTGGGGCGGCTGGTGGATATCCACCCGCTGGGGGATAGCCAGGATAACTCATTGCAAAGATCTGAAAAGTATGTGTGATACAGTTATTTTCTGTAATGCTTCCCTAATTACACCATATAAAATTAACAGGCACCGTGTTTGCAATAGCCAGTTAACAAAATATAGACATAAACTGCACAAGTCACGCAGGCTTTACCCTGAGAAACCTCTTCCCATCTCCTTTTGCTGGAACAATGAGTATGTTCAGAAATCTAAGCAGTTACAGTCACTCCTCAGACTTTCTTACTCGTTTCAGCTACTACTTACTGCTTGCTCTGTCTATAATGTTGTTAAGAATGTATTATTTGAAAAATCACAGAATGGTAGGAGTTGGAAGGGACCTCTGGGGATCATCTAGTCCAACCCCTTGCTAAAGCCAAGTCACCTTAGGCAGGTCACACAGGAACGCATCCAGAGAGGTTTTGAGTAACTCCAGAGGAGGAGACTCCACAACTTCTCCAGGCAGCCGTCACCCTCACAGTAACGATTTTTTCCTTATGTTTAACTAGAACTTCCTGTGTTCCGGTTTGTGCCCATTGCTCCTTGTCCTGTCACTGGGCATCACTGAAAAAGATACTGGTCCCATCTTCTCAACACCCACCCTGTAGATATTTGTAAGCACCGTTGAGATCCCTTACTTTATTGCACTATTAAAGTCTCCAAAAGTTTGTAACCTACACAGAACAGTCTTACTAATCAAGAGTACAAAACCATCTGACAAACAAGACACTACTTCAAACATGTAATTGTACGAGAAGGGTTAGAAGGCATTTAAATGCAAATGTCTGTGAAAGTGCAAGGTCAGAGTAGAGAAGCAAAAGGGATACGCTTCCGCTTACAGCACTGCTATAAATATGAAGGGTTTACTGAAAGGATAAGATCACTAGAACAAATGGGATCTCTCAGGAGTAGATAGTACTTCTGTCAGCACAGAAGTGCATGAAGTCATCAGCTGTTCAAAACAGAAGTGGAGGTCAAAAAGAAAGGACAGCTAAATGAAGGGCAGCACAAAAATTATTTTCCAGAATACAGAAAGCCTTTCTCTAAATTGAACAACTATTGGGAGGAATGGTAAAAATAACTCAAAGAGCTTGGTCTTGGTCTAGGTGAAGAAAACGTGCACCATCAGTCTTAACTTTTTCAAGGTTATTTTCAGTGACAATTCCCAGGCTAATTTTAAACTGCTGTACAAACAGTCTCACTTTCCTTTCTTTCCTCTCTTTCCCCTAAAGCCCTGCCTCTTGCATCTGGCTTGTTTTGTCCTGTTTTGGATTTCAGCTGTGGAGTTTTGGTTTAGGTTTGTTTTGGGGCAGGGAGGGGGTGCTGGTTTTGTGCATAATCATGTTTGTTTCCCTTTTCAGTTTGCATGGCTCTTGCAGAAACACAGTGGAATGGAAACACACTTTTTTTTTTTTTTTTAAAAGGAAAACACAAGTAGGAAATTATCAATTTATTTTAAAACTGTTTGGAATACATGCTGTATGTACTCATTTAAATAGAGAGAAAGGAACTAGCAGAAATTACAATGAACAGAATAGACTAAATATTATAACCCTACTGTACCTTTACTTACCCCTAAAAGACTCAATAAATATGTGAACTCAGTTTCTCAGCATTTGGAAAACTGTGTTTACCAGTAAATCTATAAGCAATGCCTTCAACTGGAAAAAAAATATTTCTGTACATGCAACTTTAAGTACTGTCCTTTCATCTGTGCCATTTGTTCATTCTCTATCCCTCCCTATGAACAGAAATGTGATACGGAGTCAGACAGGGCTACAACCATTAATTCCTTGTGCTCTTCCAATGGATGTAAGCGTTAAGAATTCACCCAGATCCACACATGAGGATACCAAGCAGGAGGCACAGCTGGGAAACTTGCTGACATTTCACAGAAACAGGCTTTAAATCAGTAAACTGTCAATCACAAATGGCTAGATTTAAACCCCAATAAAGGTCTGGGGAAGTCTGGGCTACCCACAACCATCGTGGCCCAATTCTACAAACATGACATTGATCATAACCAGATTACATCTGAAGGGTAAAGGCTCACAGAAATTCTTACATCATTGTCAGATGCTTACAAGCTGTCTTCATAACATGATAAATGTTTTTCCCTCATTCCCTTCAGCCTTGGTTTCCAATAAGATCTTTTACTGCAGCGCTATCTAGGAGTTTTGGAATAACTGAAGTATCAAAGCTGCTAGAGCTGAAGAGACAACAAGTTTTTGATTATACAAGCACTTCTCTATGACAAAGCTCTATGGAATTTGTATTTCGTACGCAAGCACAGTGCGTAAGACAGACAAACCTACAGCACCAAATCCAGCATGTAATTACTGTGCAATATACACAGGGGGAGCACAAACTCCACACCCAGCAGTCATCAGAGAAAACAAGTTCATTTTTCAGGATGTGCCCAATGGATATCCTATGTTAAGATCTGGTTTCTGTCTGTACCCTTTTTTAATGCTAGAAGCTAAATCTTGGGAAAAAAGGTCTCTCTCACTCATCCCTGCAGTTCAGCAAAACAATGGATTTTTACTGTTGAATATTCACTGATGCTAATTAAAGAGCATAAAGGTATGGCAGCTGTTGCATGGGGCCTTTTTCAATGTTCTAGAGGGACAACGTTCCAGCAGGAACACCTTCAAAATGCCACCACATTTCACTGCAACTTTAGAGAACCTGACAAAGCCAAACACTTTAATAACGTAGATGCAAATTCAGGTTATAAAACCCACTGGCAAGATATTGCTATCCCAAGGGAATCCTAACTGCTGGAGGCAACGCCATACAAGGACTGCTAAAAGCACAAGCTCATGAGGCCAAAAAGCAAAAACTCAGCACTGCGGATTAGAGCAGAATTCAAAACACATCTCCTCCTCCTCTGCTGGAAGAGGAGCAGGCAGCTTCCTCCCTCCTGGTGCTTTGCCAGGCACCTAAGAGCCTGCATACAGGCCTGTGTGATTCCTGCAGAGAGCTGCCAGGCCCCGGCCGCATGTACCTCCAGCGGGGCAAGTAGTGGGGCATGGAAGAGGAGGGGGGCCAGAAAAAAAACCCAACCAAACAACAAAAACAACTAACCCCAAAACCACAAGAGAAGACAGCAGTAAAACACAGCCATGGTACTAAAATAAAAAAGAATAATTATTACTCAAGTCACAAACAAAACCCCCACAACTCAGATGCTGAACATGCATAAACCTTATTAGTCAAAGAGTACACTTTTTTCTTACTATTACAGCATTGGAACATTTTTGTTCCCCTGTGCAATTATATTCTCTTTTTAATTGATTTATTTTTAGCTTCACATGTAAACACAGTAATGACAGGATACTCAAAAACAAAGTAATTGTAAGATGTCTTTTCAATAAAGCCTTAGGTACAAATTTAAGGAAAAAAGCTTGGGGTTTGGGTTTTGGGGTTTTTTTTTGTGGTACAGGGTGAAGAGCAATGCAATAGATGTTGTTTTTCTTACCAAATTGTCTGCTTGCTTTTAATCCTATGGAGAACGTTCTTTTCAAATTCAAAAAAAGGAGTCTTTTGGGAAATAAGCCTGAGGCTGAGAAATAAAGCTAAGGCTGAAAAATAATGGCTAACTTCATTAGTAATCTGAAAAAAAATGTTACCGTATCTATGTAAAAACGTTCCTCTTGCTTCCTTTGAACACTGCATTTATCCAGGACTTTTCCAAGTGGAATTTTTACTATACTGGTTTGGTTCCAGGCAAACTAGATCCACAAACACACTGACTTCTCACACTCAAAAACTTCCCTGATCACTACCTCTTCCATACTTCATCGGGTCCCTGATGGCCATTTCTCTAACCTAGCAAACATTTACCCATCTAAGTTAACTTTCCCAATAACTCCCACGACCTTGTCTCCATTTCTCTCCTTAGCCCATCTTCCCAAGTTTCTCTTGCTACACCAACAAAATCTTCCTGAAATCGTTAGCGATGAGCAGCATTTGCCTGCTGACAATAAAGTGGTGACATGGGCCAGGGAACAGAAGGTGTAGAAGGCCACCCTGCTATACAAACACTGTGTGGGAGGATACAGGAACAGCAAGGTCTGTGTTTGCTCAGCCGTAAAAGTAGTAGCACATCAGGGGAGGAAAAAAATCCAAACAACGAAACAACACACGGAAAGAGGGAGTGGCTTGAAGAAAATACAGAACAAGTACTGTTCAAGTCCTCTCCCTGCCTCCAGTGTTTCACCCTAGAGGTCCACCTAAAAACTCTAAATAAAGATCTTTAAGTTTTACTCCCTCGGTGGACATTGCCAGCTTGTTTCATACTGCAAGACATGAATTGCTCAGGCTCTCGAGCATTTTCCCGCTGCTTTGGCAAAGCTAAGAGGCAACAGAACTGTTGATAAGAGATTAAATCTGTGGAATAATTTCAATAGGAATTTTGAAAACATACTCTTCTAAGTCACATCACAGCAGAAAAGGAGAACGAGGTATTTATAACAAAAATACAAATTACACAACGATGGTAGAAGTAAAGAATATAATTTTAAGGCTGCTACAAAACTTCTGTTATAAGGTGCAACAGAAATAAACACAGCTACGCATTCACGCCCATTCCTGGAATTTATACAGTGGCTGCTGTTCAGGCTCTAGCTATGCCAAGGTCCAATACTTTGAGGGCATAAAAAAGATTAAAAGACTTGTTCAGAGTAATTTGCTCAGAATAATTTGTTTACTTATTCCTGTCCTCCAGAGAACATCAAGTAAAGTTAAAGTTTGGCCTTTACTCCTCCTCCAGGTTAACTGCCAGGATGCAATACAAAAGGCTGCCTAAAGCTATAAATAGGGGAACCTGCTCCAAGGCTGATCCCTCATTGTGAAACCGGTAGAACAGAATTTATCACCTTACAAGATGCTGTAGATTTTCATCAGAGGTAACTGAGGCATCTAACACTATGCTTTTGCAAGACAAGGACAAGCCACAGTCAGCATCATATTAGTTAACTGCTATTCTACCAGCCTGAGCAAGATTTATCTTTCACTTAAGCGCTACAACACATAAGTTTTCTCCCCTATAACAGATGTAATATTTTCCATCCTGACAGATAAAAAGCCCCACAATTTGGTTTTCCATTAAGTCTTCTGTGTATGTGGCTCCCTGTCTAGCCTTACTTTCTCTACAAAAAAAACTAATTTAGTAGAATCAATTTTCTTTCTAACAGGGCTTAATGCAGCTAAGTCCACACCAGTCAAAACTCAGGAAACTTCTTTTACACAGAATTTAACACTCATAATTTGCCTTTAGGAATATTTACTGATCTTCATTCAAAAAGGTGCGTTTTCTACAAAAACACATTTCCTTAAAAAAAAAAAAAGCCTCCAAACTAATCTACAGTTCTGAACAGATAGTAAAACAGAAACAAATTCAAATAAGGGTTGTTTTTTTTTAAAACCATCCATTTGAACTGCTTGCTACTATTAAGAGTCAAGAGCATTGCCAGTTTTGATGATCCTTCTAATTCAATATAAATCACCATCGTTATTATTACTACAAAAATACTTTACTGAAAGATAATCTAGCAATTTACCTGCTCAGGTAAGCAGGGGTGGGAGGGGAAGCATCAGAAAGGTAGCACTGACAAGTCAAAACAAGGCAGAGCAGAAGAGAGATGCTATGTCCAACAAAGAGCAGCAAAATGAGAAGATGGACCCATAAGCCACAACTGAGCTGTAAAAATGTCAAGTAAGAACATTCAACTACCTGACAATTCCCAGGGGCAGAAGCATAAACCACGACATTACAGCCATACTACTGCAGGAGATGCTAACACAAGGGGATCACGCCACAGATTCTTGAGAAAAGTGCAAACATTGGCACTGCAGTTCTCAAACCCCTAGCAAAAAGAAGTTGTAAAACCACTGCTCATAATTTAAGTTACATGTAAGATTAGCCCACTTCAAGTATTTCATACCATTAAACACTACTTGAATAGTTCTTTGAACAGCGTTAGAAAGACCCCATGCAGAGATATGCGTGAGAATACATAACGAAAATAAGATTCTCCAAGATAGTGAAACCACTTGATGCTACCTGCACAAGAGAAAAACCTTGTATTTCATAGAATAACTTAGGTTAGAAGAGACTTCCAAGATCATCTCGGCTACAAGGAGTTTCCCAGATGACTCACTGTAACCTTCAACTAGTATCTTTTATTGCTTGCTTTTATTGGCTAGCAAGGAAATAAAACAAAACGATATCACATTCAACTAAGACCTCTGAAGAAAAGGGTAATTCAGATGCAACAGGCAACTCAGCCACTTCACGACAAAGTTCTTTGAACACCGACTAACAATAACCAGCATCTGCTTTGCTACAAGAGCAAATAGGGACCAAAAGCTCCAATAACCTTGTCTCCTTCATGAGACAGGCTCATCTCAGGTGAGCATACTCTGCTCTCACTCACACATCCGCTTGATAACTCAACATCCATATCCTTCACAGAGGGTCAAAATGTGAAAGGGCAAGTAGGCCAACCTTGTTTTCTAGTTGCCAGCAGAACTGGGTCTGCCAGAGAAGGCCGTATAACACCATTCACCAGCACTGAACCACAGAGGTGGCAAGTGGCTGAACAGAAAGAAACGTACTTCTCTGCTTGGTTTTATGGACCTTTGTCTTAGGAGTCCAAACAGCAGTCAGTGGGGCAGAGGGAAAAAGGTAGTATAATGTTACCAGTCAATGTCCGCATTTCATCATTATGAAGATCCTGGTTATGTACCTAACGATTTATTCCCGCAGCAAACAGTTTTATTCAGCATCTGTGACTTTCCTGGGAAGAACACAGACCTCTTTGGATTTAAGTATCAGTCCTTACATATATACTCAAGGTAACAAAATCTAAAGAACTCAATTGAGCTGCACGGGCTCTAAACATCCATGAGCAGCAAAAACATGAGTTAATTCAAGGAGGTCGGCTTCACTTTGGCTTTCTACTCTGCCCTGATCCAAATGTCTCCTTTTGTAGCATACTCTTGGAATGTCCTCTGTGGTTTATTTACAATATAAACAGCCAAAACACATATGACAACATAGATAAAGACACTTTCCTAACAACAAGAAAGAAATAATACCAAAAGAGGTTTATGAGATGTCTGAAGAAATAATAGAATGAGGTTGCTCTATTTCAAACTCTCAACTTGTCACATAAAATAATTTGTTACAAAAACCAGTCGTGATATAAATAGTCTGATTTACAGCCTCAATTGACTCATGCCTCAGAGATTTATACTCATCTATTTTAAGTTCTACTATGCAAGAAGAAATTTTTACATCATCAGTCAGAACAGGTAAATACCAACTACTCCATTTCACACAGTAGACTCTATGCGGGCACTCCTACAGAACTCAAGCAACAGTGGAACATTCAGTACTCTAAAAAAGTCACTAAAAAAAAATACTAGAAATTGTTCATTTCACGCCGTTGATTTTTAAATAGCTGCTGTGCCCAAGCCTGAAGTACGGAGCCGGGGAGCAGCCCCACTGCAAAAGTGGAAGGCTCCAATATTCCCTGGCCGTGCAAGGCAACAGGAACAAAAGGATGATAGAAGTTTTCCGTTAGGTCCTCTGCCAGTACTTCCTACTATTCAGGCTGCAGAAGCAGCCAAGTGACACCAAGCTATTCAAGTGATACCCCACAGAGAAAGATGCACTTATGGGACCTGCATGGAACCTTAGTTGAAAGCTGTACGGCCATACCCAACGCTGTGCACAAAAATTCTGTGCTCTTCACCAGGCTGACAGCCTTGGGACTCCCCAGCTGAAAAGGAGGTAAATATGACTGTGCAAATACATTATTTTTTTAATTAAGGATGACAGCTTTCATGCCTTCTGGACAGTGAAGGGCTTAAACACAGAGATACCAAGCAAGACTAGGAAGATTATTACTCATCCGTAAGCAAATGGACACGCTTTTTTTCATTCTTGACTATAAAGAACTACTGATCAATTACTTCTTTACAGGAATTGACTGATTCAAGAAAACAAAACAAAACAAAACGATTTAGTATAGCAAACCAGAGAGACGAGTATTTCACAAAAACCATAATCAAGAAAAGTTAAAAGAAAGCAAGACTCTGGCCTTCAAATTCAGTCTGTGCACGGGATCAGAAAAGTTTAGTCCTTAAAGCTTATTACAGAAAAATTATTTTCCCCTCTAAATCCTAACATGTGTAAGATACATTTATTCTCCCAGCTAATAGAAAACTGAGTATTTTCAAAGCCCTAAGTGCAGCCAATAACCAGTTATTTGGAGTATAGACAAGTGCAATGTTTACAGAATGAGTGCAATTTTCGAAACTTAAAATTGTTCTCTCTAGCAACAATAAAATGGATATGCAGTGTCTCCTATAGGCAACTTAAGTACCTAATTTAGAACAACTTGCTAGGCCAAAGTTAGAACCCTAACATGCTTTTCACCCAAGCAGGAGGTTGTGGGAATGTGAATTAGATGCATAAACTAATCACAGTGAGTATTGCTTCACATGCATATTGATTGAATGGCTATAGCAATTTTTAGCACAAACAGAGGCCTTGCGAAGATTTAAAACTCATTTGGATCTTTAATTCGGGATTAATTTGGTTGACAGTCCTTAAATTTGACAGAAGCTTGGATCCAAAAGCCTGAATCAGAGGCCCACTTCGCCTAATGATGAAATGAATACTAAGAAGGAAGGAAACGGTGAAGTCCAATGCTTCCTCAAGACATCAGCTGAGCTAAACCTAGAACAGAGTGACTTATGAGTAACACTTCCCCAATGCCCTCCAAAAAAAAAAAGCCAAACCCAACCTACCCACTCTTGGTAGTTAAAAAAAGAAGGAAAAAAAAGAAGAGCTTTTAACCTTCACTATTACCAAATAAGACAGTATCTTCTCCCTCAAATAGACAATGTGTAAGGAAACAAGGAAGCAATATCTGCGAAGGACTTCTTTCCATTTCTTTGTGTATCTTAGAAAAGAATATTGCTACTGATCAGAAAGCACAGAGGCACTCTGTGCTGTACAGGGAACAGCCAGCAAGTCCCTACTCTGACCCGTAACTGACTCCAGGCTTGCCACAGCCAGGATCTAACCTCCCATCAAGAATTTGTAGTGAGCCCTGATAAAATCTGGAAGAAGTATGGAGCAACAGTAGCATTAATACAGTGTAAATACTTACTGCAGCCCTTTCGCTTACTTATCTACTACTTCCACTACCGCATTATGTTCTCATCACCTTGGGGAACTTCTGAAGGAAATTCAACACTCACATTAAATACACGTGCTTTCAAATAAACTGGAAACAGCAGAAGCAAAGAGACCACCGCAGCTTCAGTGCATGACAACTTGAGTTTCAAACGGGTGAGTGTTGCTCATGGGAGTGCAAACACACAGCCTTCTCTTTTTCTTTTTTCTTTTTTTTTTTGTTTTAAGAGA
>VWZK01012371.1:133102-171706 GCA_013396935.1 Baryphthengus martii
ACATTGCTGACTGAATCACAGCATTATACAACTTGGGCGGAGAACAAACTCTTTCAGCTGGGATATTTGTGAACAGGGTCTCAGAACCTCCTTTCCAATACTTGCTTCTCATACATATGCTTTGTAACAGGTAATTTAATTTAAAACTATTTTTGAAGAATACATTCATGCTTCTTAAAGTGTATGTTGTGTTCACCCGCGAACTCCTTTCAGCACAGGGGCTGGTTTTTTTGCTTCTCCATAACATCGTGGCCAGTCACTGAAATAAGAACAGCTGTGATGGAACTAGAAGAAAATAAATCCCTGCTTTTTCCCCCCAATGAAAATTGTAACTGGCACCACAGAGGCCAATGCTGCACCCATGGGAGAAAGCTAAACTTAAAAGTAGTCCAAAGCAGGTAAAGACGTATTTTTCAATTTGAGAATATCTTACTGTGTCTTAGCATAAATTATAAATTTATTCCCAGCTGATCTTAAACCTCACCAATAAAGGCGTTTCTGATTAATAGGCAAAGCTAAACATGAACACATGTGTTGATGCGGAGTCTAGCCTGACGTTCACTACGCAAGCAGATGAAAAAAATTAAGATGTGCCCACAGAGTAACTCACATGCAGAGAAGGCCAGGGATCATTGTGCTCTCCGTATGCTGGCAGAGCTCCTCTGGGGAGTTAACTGACTTGTGCCAGCCCAAAGGGGCCACATTAACTGGACAGTTTTGTTAACCAGAGTAATTTTGACTTGAAACAAGTTGGGAGCCATTCAGAGGAACTCCTACTCACAGCCAATGAAGACACAGTAAGTTCTACAAAGGGTTACTTCTTCCAGTAGGATTTGGAAAATAACATATTTCTGCAACTTAAGTACTGCTATTTTCTCATGCAGAAAAGCCCTTTGAGTATACTGCTTAGGCTGGAAGGGATGTATGAGGAAACTTGTACTGCTGCAACCAGCCCTGTATTTATTCCAAACCCGGTTGTGCTCACTTTGAAGTCAATTGCAATGTTCCATGGATTTAACTAAGGTCCAGGTTTGACTCACTTCTAGCCACTGAGGCTGGATAAATAGAGGGATTCATAGAAGTTTCACACCTTTGACACTGCATTTATAAACAGAAAACTGGGCTAGTTATGGCAGCATATGGAATATTTTTCTGACAAGAAAACTACTGTATGGAAACCTCACTTGGCTGCCACTTTTAGATGGTCAGGGAGTAAGGCATTGGCTTAACATACTTCATCTCTGGAAATTTTTCCACAGGAATGATAACCTCCGAGCCTGAGCTCTTTGGGAGCTTTGGATGGAGCAAATCTCTCTTCCTGCAAAAGGTGTTAGGGGCACCAAAGGTTCTTGACAGGAAAAGAAAAAGATGTCATAATGCAGTGGGCTCTGGCAGCTTGTTTTATAAATAAAAATTCATCAAAATTGTGAAAAATCTATGAAAAAATGATACAAGCATAAGGAATATAGTGTAGCCTGTTTGCAAGGTAGGCAGCCCAAAACAATTACTTTGCGATAGACATCTTCATGGAGTCTGAATTCCCAAACTGCCTCTGAGGCAAAAAAAAAAAGCACTGGAGGAAATTTTGTTAGCAATAGTAATGTTGTGACTAAGGCTTCGCTATTCAACACCACATTCTCTAGATTTTGGGTTTCTTACCTGCTCTGTTTCTCTCACATCTCCACAGGGGAAGGAGATTCCTGATGCTCTTGGAGAGAGGGACACCCACATCTCCACTCTTGAAGGAAAACACGCCTTCCCAGAATGGAGACAAGAAAGCAGATGACAGCAAGGCCCTTACCTTTTCTTTAGAGCACAGTAGTGAAGTTTGTCTCCTGCTTTGTTCAACCTGTCAAAAAAATCATTAAATCCACTTAATTCCACAAGATTCTGTGTCAAAAATCTAAGATGGTGAGAATCACAAGTACATGAAGAAATAATGGTTTCACGTGGATTATATATTTTAGACACATGCATGGAGGAATTACATGATACAAGTAAAAAGTTTCTAAAATATCAAACAGGATCATAGACTCATAGAATGTTAGGGATTGGAAGGGAGCTCTAGAGATCATCTAATCCAACCCCACTGCCAGAGCAGGATCACCCGGGGCAGGCCACAGAGAAACACATCCAGGCGGGCTTTGAAAGTCTGCAGAGAAGGAGACTCCACAACGTCTCTGGGCAGCCTGTGCCAGTGCTCCATCACCCTCACAGGAAGGAAGTTTCTCCTCATGTTGAGGTAGAACCTCNTTGCCGAGGGTACGCTCTATCCCCTCATCCAGGTCGTTGATGAAGATATTGAACAAAACAGGACCCAGTACTGATCCCTGGGGATCACCAGTGGCCACAGGCCTCCTACTTGACTCTGCGCCTCTGATCACAACCCTCTGAACTCTGTTGTTGAGCCAGTTGTGTAATAGTAAGTATTAATCATGCTTTTGCTAGGTCAAAAAGCTTCAAAGAAGTGACTCACGATTTTAAAAACCAGCACCACAGAGGTCACTTGCTTTGTATATCATCATGTTCCTTTTTCTATGAATATATAGAGTTATCTAGTCATAATTCATACGAGTGAACATTTGGGGCATTAAATACTAACAAGTCATTCTCTTGTACTTTATGCAGGGATGAAGATCTAGCTCCAGCAATATATTTATATAATTCCTTGACCCACAATTTCTTCCCGTTAATTCTATATAATACCTCATAGGTTGTCGGATCAAACAAGTGACAAAGTGTAATGTAGAAAGTGCCAATTTTTGTCACCAGAAATGTATAAAAATACAAAGTTACATAAAATAGGGGAAGCATTTTCAAGAGGAGAATATGGGCATTTCAAAGTTTCAGGGATAGATTTAACTTGCGTATTAGATTATTGCTTCCCTTTGAATTTATTGAAATAAAATAGTATACTAACAGGGACTCCACATAAACCCACCTCTCTTCACTTTCAGCAGCATTACATCAGATACTCGCACAGAGATGTTCACGGTATATTTGCTGCCAAAAAGGCACAAGGCTGCTCTCCTTTCCACCCTACACTTCCAGGCTTTGTTTGACCCTTGTTAGATCAGCTTAGCTGTGTCATGGATTCCTGTCAGAAGGGTACATCTAAGAGCCTTAAGATTTCCAACTAGGATTCTCCTCTATATCTTTGTAACAAATTTCGCTGGAAAAGTACTTTAGAACAGTTTACTGATGAAATAAATACATCACGATTTGATTGATTGCTTCTCTAGAGTAGAATGTAATTGCAGCCATTTTTCTTAAGAGTTTACAAGAGGAAAAGTGTGCAGAAACACTCAGTGTAGTGTCCTATATTACATATATTTATTGTGTGCATGCTTTTAAGACTGGTTTTCAATCAGCTCAGTTTGGGAGTCCTAATCCCAGCCTGGAAGTGGAACTACTCCATCACACAGTTCCTAAGGTAAGCAGAGAAGCCATGCAGTGCAGCTGATACAGAGAGAAAAGCAAGGATATTTTCTCCAGTTAAAATTACAGGAAGTCTACCAGCAGATTTTAACACCTGAATTTTTTTCAGTCTTAGAGTTTTAATATTTAAACTGGTCTTTAGCCAGGATAGAACCCCTAAACCTCATGTGCCATGCACTTTGAACGGAAATTTACTTTTACTCATATTAACAACTGTCTTTCTGTATTAGGTTTTCGAACCAAATGCATAAGGACAGTGATGCTACAGCCAGGATAAGACAGCAGCAGGCGAGGCCTTGAATACTTGGTGCCAGAGTAGGAAAAAGCTTGCAGATCGTTTCAAGCATGATTGTGCTTTCTGACATTGTGCTGATACTGACTCAGTACCAGTTCAAACAGGAAAGTCTTTGTGGGAGAACCCACAAAATCACAGCAGCTTTCCCTGCTAACACCGCATTTTTGTAGTCTTGAAATAAAGAGTTTCAACAAGGACTAACAGATGGAAGTGCTTTAGTTTCCATTTCATATTAACACAAACTTGTCAGTAAATTCTTAAGCGTGTTACAATTGGATAACTCTTGGTAGACATAGCCCAGGCTCACTTTGGTGCGCTGACACCTTACAACACATACTCGTGGAAGTCACTAGTTCAGCCATTTGCAGATCAGATTTTCTGAAGTTTGTTTAGATCTTCTGCTTTTGGTTGTACCTTGTGCAAAATTGAATTCTGAACTCCAGTTAACATCTAATTCCAAGTAACAGAGTTAGATAATAGGAAAAGATGCTCACAGAAACAGACTGAGCTGGCCCTGGTACACACATCCCACCTCTGCCTGCAAAGTTTAAGCTTTGAATATGGGAAAATAGATTAATATTTGCTAGCATTTTTTAATATTTCCGAATGCAAACAGAGCAACTGGGAAAACCATCTGAAAGGATTTTGGATCAGCCCAATGTGTCAGCTATGGCAGTTTGCAATACCATTTTGAACTCTTTGCTTCCTCATTGTAAATGGCTTTCCAGCCCCATAAAGTTTCTGGGTAGAACTTAATATGACATAAACCCAGATACCTCCCCATTTTTTTTCCCATCTCCGGGAAATGAAGACTGAATCAAATATGGCAATCTGACAGCAGTATCCTAGACAGTTTTCAAATCAGGTCAATAGCTGAACAGAGGATTTCCTCCTCTTGGGCAGAAGAAAAGCAAAGTTCTCTGATGAATTCACAGGAAGCTGAAGAGACTTCCCAACCATATGTTGTATTTCAACAGCACATTACAAAACATTACCTTTGCATTTTCATTTGAAGAGTATTTGGTTTGCAGCAGAATTTCTGAGAAAATACAAACCAAATACAAGTGGAGACAGTTTTTCTAGCACTTCGTGTATTCATTATAGTCTGTGCAGGGCAGGGGGTTTGTACTAACCTGGCAGCAAGTAACTCCAGGGATTGTAACAGCTATGGCTCCCTATAAGCTGCAGGAGTTTCATGCTGTTTACTACTGGTCTTTAGTTCTCTTCAATAGCAAGGTATTGTACTGCTTTTCCTATTGCTCAAACACTGCCACTTTCTTTGGTATTTTCTATACTGCAAATGCAGGTTAAAATATTAAAGAAAGACTTTAATTATAAATTTTATGTAAACTAAGAAAGCATGAGCTATTGCAGGTATCTACAACAATATCAGAGACTTGACAATCCTTGTGTTTACACACATCACACTCCATATTTCTAGAAGTTTAGAACAGAAAGGTTATTAGCCCATAAATCAAAAACAAATTAACAAAACGAAAAGTGCCAATGTTTTATGAAGTCATGAAAACAACATTTTGTCTCCTTAACAGATCCTGATTTGCATATGTTTCTGGTGAATTATCATGAGAATTCATCATTGTGGGGTTAACCAAAAGCTTTTATTAAACCATGGTTAAATGATGATTGAATTACAATTGAACAATAATTAAATGATAGTCAAACGCTCTACTACTTACTACACTTCTAATAATTAAGCTAGCTTGTATATAGTATGTTTTAGATCTAATATTAAATGTCACTTACCTCGCTGTAGATATCAGATGCTTGCAGTGCAGCCCTGAGGTACGTCCCTGCTGAAGGAGAGATTGCTGCCATGCACCCCACTGCCATGCAGGAATGCTCAACAGGCTCTGGGACTACAGGTATTTGCAATGTAAAGTGACTGACTCGTAGCCAAATCTCCTTGGGTGTACATGTAGGGGGTGCAGCAGTAGCAGTTTTAGTTTTATTTAGTCCCAGCTTAGGCTGGTACTGTTAGCCCTGATAAGACACAACCTAAGTTCCTTAGGTTCCTGAGAAGATGCAGTTTAGCACCATTTAAAGGCTTGCACAGCAGGGCTGGCTTTAGCTGGGCCTATTTTTCTGTGATACCCACACCAAAGTACCACTAACTCAGAGGGGTGCACCCATCACACTCCACCTCATGACTACTGTCAATTCACTTCACAGAGTGGTGGTATGGTCACCTCTTGCCTCTGTGCTACAGAGGCGGTAATAAATCACAGAATCACAGAATATTAGGGGCTGGAAGGGACCTCAGAAGATCATCGAGTCCAACCCCCCTGCCAGTGCAGGACCCTAGAGTAGATCACTAAGGAACGCATCCGAGTGGGTTTTGAATGTCTCCAGAGAAGGAGACTCCACAACCTCTCTGGGCAGCCTGTTCCAGTGCTCTGTCACCCTCACTGGGAAAAAGTGTTTCCTTGTGTTTAAACAGAACTTCCTATGCTCGAGTTTGCACCCATTGCCTCTTGCCCTGTCATTGGGTGCCACCGAGAAGAGCCTGGCTGCATCCTCCTGACACTTGCCGTTTCCATATTTATAAACATGAATGAGGTCACCCCTCAGTCTCCTCCAAGCTAAATAGATCCAGCTCCCTCAGCCTCTCCTCATAAGGAAGATGCTCCACTCCCTTAATCATCTCTGTGGCTCTGCACTGGACTCTCTCCCGTAGTTCCCCATCCTTCTTGAACTGGGGTACCCAGAACTGGATCCAGTACTCCAGGTGGGGCCTCACCAGCGAAAAGTAGAGGCGTAGGAGAACCTCCCTCGACCTGCTGGCCACGCTCCTTCTAATGCATCCCAGGATGCCATTGGCCTTCCTGCCGCAAGGGCGTGTTGTTGGCTCATGGTCGTCCTCTTGTCCACCAGGACTCCCAGGTCTTTTTCCCCAGAGCTGCTCTCCAACAGCTCAGCCCCCAACCTGTACTGATCCATAGGGCTGTTCTTCCCCCAATGCAGAACTTTACATTTGCCCTTATTGAATTTCATTAAATTTCTCCCCGCCCAGCTCTCCAGCCTGTCTAGGTCATGCTGGATGGCAGCACATGTTGTCTACTGGAGGATTAAGCGATGAATACAAAATTTTAAAATTTAAAAAGGTTAATTATAAAATAGTGTCACATAATCAATGGCAGGATATTCTGTGTGTTTTACAATGATATATACTGATTGGGTCAAACTTGAATACATAAAAAGACAGTAATAACCGTACAAATAACCACAAAAGTATTATCATCACAGGATGTGACATGGCATTCAATACACCTGTTGCTATTGGAGACTATCATAATAGGGTTTTCCACTAGTGGTGTTCTCCATTCTTCTTCACTCTTTCTGGTATGTGATGTCTTTCTTCTTTATTGTGATGTGTAGTTATTAACTTTTTCGAATGGTTGTCATGTCTCTTGTAATAAGACTTGTATGTCTTTATGTTCCGGAAGCTTGTGAAGCAGTGTCAAGTTCATTCCAATGGAGGAAGGTAAAAGGTCTTGATATAGTGTGTCATTTTCCTTTAACAAGGCTGTGTAATTAAAGTCTCATCTGACATTGTTTACAAAGTTACAAAAACATACATGTGATTGATTTGCTACACATGGGTAGTATTTCCATCAATAGTTAAGTTTTCACAAGGCATTCTTGTACAGGCACACCCATTCCCTATATAAACTGGCACAGTCAGTTGCTTCTTTGGAGTGCTAACAACAAGGTAGTTCTATTTTTTGTTTCTGGGTGGTTTGGCAGCCAGAAGGGTAGTTCCATTCACGTAGTTTAACACATCATATATAATAGTGATATCAGTACCTTGTGGAGTAATAGAGAACCTTTCACTCTTTGAATTTTTTGCTCTTTACTATGTTACTGGCTAGTGATTGTTGCTGTTAAATTTTGTGTCAGATTTCCCCGCTATTCCTGTATTTCCATCTATTTTAAACATATATGATGCAGGATGTACTGTAGTTACTACATTGATTAGCGCAAATAAAAGAAGTGCATCAGGCTTGTTGAGATGTAAACCAGATCTGGTTCACGCTGGTGATCATTACTCCTGCAAGAAATGTCAGTACTCCTCAGATGATCAATCCAATCTCCAAAGGTGGCCTGCTGGGGTTGGCCTGGGCATTGTTCCTTAAAAGAAAGATAATACAAGTCTCAGTGGTAACCTTCCGGACAGGTTACCCCTTTTAATTAGTGTCTAGGATGTATCCACCTAGCGCTAATAGGATGTTTAGCTCCACCAAGCTCTTGTGGATGAATGCTTATAGCCCTGAGGAGCTCTAGTAAAAGTAAATTGTATCCCATCCTAGGTAAAAGCAAATTTTCGTTTATCCTCCTCCTGCAGCAGAGCACCATAAAGAACATATATATTCTAGATCTAGCCTCGCCATCCCGAGGGGAGCGGCAGCCTGACGGGGACGGTTAATGGAGCAAACGGTCGGGACTGCGAACTCAGAGGAGCTGTGTTTGCATTTAACTTTCTATAGTCTATGGTTTGGCGCCATCTCGTGTGTGTGTGTCTGTGTGTGTATCTGTGTGTGTGTCTGTCTGTCTGTGTTTTTCAACTGGGGAGTGCGTGCAGGAATTAATGTGGCTTTTTTCTAGGTAAGCGATGACCGCTAATACCCATCCGGGTGGCAGAGGTGAGATGCTGAGGGACATGGGTCAGTCTGGAATCCAGGTGGCAGAGGTGGGATGCTGAGGGACATGAGTCAGTCTAGCGTCGGGCAGTGTGGGTGCAGCTCGCAGCAAGCAAACTACCCCAGTTCATGGCCACACAAGGGTCGCTGCCAGTTGCCACTCAGCTAACCCAGGACACTCCGTGCAGCCAGAAGTCCAAACGCTACCCTCCAGCAACTTCCAAACTCATCCTTGTAATACGTCAAAACCTAAACACATTCTTTCCCTGAAACTACTGCCAACTGGTATCTTGATGTCCTTTTCTCCCTGGCAAGAAATTTACTTTGGCTGCAAAACATTTTACTTTTGCTGGTAAATCCTGTTATTTTAACCCTCCAGCAGCTGGGCTTAACATAAATTCTTTAGGCATCCAGACTCGAGATTATTTAAATTTGGGCTACTAGGTCAATTAAAAATTTTACTAGCTGTCTTTGGGGGCTGATTGGGACATAAATGTGAGGGAAGTCTGTGTTATCCCATTTATAAACTTCAATCCTCCAGACAGCCAGCCCAAGTTACCATCTAGGACTTACTCATTTTTTGGCTTCAAGATTTGCAATTCCTCCTTAAGAGATCCGAAAGGGTTATTCAGGGGGGCTTTAGGGGTTTGTTTCAAATTCCCTGATATCCTTTGTTTTTCAAAAGCCTTGATCAGACTGAGCATAATCTCACTGGATTGGTAGCATATGGCTTCCTGAGTGCCAAAGTGATAAGGCTTTTCTCCACAGTTCACTACACCATTTTGGGGCCTACACTACCTCACCAGGGGGTTTATGAGATTGGGGAAGGTGTCAGGGGTTCTGGGGAATCTGTTTTACTTGCCAGGTCTGTCTACTGTCTGCTTTACCTTGTGATCGCTCAGCAGGTGTCAGTTTGTCCCACCCTATCTCTCAACCGTGCCTGACAATGGCATGCATCAGTTCTGCCCAGGTCAGGATGGGCCGGTGGCACAGTTGACCATCCTGACCCTCCTGAATGTTATGCTTTATGTTTTGTTTCATTTCATCCCTTTTTCCAATGAGGTAGGGCTTTAAGACAGCAGGGGCTCCCTTTACCAATGGTCTCATGGCTTGGGGTTCTACAGAGGCAGCAAGAAGGTAATTACCTTCCATCCACCTACCATCCCTGTTGTTCATAGCCTGAAGGCAGGCTGCTTTTGGAACCACTGTAGAAACTTGGCGTAATGATCTTACTGGTATAGCAGAGGACTCCCTCCTATCTCGAGGGTCTATGCCCCCTTCCCAATAAGCCACTCGTCAAATGATAGAGTATGGCTCAGTGTTCGGGTCTCGTCCCTCATTCAGTAACACCCCTGGTCCCCAAAATCGAGCCAATACACCTTCGCATCTAACACAATGCAGTCTCCTCCAGTTAAAGAGACACGCCACAGGTAGTCAGTCTCACTCTCACCAGTTTTCTGCCCATATTTTTCTTGAAGATTGGCTAGTGGAAGGGGGTCCCATGGAATAGTCCTTGTGGTACTTCTCCGTTGGCCCCCTGAGGGTCTAGCAGATACCTCAGTTTTAATAGTAGGGGCTACCTTAAATTCTGATTCATCTAATTGGCTCTCCTTGCTAGATTCTTGATCTGTGTCCTCCCAAATATCTGTCCCAATCTTCTGGGGACATAATTAATTTACAGATTTTTGCAGGATCTTGGGGACTGTGGGCCTGAGTTATCATAACTCCTAATTTTTCTTCTGCCTTCCTGCATTTTTCTTTTTCCTCCCTCAGTTCTTTCAACAGGTGTTCTATTTGCAGAAATAACAGCATTTCTTGTTGCTTGCTTTGTTCAGCCTCCTCTTGTAAAATGAGCATTTCCGTCTCCTTGCATTCCTTATACTGATAAATTGCTTCCAAACACGTTCCCAACATTTTGCACAATATTGCACTTTCTTTACCATCTTTCATTTTCCCCCTTGCGAGGTTTAACTGTTCCTCTATCTTATTCCAATTATCCCAATTTTCGCGAGAACAATCTTCCAAAAATTTCAGTGAAGGGCTAAACCTATACCTCCTTAAGGAGTCAGTGATTGAACCCACGCATCCTGATTCAAAGTTACCTATACAAGATTGTAATTCTCAGTGATACAAGGTTAGGTGAGATAGCGATCACTTACCAAAGATCTGCAGTTGCTAAGGGGGTCTCTCAACCTCCAGGAATAATCTTGAGAGGTGTCCCAGCTAAGGGAGAGATCGCCGCTGTGCAGCCAGTTGCTTAGCAGGAGGAGTTCAAAAAAGGCTTACTCAGACTGCATGTGTGGATGTGTTGCTGTAGCTGGTTTAGTTTTGTCTGGTCCCAGCTTGGGCTGGTACTGTTAACTCCTGATAAGACGTGACTTAAATTCCTTAGGTTCCTGAGAAGACACAGTTTAGCACAATTTAAAGACTTGAATGGCCAT
This sequence comes from Baryphthengus martii, assembly GCA_013396935.1. Classification (NCBI taxonomy): domain Eukaryota; kingdom Metazoa; phylum Chordata; class Aves; order Coraciiformes; family Momotidae; genus Baryphthengus; species Baryphthengus martii. The sequence continues at coordinate 143,935 of VWZK01012371.1, forward strand.
GCTGGCTTTAGCCCAGCCTGTCTGTTACAACCAAACCAAAGTACCATTAATTCAAAGTGGATGCACTTGTCACACCATACAGTTTGGGAAACAATTTTGGAAAGCAAATATCTCAATTCTCATATCCCATTGCCTCCTAAGTAACTATTCCATATTCTTGTCTTACAGCAATGTTTCTATGATTACCTCCTTCTCACTTTCTCATCACTTTGCACTTCTAATAGAAAGAGAAGATGGGATTTGGAGTCACTCACTCACAAAGCTCTGGTTAGCCTTGATTCTGGCTTTGACATCTTGCAGCTCATCCTATCAGGCCATGCATCCACAACTTTTCACTTTTACTGTGCTAGTCACTAAACTTGAATCCTCTCTCGTATCTTCTGCTATTTTCTCCTCAACTTTTAATCCTACATTAGGACACAACATACTGAAATATCCTTCAATTCCCTCATCTGCTATATGCCCCTCTTTCTTATTTGTGTGGTCGTTTTGTGGGAAAAGCTGTGTCTGTAGCTTATTCATACATTTAGTATGGCACAACTATCACGGAGTTGAAAATATGACTATTCTGTGAACATCAAGATCTGAGTAATTTTAGCTCACTATAGGCCTAATATATGACATTAGCCAGCTCATGCTTCAGATTTCCTTGCCTAAAATTGAAGATAAATATCATTCCTCTATCCTCAGTGTAAGGATAAAGACCAAGAGGACTACGTAAAGATAAATATCATACATATACAACTATTCTTTGTAGTTATTAGTCAAAATTGAAAGCCTTAATTAAAAACCAAAATTGCAAGACGACCAAAACACAGTTCAAATTGTAGTTAAAAGCGTAACTCATCAGACCTTCTGATCATTGAGTCTAATGCCTGCAGAGGTCATACGTGCACAGCAAGGTCTGAGGGGCCCCCTCACCTCAGTAGTGATACGGGTCAGCACCTCCTGAGACCATGCCTCCATCTGCAGCAGCATCCTGCTGTGGCAAAACATTTCTTCGGGGCATAACTCTTGAAACATAATAAACTAGGTCTTATACATAAAAGTAACAGTATCTTTCCATCACTCAGCCCTGAGTCACTCAGGAGACTCTCTCACATTCAGGGCAAACCGTGTCATTCAAGCCATATTTAGCACAGATATCTTACCCAAGATTGCTCAAAATATTCTGGAACCATTAGGGAAAGGCAAACATTGAAAGATTGCCTTTCCTAGGTGTCACAGCCTCCCAAGCAAGCACCTTAATCATGGACTAAGGACCAGATCCTGAGAGAGTTGTATGACACGATATTTAACAGAAAATCAGGTGTGATGGTAATCCACCCTTACCAAGGAGTTCTTTGCTCTTTCCTTCTTTCTCCAACTCAGCCAGTCATAGATGGTTACAGTTGGCCTCAAGCACTTCTGTTTGTTTGGTTGGTTTTGCACTCCTCACCTTTAAGGCCTACAAACCTCCTTGATTGAAATTGTAAGGGAGAGAGCCTCATTATATCCTCAGCTAGACTTACATTGTCATGTTTAGGAATAATATAAAAAAATCCCAAACTTTCTTGACTTTTACAAAGTAGGGGCCATCAGCAAAAACTATTCTCTGAGGTAGCTCAAAGCACAAAGGAACGATAGCTTAGTGCTAACATGTCATATTCGGACCTTCAATCTATTACAATGCATTACATGATGAGTCAGAGCCCTCTCCTGAAAACAAGGGAAGGCATGCTATATGTTCTTTAAATAGTTGTTTTATTTCACCTCCACAAATAATTAATATGAGCCAATAACTTTCGAATAATTAATATCCATAAATATGAGCCAATAACTTTCCTGTTTCCTTCACTTTTAATTTAATCCTACAACAGGAAATGAAAAATGTGTAAGGGAAAATATTGTGTGTGATGCTTAGATTAAAATAGACCAGAATTATAAAGGTGTCAAAGTTTACAGTTCAGTTGCAGGTTATGGCTAGTTGGGTTTGTTTCTTTGTTTAATCTCAACTGTGTTAATCAAGTTGCTGAGATTTCACAAAATTTCAAGTATCCCAGGAAGGTACGTGCACACAGTAATCCTTACTTTATAGTTACACGGAGATTTGCCAATAGAGGGAGTCCTTTTACTGTCTACCAAAACTTTATGGACAGGAATATTCAGAGGTTTCAAATAATGACCATGTCCCTGCTTTGCAACTATCATTGCGCTAATAGCAAGAGTGAAAAAGGTTTGCAAAGTAAAGTCACTTCAGGGTATTTAGCAGATCAAAATATGGGGCGGTATCAGCCATCCAATCACTCGAAGTACACTGGAGAATTCAAGTGGCCCTTCGTGTCATTACAGCAATTGTAGCTGTGGACACAGCTATAAAACATCTATGAGGGTAATTATTTTTAAACACATTGAGAATTCTGTCAGTTAACTATATAGTTCCCCTCTGTTGGCAAATCAATGTTTTACAGTTAAACACTTTTGAGTTCTTTCCTGATGTAGTCAGAGCTTGTCAAACAGCAAGCATTCAGTAACCCCTGCCATGGTCTAGGAAAAAAACAAACAAAACCAAACTTTCTTCTACATTGTAATTTCATTAAAATATTCTGAAATTTTAATCACAAAAGAAATAACCTGCATGCAGTAAGACCTTCCCAACTTCACTTGCTCTTTCATCACAATATGAACCAAACTTTCTTTTCAACTATGAAAATGTTAATTTAGTATTTTGGAGCAATTGTTTGGGTCATTATGGTTTTGCTTCTTACCCTCTATGTGAAGTGGCCAGTTCCCTTCTGACTTGATAGGAAGATTTCAACAGCTGATCCAATGAGGATATGAATCACGTTTCAGATTAGCTTGGACTCAGCAATTTAGTGCACTGAAGGAAGACAACAAACAAGCATAAATAACTTTTATACTTAGTACACCAAAGTAAACCTTCTAACTACAATATGTTGCCAGAGCTAGCAGAGTTCTTTGTACTATTAAGTAACCAAAGCAAGAACTGAGAAGCAATCATGTTTACTTGTCTAAAGGCATGGTCACTTATTAGCAATATCATAAGGACAAAAATATGAGGTTACAGTCACATCCATGTGATAGTAGCTCCTCCCTTGTCACAAAATTGCCATTTTTATGGCCGTTAAGGCTTCTCCTAAACCTCTGGGGTTTTTTTAGCCTAATGTATCACAGTGATCCTTAAAAAAAATAAAAAAAAAACAAAACAAAAAAAACCCCACCACAACAACAAAAAACTCCACCACAAACAAAAAACAACCCCTCCCTCAAAAAAAAAAAACCGAAACAAAAAGAAGCAGCAGTATTAACTACATCAGTACCCTCCTCCTTTTACTGAGACCTGGCTTTACACTGAGATTGCAGAAGCCGTCCTAATCTCAACCAACTCTCTTCTGAAATCAGTTCACAACGGGCAAAGCAGTACCCAGGGTATTTCAGAACCGAAACAAACTGAACCTAATTATTCATGGAAGCTAAATACAAGATTTTTTTTTTTTTCTTCTTCTTCGCTTTCAAATGAGTAAATCCATTCATTTTCTGCTCTTTGTTAACACTGCAAACAGATCAGCTTTGCAAGTTTTGGACGGCTGGCCATTTTAGATAAACATTCCAGCCTTTTATATGTTTATAGACTAAACTGCAGAGCTAAATATTTATGTTGCACTGAGTAATTTCAGCATTGTATTTAACAAGAAAGGCTGCTAAAGTAATATTGTTTCAGTCAGTGGGTGAAGACACATGCTACTGAAGCAACCAAAATTTTAAAGGAAGGTATTAACACTAGTCTGTCTGTAAATATTTAGTAGCTCTCTATGTAGTAGGATTAATAGTTGGAATATATAAAACTTTCAAAGTTTATATGGTTTTTAGCTTTAAATCTATTTCCAGGCCACTTGAAAAGAATTCATTATAACTATTAGCTTATATGAAAACTAGAATGTAGCTTTTTGAGTTTCAAATAGTGTATTCCTCCCCTAATTCTAGTTTAATATGAAGTAAAACCTTGGCCTTGTATTTTAAGGAATGTGTCCTGAGGTATTACTAGGAACAGGATTTGGATCCTATAGTTATACCTGTGCAGGACAAGAATGAAATATCACTTTATTTTAAGAATTCTGTATGTTCATTCTCACAGGTGCAAAATTACATAGAGTGGTGAACTGGTCTGCTTCAGAAGAGATCATTTCTGGAGCAAAGTATCTGTTCTCAGTCAAATCTCTACTCAGTTTTAACTCAGGATCTAACTTTTGCCTGCTCAGGTTAGACTGAATCATGTCTTTCCCTCCTTGGTATTTACATTTTTCTTACTCTTTGGGGACAGCAACAATATCTGCCAATATGATAAATAAAAATCTGAAAGCATGTCATTTACTCTGAAGTACTACTTTTCTTGCAAAACGAAAACAAACTAGGGTACGATATTGCTTCTAAAAAGAAGAAAAAACCCAACCTGAACAGAGTGTCGTGGTGGCAATCAGCTTGCAGTTATTTGTCACTCATCATCTCATGTAAAAATCTTTTCATGTTAAAGCAATACAAATGCAGATGAGAATATTTCTTATTTTCTGTGATTAAAATGTATGTTTCCATTTTCACTGAGATTTATGGCTGGATGTGTTTTCCACAAGGGCAGGAGAGTTTGCCCTGGATCATCTCCTCTGGGGTTCATACCATTACACCTTGCCTGTTTTGCACATGACAATATAGTAAGCTATTTCAAAGACATGAGCTGTATGTATAAGCCACCTGAGCTGATTTTACTACTGTGCTACTGCCACAGAGTCAGACAGTACAAAGCCAAAAGGAAAAAACTCTTGACTGAACCTTTGTCATCTTTCCTTCAGAACCTGAACTCTGGCCCACAGCTGAAACAAGTTGAATTCAAAGAGTGACTACCTTAGGATTTAAACTAGGTTTTCAAATCCCTAAATGTAAAGTGATCAGCTATAGCATTTTAGTTTGGTCTTTTGTCCATGCTTAGTCAAGGCGATTTTCACTGTGTCCATTCGCGCTTGCCGAGTCTGGTAATACGAAGTTACCAGAGACTCAGTACAGACACATCTCTAGACCTGAAATTGAATTGCAAAACAGGAGTTCAGGAGTTTTGACTAATTGCTAGAATGCGATAGTCCCCAAAATTGGGATCATTATGCATAATGAGCAAAACTCTTTCCTATGAGAACACTCTTGCAGTAGGATAGAACAGCAGGAGAGGATGAAGGCAGCCTTCGTTTGTGGGAGCTGCAGCCCCCACAGCCAGTGGGGAGTCCTAGCCACGTAAGGACTGGGACAAAGGCTATTCTCTTCTCCTTCCTAGATGTTTTCTGTGTTATCATCATCCCAGAGGAAGTTTTGCGTTGGAGTTGCCTGGTTTGCCTGCTCCTGACAGGAGGAAAAAGAGGATCTAATAGACAAAGCTGAGCCAGAAACAGCACATCGTCCTGCAGGACATTGCTCTCTTAACATTTGGGAAATTGATTCAAAGCAAGAATTTAAGAAAATATATAGAAACATCATTTCTTTCTGGAATTTCCAATGATCCTAGCAAAAGTGTATTTCATCGGTAAGCCATCAGCCTGCATCCAGCTTCAGAGATGGACCATCTTACTACACACTATGAAAAACAGCTACAGGGAACAACCTGATGCCTGCTCAAATGCCACAGTGAGCCCTGTGCAGGCAGTTCCATAAACAGAGAGCAGAGGCTGCTTGTATGAAATTCAGTAAAGGACTGGAGCTGGATTCTCTGTTCCGACAGCTGTTTGGTAGCATGCAAGACCCTAGCTGGTGCACTCAGATCAATCCTCAACAGGCACATGCTCACCTCTTAAAATAGTACGTTCTGGCAATAGGTTGTAAAAAGACCATAGATACACATGCTATAAAACCTGATTACTATTGCAGCCCACATCATGTCCTCCACTGCCTATGATGCATAGCAAAAGAACATTTCACTCTCCAAGACTCCGACAGCTCAGCATGGTGACTATCCACCCCTGCAGTACACTGAAGAAATACATCAGAGGAGAGATTTTTATCTATAATGAAGTATTTTTACAAGAGTGACATCATAGATGCTAGAAACTGGGGGAAAATATTGCTTCATCTAGTTGTATTTTGTGCCAAAATAAGACTGATCCCAACTGTACATTTACTCATGCTCCAGCCAAACTACTGTTGTATCTGAAAAAGTGGTTCCACTGCCTCCATCTTTGCAATCTAAGAGAATTCACCATCAGCAGAATAGAAAAGTTTCCCTTCTCTGACTACAACCTGTTAGTCTCAATCATACCCCTGTTTAATTACTCCCCTCACTAATGTTTGTGCACATCAAGTATTTACCAGCATTTACCTTGAATCCTTTGCTGGGAGACTTCCACTCTTTGAGGGTCTGAAAGAACTAAATCCCCATTCATGTCTCTCCTAATGTGCTATATGAAGTGCTAATTGGGTTCTTAATCTTTTCTCGTCATATATTTTCTAGTCTGTCCATATTACCCAAATATAATAGCTATAATTCAATGACCAGTTTTGATCACTACCTTCTACACCTACAACTCCAAGCTTGCACCATATGTATTCCATTGCCACAACATTGAATAAACATATCCAAGCTACAACATTATGGCCACCCTTCGGTATTTTTAGTTTCTAACTATCCCTTTATCTTTCATAAAAGAATGACAGCATATAAACTGCAGTGATCCATGACAAATCAAATTTGTTCATTTCTTACTCAAACACCTTACTTCTCTGCCCACTCTAACGTTTACGGTTTCCTCTCAATCTGGTATTATCTGAACATTTTACTAATATACTGCTCCTGTTTTCTTTTACTGTAGGCTCATGATATGCTTTCAATTCATGTTTTTAAAACATCAGTAGTTTATCTCTGTACACAAGATTAAAAAACAGAATAAACATTTGTTCAGTGTTATCTCTCACTGTACCTTGCATTTGCAATCTATTGCTTTTAACCCTGAGTTCAACTCTAAATTTATAATACTCCAAGCTTTTAAAAATTGTTTGAAGCTTACCAATTGAAACTCTACAGCCCTAGTAGTGAAAGCTTAAGAAACCGTTTACTTACCATCTGTATCAAATTAGACTCTCGCTTCTACCGATATGATCAGAAATAGAAGAGTTAAGCAACTTCACTTTTTTTTTCAGGAACGGGGCAGGGGGTAGGGGTAGGTGTGAGGATGGCTTTAGTGCTGTAACCAAGGTTAGTAGATACAAGTTGTTAAGAGGAGTTACTTACCATCTTTAAAGATAATTTATCTTACTGCTTATATATGAATAAAGCGATCTCATATTCGTATTAAATACTAGTATCTAACAGGTAATAATCTATTAACATGACCAAATCACTCATAACGCAAGCTGAGTTACGTGGGTCGGAGGACTTGCTTCAGAATATTCTGCAAAACAACTCCTGATGTTTTTGAAGAAAGTTTACATTCAAAACCCACTTGGATTTCTAGTCAGAAAAGGTCCAGTGAAGTAGGGGAGATCTCCCCTCGTGATAACCCTTTAACAGTTCTCTTTTGGAAACTGGATATGCAGAGGTATAGGAATAGAGCAGCAGAGAATGCATGCTTAGAACAAGAGAAAATAGCTGCTACTCTGTGATGCATTTCTGCTTGCAAGACAGCTTGAGAGTTGGAAGGGAGTAGTAACAACTAACTTAAACAAACCCACAAAAAAACCCCACAACAACATCCAACTCTAATTCAGTGCTTAATTCACTGTGTGCAATTTTAACTTCTGCTGAATGACCAGCTGAACACAATGAAACAAGAACAAGCTAAAGAGAAGACCAGATGAAATTTACGTGGGATTTTGAGCAAGGTTCTAGCTCAACTCTCAAAGTCAAGTGAGCTCTTACTAGTCCTGTCCTTAATAAATTATCATTTAAATTCACATGGCTACTGATCCTATCACTAGTTAGGTACAAAAGGAACTTTATATGTGTAATAATTTCACAAGCATTGAGGTTTCCTTTCAATAAGCCATTTAATGTCTGCAGTTCAAGACTAGGGCACAGGACTCTTGGCAGGGGAAAAAAAAAAAAGAAAAAAATCAGTCCTCAGTTTAATTGCAATAAATTGATAATTAACTGCTTAATCTGGTGTGTGATGAAAGGTCAAGGGTAAGGTGAAAGAGATTAATTTCACCTCTGCTACAGTTTAATTGCAGGAAGACTCCTTTGGATCCTACTGATTTGCACAGGCTGTTGGGTGAAAAGAAAACTGTGTGTGGATTTCTATGAGGCTTCTGTGAGAGGTAACAAAAGTTGTCCTTTCTGAGAAATGTACCCAGAATGTGAATATCTCCTGCTGGACAGCTTGGACAAAGAACTCAAACTTTCAAAAGCTGATGAAAGCTGCCAAAAGAGAAGGAAGAAAATTAAGCAACAGAAAAACACTAAAATTTAATCGACAAAATCTTTGGGGTAGGGAACAGTAAATTTACAAACAAACATCGACAGTCACTGTACACAGAACACTCTGAAATGGGAGCGAGCCAGAAATTCCAGCTGGGGAGCACAGTAAAAGACTGAAAAAAAATGGGAAGATCACATTACCATCATTCAAAACGTTGATTTTTTAGAGAGGACCCAGAAAGACAATAAACTAAACAGTTACAATCCTATAACCCATTTTACTACTATGAGAAGTAAAAAAAAGGTAACATATGAACTGGAGTTAATGTGCAAGTATCCTTCTGGATTGCCACCTCTAGACCGTGGAAAATAGAGTCTCAGACTTCACTCGGTAAAGTATGATGCACACATATCAGACTACAGACACTTTCAGGTAACTTTTTGCTGCCAGTCACCAATATCTAGGCTTTGTTCAATTATGTCCTGGATTAAAATAAATTTATTCATTGTGGCATGAAAACAGCTAAGCTATTAAAATTCATATACAGTTATGCAGCTATTCAGTTGTTATGACTATGACTTCAAAAGTAAAACAATTTTTGTCTTCCTCCATACCAGAGATGTGTAGAAAAGCCTTAGAAAACCAACATCAGCATATTCCAGAAAGTTTCCAGAAAATACAAGTAAAGACATGGTACTGGTGAAACAAGAGAATATTTAAGTTTTGTCTTCAAATAAACTATCATTTTTCCTCATTCTAAGCAAGCACTCTCACATATGTTTTCACATGAGTTTGGGAAGGAATTTCAAAGAGTTTTTTTCTACTCTCAATTAATCAGGCCCGACTTTAACAAGATGTTACACCTGACTGTGGAAACTGAGCTGCTACATTACTGCCACAGAGAGATTAGATACTACTAAAATTAAGAACATGGAGCCACATGTCATGCTTTGCAGCACAGTTACTTCTCTCATTACAATCTTCAGCATACGCTTCTTCAGTAGTAGGCAATTCAGTGTAGCTACATGGAGTACGTGTCTATGCATTAGAACATGCATTCTATATCCCAAATAAATGTGGCAGTTATATATACCTGCTATTTGAGTTATTTTAGCCTTAGCTACACACAACCACATCCTGTTTTCTTGGTCGGAATGTGCATATAAGAGAATAAGAAAAAATGGCATCCATTTATTTGCATGCTTAATGAAAACAGTCCTGTGTAAGGATCTCTTGATTACCACCGACTGTATAAATATTATAAAAACCGTACAGTAGCTGGCACTGAACTCTACGTGGCAGTAATGTACCAGCTCAGTCTGTACAGCCAAGGCTTAAAATAGGTAGAGGATTACATGATGCAGGTGTAAATTAAGACCTCGTGAACTTTGAGGAAAAGAAACAAACCCTGCAACAAATGTAAAGAATTTATGATTCACCACAATTTAGGGTAATGACTGCACAACTAGCAAAAAGTGCCCTTCATCTTCCTAAGAATATATTGATGTTCGGTAAAGTCATAAAAATCTACTTATATTTTTGAGGTCATCCTGCCTGGCTTTGCAGGATCTTTTGGAACAGAGCTCTGCAATTTTCCACCTCAAGACATCTGAGAGCTACACTAAGAATAGCCCTGTGGCAATTCCTCTGTTGAAGATACACCTACTGGTATGTGTCATGCTGATCATAGTTTATAATCCATTTGGACCCTCGAGCTACTGCTGATGCCCTAGGGACTGTAACAGAATGAGTCTCAGTGTGTTGTTTAAAGATCATTAATAAATTATGCCCATAATAATCCACATTAGAAGTGTATCTATTTTCTGCACATCAAGTATATACAACTTACTGCATTCTCTGACCGCATGGTGGGGGGTTGCAAACCAATGAGGAAGGGGTATGAAGAACATCTTAGCATTGTTTGCACAGCTGTGGCGTCATTTTTTTCCTCTTGCATTACGTTTCCCAGTATTCCCATCCCAACCAGTTAAATATGCAGCAAAAATCGACAAACTGGTAGTTTTAATAAACTTAATAGAGCCAAACGTTAGAAGAGCTAGACAAAATCCTGCTTCTATGAATATCCACACAGACAACTTAGAGGAATTTGAACTAGTCTCTCACTGGCTTTTCCCTGAAAAACCACCTCACCAGTAGAGCTCCTAGGATGTACGGTACTAACTCGCACCCTAGTACCTCAGTAGAGGCTTCCATTGTTTCATACGCTATGGCAGTTAGCAGCAATGAATGTTGTTGCAGCAGGAATGCTTCCAGGTAGGTTTTGCTTTATGTTTTTCTTCATAAATGTCAAATAGTTACATTCTGTGTCTAAGCAATATCAAATATTATATCAAAAAGAATAAAAATGCTTGAAAAAGATTAAATGCAGCTTGGTAACTTACCTCAGTTTCTCATTAAAGAAAGTTTTATAGTATCTAGTTTGCTATTCTGACTAGAACACTTTTTTTTTCTTTTTTTGCTTGTTCTTTTTTTTAACCAAAATCAAGAGAATACAGTGCTAAAGGCCAAAATTGCTGCACTGCAATACAAGCCAGCTCTTTCTAGTTTGTTTACTGTTCGGAAAAATGTTCCTGTTTTTTTCAGCTGATAAAATGGAATTTCTGGAGAAAATAAACTCTACTAAAAAAAAAAACAAAACAAAAAAAAAACAAAAAAAACCCACACTCAGTCTTCATTATTCTACCATCTTTCTGTAGCCTAAAAATATTAAGACATTATATCCAAATTAATCACTTGATATCTTCGATCTTGCATTTATTTCTATTTATGGTTTTTAGCAGTGTAATTATCTCTTAGATGAACTTTCCAAATGGGAACCTACAGAACAACACAGTGAGGTTTGGAAAAGTCCAGCTCATTTCCTTCTTAAAAACATAAGTTTGCAAAAAAATGTCGTACTGGAGAAGCGTGGAAACTGAAGCCAATCTCAAAATACAAGCAAGAACCACGCTAATCATACTGATCATAAGCTAAATTGTCATGAAACATAATATGCACCAAATGTGAAGAGAGGAATGGAGTGTGTAGGGTGAGGGAGAGGCATCTTGAAAAGCACGAGCATATTTGATAGCATCTTCCTATAAGGTGTAGAATATCAACCCTCTACCCAGTGAGCCTTTCGCTATCACTTACAAACTGCTGGCTTCAACCTGGCGTGGAAGAAGGTTACCCATAAATGTGCTCATTTGACCATTTATTCTCTAAGAAAGTTAACGACTCCATGTACTTAAATACATCATTCACCTTCCTGTATCTCCATGCACTTCTTGCAGGTGTGATATGCAACACGTTATTATTACCTGGCTTTAAACTGGCAACACAGAGAAGGTTTCTCATCAGCTTTGAGACTAAGGGTACAGAGAGACAGGGAGGAGAAGTATATAGAAATCATTAAAGGATTCATATTCTAGAGACTTTAAGATGCTTTTTGGGGGGAAGGCAGATGATAAAAAACCCCATTTCCCCCAATCTACTTAATTACCTGTAGAAAAAAAATAAATCCTTCCTTAAGTCCCAAAAGGTATACAAAGCTTTGATATCCAAAACCAAGGAATGCAGTTGGACTGACAAATTCTTATAAAAAGTCATTTGGAACCAGCATGATCCTTCCGTGGGCTACAGGCAATCCAGTTTCTTGGATACACAAACAAGTAGATGTGCTGACTTTTAGTGGGAAAGTGATTTATCTCTCTGTATGGGTGAGGTGAACTAGAATATTGTGTACAGTTTTAATAAGACCAGATGAAGTGCGGAGAGCAGGGTAGCAGAAAGGAAGCATTTAAGAAATTAAAATAAAAAAGCTTTTGAATTAATTTTTTACTTAGTAATAAAAGGCCTCAAACTATTTAATCTGGTAAAATGAAAAGGCAATGTGATTACAAGACAAAATAACTTCCATAGAATGAAAGCACTAATTAAAAAGAAAAACCTCTTTACTGGGAAGGGCAGGGAGGAGGGGAGAGTAATAATAATAAAAGACCAAACAAACAAACAAAAAAAACCCACCACAACAAAACAACACCAAACTGATAACTAGTGGCTGAGGCTACTTTTGATGTAGAGAGTGATTATTCACTGGAGTTGATGCCCTGCCTCTTGCAGGAGTGTTTTTCAGATCAAGAATATATTTTTAGCCCAATATACTAGAAAGATTATACAACTCTTGCCAAAATTCTATAGCTTGCATACTAGAATTTGTCAGAATAAACATTTCCACAGACTCTGTCATCTTTAAATTCTGTGAAGAGTTAGACCTTCCTCACAGCATTGAAGTGAAATTTTTGATTCACTTTTCTACACAAAATCCTGTTGTACAGTAAGGTATCTAGTAACAACAAATGTATATTTAATACGTTTGCTACTTCATAACAGTAGAAGGGAAGAACTATGAGCAAACACAATGAAACAGTTAAAGCCAGTGCTAAAACGGAAGCATGAGAAAACTGAACCATATTCCAGCCATTTCTGCAGGGCTGAGTGGTCAGCTAATTAAGTCTTTTGTAGACAACTGACAGTCACATAACAGGGATTTTTTTTTTTCTATTCCTTTCCAAGAAAAATACTGAGAACATTGAAAGAGAATAAACCCACGCATCAATAAAATACACCAGAAAATACTCTTGAGAAAACATACTATTAAATCCTTGGTCAAAAGGTCTTCGGTGCCTGCACAAAGCTACATGCTACTGCAGACATAGGAGAAAACAAAAAACGCCCACATATTTGAGTTTGGAAATATCCAGGATCCCATCACAAAATCTCTTTACATGTTTAAAAGTTATTCCCTAAGAAATTTAAGAGCCAAATGAGTGGAAAGGAAGAGGCATATGCGTGAAGGCATTCTCCTGAACTACCAAAAGGCAAACGGTCTGTATTTTCTGGGTACAATACATGGCAATACCTTTTTCTTTTGACGATTGTATTTTCCCAGTTGGTTATTTCTGAGCTTGATTCTTCTACTTTTTTTCAGAAAGATCAGCTAGGGCAAACCCTGGCACATTGCAGGTCAGACACAAGTTTATAGTACATGCTTTTGATAATCTGATGAGATGAAGAACTGATCAGTTTTCAGGCTTTTGTTTTGGTTAGCTGGTTGTTGTTTGGGTCGCTTTTGGGGCTTTTTGCAAGAAGCATCTTTGAATTTGCGTTCTTCACCACAGACTGTGTTTTTCAAACACCATGAAAATACTTCCGCAACATTTGTCAAGCCAAGGAAAAGAGCAATTATTTTTTCCCTCCTACTCCCCTGTACTACAACCAACATAATAGTAAAGGAAATTCATTACCCTGCTTTTCATGTCACAATTTTTCCTAATGACGATCCCTCTAGGAAATACCTGCTGTGTGTACTGTAGCTGAGAAGACACCCCTAGCTAAGGTGGCTCTTTTCTAGAACAAGTATTTGCAATCCACATGGCATAGCTAGAGCTCACTGGCAACAACTCTGACCTAAAGCCAAGTACCATAAAGCTGCTGTATTTCACCCCAAACCTGTCCAGCTGGACTATTACCAGTGTACTCGATAATGCACAGCAGCATTTTGCATATGACTTTTAGGCACAGTGGATATGAAGTTGATTTTGAACTGGAATGTTCACATTGGCAGATTTTATGCTTAGTCTTCCCAAACATATAATTTTATTTCAACCCCCTGTGTCCAGCCTCAAGGTAGGGAGGAAAATTTAAACTGTAAAGAGACTTAACTTTAGTCATCATAAAGCAACATGCAAGAGAGTGAAATAACTAAAGTTCAAGGTAAGGAGGAGAATGGTGAAACATATATCAACATAATACAATTTATAGTCTTAGAAACTGACCTATAGGACTACAGTAATGGACGTAGCAGATGGATCTACAGAAACGTGACTGGACCATCAAGCCAGGCCTTGTGCTGAGCTTGGCAAAACAGAGAAGAAGGGACAGTCCCTTGATAAAAAAGCCAAACAATCTAACTGAAAAAATATGGACAAAAGAAGTGAAAAGAAAAAAGTGAAGGGACTTTCTTAAGATCATGGAATAGTTCAGTGGCTGAATCAGTAATAAGAACACAGCTCTTCCCAAGTCCTGTCTATGGCCCTAACCACAAGATGTGCTATCGCATACCAGCCATTATTCTTCAAGATCAAGACTTTACTGTGTATTGATTCACTATTTAGAAACTGAAAACAGACAAGCAGTTCAGAAATGTAGCAAGAAATCAATGGATCACTGTTAATTTCCTTCCCAGTATCCATTGTCCGTTATGAGATGCTTCAACAAAGCATTTATGGGAGCTCTCTAAGCAACAATGCAGCCCTTCTTAATCCAAGCAGTAACATACTTTTCAAAGTTTCATTTCCAAGAAGATACTTCAGCAGCTAAAAGGTTTTAAATTTCTTAGTTTATCAAGCTCTTTTTGGAGAAAAAGAAAAGATTGGCAGGCGTAGCAGTGAAAACAAATTCCCCAGAGGAGGGGAGAAGTTTGGGCACTGAACAGAAAGTAGAAAATGGCCAAAATACGAGTTGTGAAAACTCAGACTTTTAGAGAGTGTTCCTACAATGTCTCACATTTCTTTACAGACAGTAACACATCAAGAGTTATAGTAATCTTCTGAGACAGATGAAGATAGCCTAGTCCCTGCAGATTAGTTATCCAAGGTGCAAAGAAGGTAACGCTCCCAAAGCCAAATTTTGCTGCAAAACTAACAAAATCAGGTCAAATAATTGCTGATCTTGATATGAAACTCATTCAAAATAGCAGGCTTTAACACACGATGTTTTAAGCATCCTGCAGAGCAGCAAAGGGATTTTATTTTTTTTTAATGCATCAGTATAGGAACTGTCAATCATTTATCAGAGGCCCATTGTATGTAGTATTGACACCAAAATTCAGTTCTCCGTATCATATAACTACCAATCTATATTCATTCTGGTTTTGCTTATGAATGGAAGTAATTTATATTTCTATAGCAAAGTAAAAAGTAAGAAAGAAATTTCTTTTTTCTTAGAGAAAGAAAACAGAGCAAGTCCTAATAGGCAATTACAAGAGGGTTACAACCGCATTAACAAATATTTTACAGAGTGTGTTTAATAGGTGTATGGAAATAGATGCAATGTTTTTGGGCAAACTATTTTAATGTAGACACTCATTGACTATTTTCTACCGTAACTAAGGTTAAGAATTGATATTTTAAGAAAAACAAGTGGTCAGAACTCCAAAACACAGAAGCCCATGCCTTCATTTGGTGCAGTCATATGGCTGTACGTAAACTGTATAACAAACACTGTTAGAATTACATCATTTTTTCTTCACACTGTGGTCCTATAAGACTAAAGTTTGTGGTTTACTGATCGGAAAAATTGTTGTTTTGCTGTCTATATAAGCTGCGTTGTGGCCACTCCTTGGCCAAAGGATAAATATATATGGTTTACTATTCTACCAATACATAGCTTCTATTGATGTGTACACTCAAGAGGTGAAACTAAACTAACCCGCTTCATCTCAACAGCTATGAAAGATTTTTGTAGCACTGAGGAGTTTTAATCAGTGACTATTTTGAAGACAGCAGAGCAAGACATGCAAAAAACCCCACAACCAACAAAACAACAAAAAAAGTCATAAAAAGATCATGCACAGAGTCAACTGAAAAAATTAACTCCCTTATATATTCCTAGAGATCCCCAAGTAAATTTAAGGGGGTTTGGACAATTTCTGCAAGACAATCTAGCTTGAGCTGTGTCTCAGCAATCTAATATGATGTGTCAGATATTGGATAAGACAGTCTAAGAAAAATAATAATATGAAATAAATTTGTCCATGGTAAAATACTATTTCTCTGTTAACAATTGAAAACTTGATTTTTATGTTTTCCAGGTCATATTTACATGGCATTTTCCCAGAGAATGTGACCTAATCATAAATTACTGAAAAGATGAAAAAAACCACAGCCCATTACACTTATACACATTTTGTGTTGGGTGAAAACTGGGAAGGAATAACTGCATTGCCAGAAGGACAGAATGTCATCCAGAAGGACCTGGACAAGCTGGAGAGGTGGGCCCACGTGAATCTTATGAGATTTTCAACAAGACCAAGTGCAGGGTCCTGCACCTGGGTCGGAGCAATCCACATCATTAACACAAGTTGGAGGATAAGGTGATAGAAAGCAGCCCTGCAGAAAAGGACTTGGGAGTGCTGGTGGATGAGAAGCTGGACGTGAGTGGGCGCTTGCAGCCCAGAAGGCCAACCGCATCCTGGACTGCATCAAAAGAAGTGTGGCCAGCAGATTGAGAGAGGGGATTCTGCCCCTCTGCTCTGGTAAGACCTCACCTGGAGTACTGTGTCCAGCTTTGGAGCCCTCAATACAAGAAGGACATGGACCTGGTAGAATGAGTCCAGAGGAGGGCCATGAAAATGATCAGTGGGATGCAACACCTCTCCTACGAGGACAGGCTAAGAGAGCTAGGGTACTTCAACTTGGAGAAGAGAAGGCTCTGGGGAGATCTAATAGCGACCTTCCAGTACCTGAAAGGGGCCTAAAAGGCCTGTAGTGATAAGATGAGGGGCAATGGTTTTAAATTAGAGAAGGGCGGATTTAGATTGGATGTTAGGAATAAGTTCTTTACTGTGAGGGTAGTGAAACACTGGAACAGGTTGCCCAGGGAGGTAGTTGAGGCCCCATCCCTGGAGATACTCAAGGTGTGAGGCTTGACAAGGCTCTGAGCAACCTGTTCTAGTTGAGGATGTCCCTGCTCACTGCAGGGGGATTGGACTAGATGACTTTCGGAGGTCCCTTCCAACCCAAACCATTGTGTGGTTGTAGGATAATCAAAAGCCTTCCAGTAATCTTACTTACTGTCCATGTAGAGCAAGGGAAAAAAATCACTGAATCTTAAGTAACCAGTGATGAAAACAACTGGGAGACACCATTTCAATAGCCCTTTTTTAAGCATGGAAACAAAGAAATTTGTAATTGCTAATTATAATGATTGCTGCTGGATAAAGTCTGAATGATTCTCACTTTATCCTTAAGCCAGGTATAGCCTGAAGTAAGAGGCAGCAGATTCACCTCCAGCCTGCAACTAGTGGTAATGATATACCATGTTCTCAGAGTGACCTGTTATCTTTTAGAGAAGGAAATTTTGATATAAAGTGCCTGAATCCATTTCACATGCTTGGATGTACAGCATTATCAGAAGTCCCATGAGTAAAGTGAAGAAGCAGAGAAGAGATGGAGAAGAGAGCAGCTTGGTCAGCAGAGACCCCTCAGGATTGCAGCCAGACGCTGCTGTGCCTTCTTCAGCCCCACAGAAGTATGCTGGTTGTGAAGGCAATAAATCCAACACCTTTTGTAACTTGTACATTCACGTTTTTCAAACTCCTGGCTTGAGACAAAAACTGGCAGTTTGTTTCTGCTATAGAATAATAACAAGATTTTCAACTACACAGCACTTTTTGCCTGGGATTTCAAAGTTGCTATTGCTCTTTAAAAAAAACCCAACAAAACACAACCAAAATTCCAAATACAAATCTGGAAATACTTATACCAAATCTGTCAGGGTAAATAAATACACAAAGCAACTCTCATTTAATGAGAAATGGAAGAACAAGGGGGATCAAGAGAAAAAGTACAGTTTGTGTTGTCTTGTATTGAAATACACTATAAATACTTAAAATGCTATTCTACAAAAAGATAAAGCTTAGGGCTATTAAAGAAATTACTGTAAAATACAAATTCTTAATCAAAATGTTAACGAGTGTCAAGTGTAAAGTCAAAACCAAGTAACTCTTTTATTTGCTGGACAGAACTGTTAAGTCTTGAACTCTTATACAGATGTATTTGAGAAAGTAAATCTTTAGTATATTCAACAACCAAAGCTATGTACTGCAGTTTGCAGAGCAGATTCTGGACTCCTTCCAGGTGATGGAAGCACTCCAGGTAGAGCTGGGATGCTAGGAGAAATTATGGTAGACCCAGAGCCTTCCCCATGCTAGAATAAAGGGTAGCTTATTAGTTCTGGGATTGTGTCATGACCAGCCAGTAGAAAAAAGGGAGCTGGAGATATTCCATGTAAAACGTAGCAAAAAATGGTTTGCAAACAAGGCACTTGTCACAAGCTAGCATTTGTTGTCAGGTTTTGTTTTAATTCTAAACAATATCCTCCAGATATACCAATATCCCAGTTTAGTCCATATCTACACTGCTGCTCAAGCAGAAGTTGGACAGCAACCATAGAACTCTAAGTGAAAAAAAAAATGTTTTAAGTGCAAAGATTGTAATAAATTACTAGTTTACCCTTGAAATTTCAAGGCCTGGGCACACACTTAAAAGCCACAAACACATGAGTGGCCAAACAGTCCCAGACTACTGCCAAGATCCAAAGCCACCACTGAAAATTTGGTGTTTAATTGCCTTTGCTTGGTGATGTTTATCTTGAAGGGATATCGGCATTAAGAGGACATTGTGCAGTGAGGTGACTGCAACAGACATAGCTGGTTCAGGCATGAACGGGAAAACGATAATTTTTGGTTTCCACAAGTATTCTACAGGCAGCGAGCGGACTTAGGTTTTAAGTCTACCCCAGCCCCAATGCCTCGGTGCCAAAAGGCAGCTGGGCTCTGCAATATTGCTGCTTTGCCGTGGTTTTTTTCTATCTTTAACAGTGTTCCAACTTCACAATGTTGTCTGAGCAGCATGAAAAGAAAGGAGTAAATGAAATGAAGGCTTTTACAGTTCCACAGTAGTGTCTGTCACTCAGAACACAGCCACTCTTAATCCCGCTTCCAATAAACACTGGAAAGCATTCTCCTGAAATTCACGTCGCAAAGCAGAGTAAAGGGAAGGGTTCAAATGACTGCCTTGTTCTCGGGCCCTGGAGGATGGCAACAGCGTTACCAGCAAAGTCAGCTTGTTAGAAAAAGGCAGAAACTAGCCCGTAGGTAAACAAGATGATGAAATAAAGGAGAAATACTCTTCATGTGTCCAGAGTCTAGTCAGTCCTTTAAAAATGACAAAATTCAGTGGGACAGATAAGTTGCAGAAACAGGCTAGCTGACTGGGATTTACTTTTTAGTTTTTTTACTGAAAATTGTTCTCATTTCAGAGGAAGAGGCAGGATAGGTCTTTGCATCCCAAATCCAGATGATTTTTCCAAGAAAGGGGATGTATTTCCAAAGTACCCATTGTTAAAGCACAGGCATTGAATCCCTGCTACGTGAGTTAGGGGTTGGAGTAAGAAATTGGAGATCACAGCTATGGCTGTCTCTGCCTGATGAAGATTCACGTTTATCTACAGTCAAGTTGTTTAGTTGGTCCAAGTTTATATACCTACGGAGTTGGTTTTAATAACACCAATCAAATGGATGCACTCAGCCTTATTTGAGATCGATTGAGTATTTAGTAATTCTAGAGTACCATTCAGCTGAGGGTCATTAAAGAAAAACATTATTTCTAGAGCCTGAAGAGAATGATATAGGGACATTTTCTTCTTCCTTCGCTGCTTGAAACTTGTCCCACAGCACTGATAAAAATTTGATTTGATAGCTGTTTAGTTTCTTGTGTCCAATAATGCATAGTTTTGATTCCATTCCAAACAAATAAGTGATCATCAGAACTACACTGGGCCACTATTCATGGCATCAGTCCTTCTGGAAGCCTCACAGAAAGGACATACAGGTTACATAATGGAAAAAAACCCATAAAAGTATAAGTGAAGACAAACTATTCAGGGTATCACAGCATGAAAATGCTTTGTGATTACTGAAATGCCAATATGGGAAGCATTCATGTAATATTCTGTGACCTTTAAAAAAAAAAACCACAGAAGGAACATCTTACCATTTTGAAACTTGCTACCAGCAATGCTCAGTTGAAAGCCTTCTTTCACACCTCCATAAAGGAGAAAGCATAAAAAGTTATGTAACTGGAAAAAACACAAAACCAAACAAAACCACACAAGAGGGAGAACTGCTATAATCCATCCTAAATGGATGGGAGAGGGGAAAGGCAGGAATCTGCCTTCAGTCTCAGGACTAGCACAGCAGAAATAGAAATATACTTCGTCACCTCTCAAGAGCAAGGAGAAAAGCCAGAAGAACAGTCTAGTTCATGCTCTGCTCTCAGGTAGGCTCACCTAGAGAACATCTATGCTGACATTTTAGTCCAGACCAGGAACATGCTCCTGTTGTAACTCTTGTGGTTGTTCTCCCTCACCCTGTTTCTATTCACATCTCAAAGTACACACAGCATGCTCTAAACACAAATCTGTGCTAAAATGTGATCTGGTTGCTGAAAGGTATTTGCCCTAAAGATAAAAAACCTGAGTAGAGTGTGGATGCCAGGTCCATTGATCCTCCTTTAAAAAACAAACAAAAAAAACCCCAAACAAACAAAACCCCACCCCAAAATAACAAAAAAAACCCCAACCAAACAAAAGCAGATATAACCCTGGATGTTATCCACCACTTGAGTTGGACTGTTACTTTTCCAAACAGACTTTCGAAACAGTAAGCATCCAAGAAAGGGAACAAAGAGTTTACTGATAAGGGAGAATTCAGTAAGGGAAAGTGGATGATTAGAGAAGGAGGCTGAAAAGGACGTGGCCTTTTCCCCAGTCTCTAGGAATTGGCCAAAAAGACAAGTTTAAGAAACCAAGGCAGGATATATGACTCTTTCAATTTCTATTGAGTTATAACTGAATGGTTTTCAAGCTTACAACGGAATATGCAGGTACCGCGGAGCCGTAATAGTCCGATTAAAAATGCATTATAGATTCCAAGCAGACTAAGCTATATCTTTTGGAAACTCAGTGGAATTTATTAGTCCTTGCAGACTGGCTGCTGTTATGATCAAAACCAATTATTCATGTTAAAAGGTGACCGTCAGTTTTAAAAATGTCCCAATATAACCCAAGCCTCCTGCTAACATACAGTTTCTAAGCTATGCAGAAAACAGACCTTTAGGGGGTATAGCATGAATTACTTATTGGCCTTCTAGAGCCATTCTTTATGAAAGAATTAGGATCACATAACTACAATGGTGAAGAGAACAAGAGAATCTTTGAAATGCAGGAACAGTACTAGATACAAGTATTTTAAAATAGAAAATCAAACCAAAAGTGAACCCAGTTCAAACTGTCCAACCACAACTGAAAATAAATTATTATTTCAAAAGTACTTCTGCAAATTACACCTCCAGCCGACGCCCCAGCCACAGTTAACCACAAATCTAAGCCAAATCACAACGTTTTACTGGGCATATTAGTTGTCACTGTCAGTTCTTCTCAAAAGATTTTAAAGAGAATCATTGTTTTGGCAATATTTGCAGCACAGTCATATTTTCAGTTCATCGAGGGGAAAAGTTTAAAAGAAGTTAACCAAAGAATATTATTTCTAATATATACATAGCGTTCCTAAATATCGGTAAGTTTAAGCCAAGTGAAACTTTTTGGTGGCACTTGACTTGCCAAGGGGTGTCTGATATTTTTCTGCTGACACACAAAAAACACAATACAGATCAGTGCTTTTGTTTTTTTTTTTCTAGCTGCATGAATCCTCTTATCTCACCTCAAGACATCTGGCAAGATGGGAAAACAGATGCAGGATATTGACATCTTCATTCAAGTCACTCACGACCTACGAAGAATCTGACTGAAAAGCATGATCCCTTCTTGAGCTGTACCTTAGAGTGGATGTTAGCATGTCACCCCCACTTCATTACATTTTGATATAAATACAGTCAAAATACGTGTGCTTACACCAGAGGCAAAATGACTAGCATGTATAACATTGCACCATTGAGGAAGCAGAACATGAACTTTTTTCTGCATAACCTACAGTTTCTCTGGACCCCTCTAGCTCTCACTAACAAGGTAAAAACACCCTGTACCTCTACTTTCAGACCAAAAAAAGAAGCAGAATTTGCATCCGTTTTTTCAGAAGTCTTTATTCTCTGCTTGACAGTGTCCTAATTCTTAAAACAGTAGATAATAACCCATTTCTAACATTTTGAGCTTTTTTAAAAAAACAACTCATTCTCCTTTTCTCTGAACCCAAGAAAGGGGAGATGAACACAAAACATTTAACAGCAGTTGAAAAGAAGGCATTGAGAAGAAAGCATTGAGAGTGCAACACTGAAACACACAGTAGTAATATTCTCTGTGACAACTGTAGTACAAGCAGATTCCCCTATCGTGACTAAAATACTGCTTCCAGACCTCAGCTGACTTAAGGATGATCAGTACTTCTACAAGAAGCAGTCAAATACCCCATTACTCAAAAGCTAATTGTAGATACAATCCCAGCTTCCAATTCCACTGCAGCCACTCTGTTCACAGGTTCCACCAGATCTGTCTTGTCCCCTTCATCTCCTGTTAAATACTATGACCTGTGCCATCCACTACTCATCATTTCATTTATCTATGTCATTCTCTTCTGTCTCCTGCAATTGCTCTCTCATTTTCTCAAAGCCTTGTTCTACCTCAGCAAGCAACCTCAGAAAGTTTATGGTTCTTGGAAGAAAGAACCTGGTGGAGATCTCAGGGAAGCAGAGAAGTCTTAAACACTTTGGCACTCTCTGGCTCGCAGAGCTTGCTGTATCATGGATATGAAAGAAGCAGATGAGCAGGGATACCTTACGCAGTAAAGGCAGGCACAAAAAGGTACAAATGAAAAACTCCATATATTTAAGGAAAAAAAAATAATCAAAAACTCATTCTTTCCCTCCTTGGGCAGTTGTTTGAATATTTTTATTGCATGCTTTAACACCAAAGTCTATAAGGGGCACCATAGACAGCACCTATCATCTTTAGCAGGTATCCAGTTACAAAGCACTGAGGACATTAAAGAAATGCCCTCAGTAAAGGGTCTCCTGCTGCAAAAGGCAGGTTAGAGGCACAGTAACTCCCTGGATATTCCCACTTGTCTGTCATTTCTCTGGCTGGTGAAACCAGCAGTGGCAGTGGTTCCATGGCAGTCACTTCCAGGTAAGGCAGACAGGCTGCCCCTGCACCTACTTCTCCCTAACTACTGCTGCACTGCTCTGCCTTCTTCCTTGGGCTTCCTCTCTTGGATTCCTGGGTCAAGCATGAAGAAAGGGCTAGGATGGACTTAGTAAAAGGGATGAGATGCCTCAGCTACTGTTTTGGATGAGGATGCTGAACTTTCAGATCAGTGCTAGAGAAGAGGAGCTATTGCCTTTTAAAATTGAAATAACAGAGCACTTCAGAAGCCTGTGCTGCAGCTGAAGAGTCTGCAGGAAGCTTTGCAAAAACAGTGCAAAAATCAAAGCAGTACTTCTCACACAGCTACTCATACGCAGGGCGTCTTTCACACAATTAGCAATGCACTGACATTTTATCATAGAGCAAGTGAGGAGGCCCCAAGACCTCAAGACCTGGAACCATAAACTGGCCAGGTGCAAAACCTGCGTACACTCCAAGGGGATTTGTTACACTAGTTACCCACGTGGTGGTTTGAGACACCCTTGCAGGAATCGTGCTTCACATACTACCCACAGCAAATCATTACTGCGTACGGTATATATTTACCAAAATTCTACACATGAATGAGCTATAAATTCATATTCACCCATTTCCAGAACTCTCGATGTCAAAGCTATAGGCGGAAGAGTAGCATAGAGGAAGAAAACAGGAATTTTTACTTCTATGCCTGAGCGCTATGTTGCAGCTGAGCTCTAGATAGCTGCAAAAAGTATGTGATGTTAGCGTACCCAAGCACACACATTTCCCAGACTAGCTTTCAAAACCTTTGGTTTATGTTATGTTTCATTGCTGGCAGCAGAACTGTTGTACCTACATATCTAGCGCAAGTGGCTGTAACATCCATAACTCTGAAATGTCACACGCAGATGTGCTTTTACAGTTTACAACTCTGCTCACATGCCTGCTCATAATTCGAAGAGCGCTTACACACTGTTTCCACTGCATAGCTAAGTTATTTCATAACAAGATAAGAATCTCTGCTGCAGCATATGAAAAAGATTTGCTTGGAATATTCCAGCTACACTGCAATTGAATGGCTCATTGCATTACGTATATCCCAATTACAGAAACCAGAGAATCCAGTGGTGGGTTCAAGTTACCTGTTTTCTCTACTCTTATTGGCAGTTTTGAGCACCCATCCTATTCATCTCTCAGAGCACCATCTAATCTAGAAGATGACTAAAATGACAGCAGTTTAGACCAAGCCACCTTTAAAAGCATGAGAATCCAGAATATTTGCTTTTAGGGCATACTCATTTTTAAAATAGAGTACCATAAAAAAAAAATTTTTAAAAGTCACATATGTAGTTTAAAGACTGACATAATCTAAAAGTATGAACATTGAAAACACAAACATAACTACCTTAGACTATGAAACATGTAGTCTTGGCCCAAAGTGAAAATTCATGCTCCTAACACTTGCAAAGATACGTTGAGAAAAGAGCAGCTGCAAGAGGTCCAGCTCACTAAGAGGACAGTCTGAGTGAGCAGTTATAAGGTAATTTTGAGTAAGTTAGTGTCACCCACTACACTAAATAGGACTAAAGACTGTCTCTGTGTTTGTCTTTAACCTGTTTCAAGACTTCTGTCTTCCAAGTCACTTAAACCATTCTGATTATTTAAAGTTTCATGTTACAGTCCCAACTGTATTTTACTTCATTAGCA
The DNA here is from genome assembly GCA_013396935.1 of Baryphthengus martii. Classification (NCBI taxonomy): domain Eukaryota; kingdom Metazoa; phylum Chordata; class Aves; order Coraciiformes; family Momotidae; genus Baryphthengus; species Baryphthengus martii. Next base: position 168,987 of record VWZK01012371.1, read on the forward strand.
CTACTCATGAATAAAGCCAGGAGAATAACCAAACAACTGTTTCAGCACCAGAGGGCTGATGCATAATGCGTATAGTTGATGTCACTTATATTGCACCCCAGCGTAATCAATAGGAACAGTACACATGTCCTGAAGACATCTTACGACCATCTCATTGGACAGTTTTGTTTCAAATATTTTGGAGGACAACAGATGCAACTGACTTTGGCAATTTTTTTTCTCTACTGCCATGTTTGTGCTAAACAGACTATTTGTACCAATCTTCTCACTAATCCATGACTTCTAGAGGTGAAAGGGGGACTTACAATGAAAAAGAATTGCTACCTTGAACATAACTGGACTGAAGCAAATGCGGTAGAAGGATTTTGCTAAGCTAAGAGCAATATTAAGCGCAGAAAGGGAGAGGAACCACACAGAAACTGTTTTCCAGAGGAAACTGCAGTAGACCACCAGGATGACAACTGAATCTCAAAGTGCGGCTACTCTTTAGTTAAGCTGTTCATAGAGGAGGCATTTGCAACCTTTCCCTTTCTAGATACGCGAAGTAAAGCATCTATTCAATTCACTCATTACTCTGCGTGGTTACTAGAAGCCACTAGGGCTACTATTAAGGAGAGATTTCAGCTAAAACCTTTCGACGTTCAAATGCATCTGGTGGTGGAAGGCACGGTGCCGCTAACATCATAAGGGGTCGCTGCACCTCTGAATGCAGCTGCTGGAATAAATGCACTTCAACTCTACCTTCCCTTGCCCCACTGCAATCTGTCCTGTCCTGCCTAACTAAAGTAATCAAACCAACTAACAACAACAAGGACAATACTCAGCTTGGAAAACAAAATATCAAAATATACCAAACCCCCTTTATCTAAAACAGTGTATCACCTCAGCCACTCTATATTTTGACCTGCTACTGCAAGAACCCTGTTATATTATCTTTTTCTTTGCTTGTTCAGAACACCCATTTGCTTTGCAGCATCTTACTGAACAGAGTGAACAGTGAAGCTGTCGAATAAAAACACATGTATGTTCTTTCAACTTTTCAAGTAAAAGAGGGAAGTGGTAAAAATAGAAATTTACTTTAAGGAAGGAATTAGCATGGGTGCGAAAAAACTCCACAACAACAAAACAAGGAGCTTCAGCCTAGTTCCCCTTAGATGACTTTCTATCATAGCCTGACTTTACAATCGCCATCTGCCAGAAAGGCAAGTTCCTCAGACGTGATCTGTATTTCTTGTTCTTCTTCCATTTACCAGCAGATCCTAGAAAATCCTCCACAATTTAAGTCACAAAGCCTCATTCGCCTTTTTGCTTCTTTAAAACACAATGCAACTGAGTTCATGATGCAATTTATTTCTTCTGTTGTTACGATCTATATATATACCGTGGATGGTTAGAGTTACAAAGATCTTTTACACCAGTGTAGTTTGTTCCTTCTCATGCTGATACGCACGTGTTTAGATGTGCTTCAAAGGGCTTGTAAACCAAGACATCTTAAAAACGAGCAAACTGCATTCATACTGCAAGGAATTTGCCATTTAAAAAAACCCCAAAACATTAGCAGCGCTAAAGGAGTTTAGTTTGATTCAGCTGCCCCAGACTTCGCCTCGCCTTGCAGTTCTGGAAAGCTACGATCTTCACCTTCCCTTAAATTCCTGCAAACAGATAGCTGCCTTAACTACCTGTCTTCAAAAGTAAAACGCATCTATCTTGGGGCTTTTCAGCTGACAATTTAATAGCATTTTCTACTGTGCATACACTGGCGTGCATTTTCTATTGCCTGTAACCATGCCTTTTCAGAAAAGTGATTTTACTTCGATCTTGCCAGAGAGGCATGGCTCGTTATGGCAAACCTAGATGCCAACTTTGAGGTTTCAAAGGTTTTTTTCTGTTATCTAAGTAAGGAAGGCATTTTTTTTCCCCAAGATCATACGGGAAAGGCACATTGATTTTTAGCGTCCTGTCACTCTGGAAAGTGCACAAGGAGTTTTCCTCGAGTTTTCAGATTACCTCCTGTGAATTCCTTTGGTTTTAAAAAGAAAACTCCTAGTTCGATTGCTACAGCGTTTGTACCAAAGCGAGAAATAGCCGCCTCGCTCCACTCCGCACGTCTCAAGGAAGGCAGCAGACAAGAGTTTATGAACTGTAATTACCAGCTTACCCACTCAGGCTCCTTCCTAAAAAGAGAATCATTCATCACCCTCTTTTGTGCTACCGACTCCTTAAAAGGCCTACTCAGCTTTAAATCCAGTGTATCCCACCGCAGCCAGGCTCCCTAAGAGCCTGCGCCAGGGCTACCTAGACGGATTTCAAAGGGAACGTCGCTCGGCTTGTCTGCCTTATTTGGGAAATCCCAACTCTGCAAGGCTTGCTTGGCACAACCTCAGTGAGCAAGCCTTCGTGAACCTGGAGCTCTGAGAGATTTCACAAGAAGGAACCTCAGTTTAGATAAGTGACTAGAACCGGCGAGAAACAGAAATGAGAGTGAAAAGGGAAGGCGGGCTGACGAGATCCCGAGTGAAACTCACAGAGTTAAATACAACCCCGAAGCGGTCCGGCAAGGAGCCCTCCGACGGGCTTTGCGCGTTTGGCGTAAAAATCTTCAGGAAGGAGGAAAAGGAAGGCCGGGGAGCGACCGAGGGGGCGGGCGGGCCGGCGCTAACCAGCCGGGCAAGTCGCCAGCGGCCCGGGGACACCCCCGGCGAGCGGCCTGGGGACCTCCG
>VWZK01012371.1:172124-269284 GCA_013396935.1 Baryphthengus martii
CGGCCGGAGCGGCATTGGCGAAGCCGCCGCCTCCTCCCGCCGCCCGCCAGCTGCGAGGGGCGCCCGTGTTGACAGTCTGGTAAATGGTTACACCGATTTCCCTGGCGCGGCCGGGACGGTGCCAATGGTGCGGGGGAGAGGTGGGGGAACGGGAGCGGCACAAAAAAAGTGCTACATCGGTAGTAACGTGCAAAAATCCTACCACTTTTTTACATCGGTAGTAACATGCAAAAAAATCCTACCACTTTTTTTTTTTTTAAAAAAATGTGATACTTTAAAAGCTTGATATAAAGAATATGTATAGCTTAACAGGGATCAGAGGCCAGCATGATTTAAAAGGAAGAGACATAAACAGGAACGTGACAAAAACCGAGTAGAAAAAAAAAAATCTGTGTACGTTTCATAACACGAGAACAAGACTAAATGAAACCAAAGGGAAGGAAGCTAAAAAAACTAGGGTATGCGAAGACAATTCACTGTGGAACTCCCTGTCACAGGAAGTTGTTGAGGTCAAGCACTTCTGCATTGGAGGGATTTCACATGCATGGACACACTGGAAGGTGGCACCTCACACACCACAGCTCACAGCCTTTCCAGAAAAGATCCGACTACGTTTTTACTCCTTACCATGGAGCTCTGACTGGAGACATTCAACAGTGGCTCCGTTTGATGAGGGTTAGATGGACTATGCAGCCGACCCATTCTGGCACTTCCCACAGAATATTTCAAAGTCCTCCTAGCACCATTTATGTTAAAAGTGTAGGTTTTGAAAGTATTCTGAGTCAAAATACACATTCCTGTTCTGTCAGCAAAGGTACAGAGTTTTAAATCAAATAAAATTCCCCAGCTGCACTGGTGTTATGGCTGTTAAGAGCTGAAGTTCTATGTACACATTCTCTTTTCCTTAATTAGAAATTCTTTCTTCTTTAACAATTTCACAAAGCACATCCAGTCTCAAAACAGACACTGTTTTTGAAAGTGTATTGTTCAAAATCCATTCAGTCTGATGTACCCAGCCTTATTAGCACAGTGCAACATACTTGGTTTAAAAAAAACCCACAAAGCAGGTTGATTTCATGAAAAGGCTAGGAGGTAGTGTAATTTAAACTTAAGGCTACCTACCTGTTGATTACGAATTGTAGATTTCGCCTCATTCTGCTTGGCTTACAAACTTTTGTGGTGCTCAAGTAGCGACAGGAGTTTGGCCTACATCTCTCCAGATTGTGACTCTGTTCAGATCTGTATTTGTTCAAGTCAGGATACATTCTGCTCACAACGAGTCCTTTTTCTTTGTGGGAGAAAAAGGAAGAAATAAGTAAATGGAGGCTGCATTCAGGAAGTCTTTGAAACAGTCTCTGAGAAACAGTTTTCTTTTTCCTTAAAGTTCCTCCGGAGTTCATTTTCTGCTTCTAATGTGCTGTTTGCCAGTAAGGGCTAATCCTTTTGTCACACTCTCTCCTTTTCCACTTGGCTCACATTTCTATCCACTTCCCCCCCCCCTCCCCAAACTGTTCTCCTTTCTTCTGGAAAATCATTTCCCCAGTACACCAGACCTTCCCCAGGCCCCTGCTTCAGCCCCAGCTCTGAGCAGCTAGCCCCTTCGCAGCCTCCCACTGGCCATGATGCTTGCAGACCCCAGCAGTCACCTTGGCTGCATTTCTGCATGGATTCCTATCACCCATGAGCTGTATGGGTGCAACATTATTCTGCTCTTTTCAATTTCAGTACAGTTTCCTGAGGCACATGAATGACAACTGAGAATTCCAGCTCTATAGAAAGTCTAGAACTTTTGCTATTTAGGAAAAAAGGAGCCATTTCATTCTATATAGATATTTTAATATTTTTAAAAGATCAAGCGTGTTCATTTGTTCCAGTTCATTTTCCAGCCTGTGACAACAGCAATGGCTATGTGGCTAATAGACACTTCTGTGTTTCCAGTCTTTACCAGAACTACATTTTAATACAGGGTAACCTGAAAAGAGGGAGAGGAGCACAGTCATCTCATATGGTATGGAGTGCATTTGCCCTGCTGGATATACTCTGGAGAAAGTAGGGAACCCCTTTAGTTCTCCAAGTTAATGCTGCTTGCTTGTACAGCAGCTTTCATTCAAGGATTTAGGAGGTGTTAGAGATACCATTGCTCAAAAGAGAGTTCTGTCAATACATTACATGCTCCCTTCTTCCCAGAAACTGGAAACTAGACTGCTTTTTTGGCAGGAGTCACCCAAGAGTTTCCTACAATGTCATGCTCTTAATTCTCGAGATTCTAACATTTGTTTATTTGCAGATGCCATTGGGTATACACTACATGTTTTCAGCTACGTAAAATTATTTAGAGGAGCATTAGTACTGTATGCTGCTTTTGCATCAAGTGGGCTTACGCTATCTTTGGAACAACACATAGCTTTCCACAGTTAAACTGTTGACTGTTTTCTACACAGTGAATGCTTTACTTGGCTCCCCCCGCCCTCCCAGTTTTGTCCTGGGTTGGCTTAGCTTGGAACTGAGCTGTGACAATGATTGACACATAGCTGTACACAATATTTGGAAAGTGACCTAATGAGGGGCCAAAATAGCAACAGATTGAGAAACGATAAGATCATAGGGTGTAAAATAGTCACACGTCCTGTATGTTGCTGTGCGATTGAAAATTTCTGGAGGAGAGCGCTTGGAATAAGAGACGGCACTTGTGAAAAGTTGCTATTATACAGGGCTTGCAAGTCTGCATGGTGGTGCCTGTGTATGTGACTTGCATGCTGACCAAAGGAACTGGACAGAAAAAAAAATAAAAGTGCCAGCACCCACAGAGTAGTCTTGCACTTCACCAAGATTTTTGTCCTCCAGACTTTTTCCACTACAATGGATGCCTTCTAAATAAACATGATGAACACAGCTGTTTGGTGCATAAAAGCCCATTGTACGAGAAAAAAACCCCAATAATAAAGGTTTAAACAGTAAAGCAACAATGAGTGTTTTGTTCCATATGCAAGGCTCATTTTGCAAAACAGACTTGCTTTAAAAAGAACTTTACTGCAGCATTTATTGTCCTAGATATGAAATGAAAGCACGTTAGAACATTAGAGATGCATTAGACTGGCTATTGAACTGAGCTCCACCCTCATTATAACACCATCCATCAGAGCCAAGTATTTGAGGTTTTTGTTGTGGGACTGGTTACATGGGATTTAGTGTTTGAGACACAGCCAGGTAACTGTGGCTTTGTGTCACTGAGTGGTATAATTGAGAAACCTAGAATAAGGGTGGAAGAGACTCATGGGATTTTTCTTTACTCGCAGTAGGCATCCTACTAGATCAATGCTGGCTTCGGTCGAGAAGAGACAGCAACCAGTAACTAGAAATTACCATATTATAATCAAACTTGTTTCTTTGAAGCTAGAGTGCTAATTCCAGTGCAAGACAATATTTACACGTGAGAAGGAGCCTGTGTCCTAATGAATTCTTTGCCCGTGTGCAATGCTCTGCATGTCTTTCAAGAGGGGAATTCCTTCTAGAAACCTCTATGGCAGCCACTGTCTGGATCTAAACTAGATTTTATTTGAACAGAAATAACTACATACACTAGATTATAAAATAATCACTGTTTTCAAAAAGTAGTTCACATTTCTGACTTGGGGACTTCCAGTTTCAATCCTTATAGGCAAGACTTGAAACTAACTGGGAATGAGAGAATATGGTCTAGTTCAGTTTGGTACAGTAAGGTACAGATGACTCAGAAAATTTCTGGAATTAAGAATAAAGTTTAGAGAGTATACTGTGGAAAATCCTACGTCCAATTCCTACGTCCAATCTCCTGTTTCTCTGCCTCAGGTCTGCAGCACTGGCATAGATACTGTTTATCAGGCAGCTTCCTAAAGTAGCAGAGTTGATAGGATAGTGATATTCATATATAAAAAACAACAAAATCCCGTGAAACACTGTCAAAACCAAAAATGTATGGAAGGAAGCTGGTATATCTTCATAAAATACATCTTATGTCAAACTTGTTTTCCATCTGTCTTTCACAGAATTAGATGAATACACAGTAGCTTGATACTTGAAGAAGAAAGACCTGTTATGTAGCCTAGATGAGTTAATTTGGAAGATGATTAGATTAAAAAAATGCCTCATTCTCATAGTATCAGAATAAAGGGATTGCCATATAAGATCAGGCTATTGACCACTAAATTATCTCTGAGATCTGTCATATCGCTGAGAACAACCATGATTACAAGATTGAAGAGAACAAAACACCTTGAAAGAGGCTGCTCACAACCACTAGTTGCGAGGTCTTAAGACCAATACAGAGATGCAGAGGAGCAGAAATTGCCATGTGTTCTAAAACACTTCCAATTCCTCTTATATTGTAGACTATTATTAGCATTCTAAGACAGACCATATTTCTGATACACCGAGTGCTCGATGTGCTCAGCACTGCAGTGACTACTTGTATTATCTCCTCTTATTTAAGCATAGTTACTGACAGAGTAGTGCAGTGTACAGGTTGTCTATGGTACATGATGATATTTTTTGTTATTAGTGATTACTGTTTGATTGATTTCCTCAGCTTTTTTCTCACTATTTTGCATGTGAGTACTAACATTTCGTTGCCCTTGGCCTTGTACAAATTTTACTGAAAAGGCAATAGTTCAACAATTCCTCCCATTGGAGGATTCTCTGCCTCAGGAGGATTGTACTTTACAGATATTTTGTGGCTACTTAAAGTGCCAGTCAGCTCCTGTCAGAGTGCTTTTCAAGAAGTGAAATGTCAATTCTCATGTTGGTCCTTGTAAGATATTCCAGGGAGCTGAATCTGTGTTAGTCAGAAGACAATATGCATCTTGGGGTCTTGGTGGCATCAGGCTCCTCTGTCCTCCCATACAGGCAGCTCTAGAGCCCTTTTGAAGAGATTGTCTCAGCAGATGAAGTGCAGCTTTCATAGCCCACTCTCTATTCTAGACTCGAAGTCTCAGATCCTGTTACAGGTATTTGAGCTAACAACTGCTCTATTTCCAATTCCAGATAGATATGTACTTGAAGTGCAAAAATTCAGGTTTTTGAGTCTAGGAGCATACTTTTTTGCCCCCTGTTCTTATTTCTGCAGCTGTGGCCTCTTGCATTAGCTACTTCTGTCTTTGGAAAACACCCTCTTCTGCTAGAGAAGAACAACATATGTAACTGTACTATAGGAAGTAGAGTCTGAAAATAAGATCTATATTTTGTACAAGAAGTTAGAAAATCAAGTTATCAAACAAATCACTCTTCCATTTGTATCCCCTAGGTATGACTTTAGGTTTCTCTACTCTCTAGGGTTTATTTTTTATTTTATTAAGCTCACCGTACTGCATACGTTAAATACTCTTATTCTTCACACTGAGGGTGAGTTACCTAATAGCAATTTGATTGCAAAGGAAATACGCAAGAACCAAATTTGGTTCTCTAAAGCAAGTGCTCTAAATACAGTTAATGTTGCTTTTACTCAGGCTTTCTCATCTGAGTAAGAACAGCAGAAAGCTCCCAGAAGAAGTAGTGAAGAGATGTTGAAGGTACTCCCAACACCCATAGCCTATTTTGTTGCTTCCTTACCCCTCACCACACCTAAAGCAAACGGTACTGTAGCTCTGCTCTAGCTTTAACTAATTCAAACATGATTTACAACTCTGCTTCAGTTTATGATAACAAAAGATATTATCCACCTTAGTCTTCTGCAGCTACTTAGTACCACATCAAAGGCTTGAACCATCTTTGGGAAGCTGGCAAGAGCTGAAGTATTAGTTGCTGAACCTAAATCAAGTCTTCAAGAAGAGTGATACAGGCTTCCTGTGTTACTATTGATTTCTTTGCGACAGAAAAAAAAAAAAGCTAGCAATAGAAGATAGACCAATTATATGTATTCTTCCCAATTAGTTTACAATTATTTCCAGTTCTTAAATTGCATTGTATTTATGCAAACTCCTTGTTGAGAGGAACACTGGCATTCATGTTGTGTCTCACAGATATGTCTATGTCTTGAAATACTTGCCAGGCAATACATAGGAAAAAAACCCCAACCTAACTCATAAATGTAAGAAAAAGCATGTGGAATTCTTGTTACAATTCTACTTTATACACGCAGCTTTCAGTTACAGTTATTTTATGCACTTGGAGTGTCTGCCATCCCAAGGCACCCGAAGGGGTGATGTATCTGTATATTGAGTAATGGTTTCTGATCCCTTCCTCTTTTGCTCTGCAGACACAAACTCAGTTATTCAGAATAGAAAAGGAAGATCCTTCTCCAGTGCACTGCACAAGTGATCAGACAACAAAGTCTGATTTGAACAAATTTATTAATTTATGAAGTGTATGGAATGAATAAATGAATAATCAAAAGGTGGGCAAAACTCCTTTTATCCCCTTCTCTTCTCCCTCCTTTTGTTGTTTCTTTGGGCGATTTGGTGGAGTTGTACAAGAGAGGCAGCAAACAACTTTTATCAATGGTCCTGTTACTTTAGTAATAAACAATTAGAAGAAAAGATCCCATTGACAGTCACTAGGTGAGGATTAATGCAAAGGAAAGTTTCCTAGTTCAGAGTTTAAGGGGGCCATGAAAGGATTCTGACATCTTATTTAAAGGATATTTAAATTGAAGACCAGAGGATCTTTTCCATGCTACTTTAAGCAGCATGAAAAAAAACAATGACAGTGCAATTTCAGAAGAGTATAGGCACACATGTTGCTAAGCTAAATCATACAATATTGATAGTACCTATTTGCATACAAACAAAAGCAAATGTGTTCTGGTACCCGAACTAGATGCATACATATAAATGTTGCCCAAGAAGTGATACTGGGTTATCACCTTCAAGCTTCTGAATGGTTTTGTGAAATGTAACAGTGAGTATCTGTACTTCTCAGTTTCCTTTCCTCAGGAAAATTGCCAGCAGCATCATGCCCATTTTGCCACTCTCCTGAATTGCCCTTCTTCCTCTTTAAAGCCACAATGAAATTATTAAATTAAATGAGAAGCATATAAGTCTCTGCTTCATGACAGTTTACTTAGTTTCTGTCTGGGTTCCACAGAAGTTATAATGGATCAAAGGAACCAATTAAATTTTATAAAGCCGCTCAAATCTGACCGTAATGCTTACATAATTCAGACAGCATTTCGTAAGTATCACAATTTAGATCACTTCTTTTTCCCTGCAGGTTGGTTTTTATTCTCAGAAAAATTACAGGTAATCTGTGATCTACTAAAATTAGAACCTAAAGCAATAGACAGATTCACTTGAGGAAAGCAGAATGAATTCAGGGTTACGAGGCCTGGGCTCTGTGTCCCTCATTGCCTAGCCAGGCCAGCACAGCTGTTCAGTGGTTTTTAAGTTTTAACATATCACAAGCCTAGCCCATTACTTTGTCATGTGTTTTTATGTAAGCAAATACTAAAAAGTCCAATACTGTGCCTAAGGGGAATTTTAAGGAGCTTCTTGTAGGCACTTTTTCTTAGCTCGTTCAAGTGCTGCTGATAGGAGAGCTTCTACGTGATCTTCTAAACCTGTATCTTAGGAAATGCATTTTGTATTTCTGCAGATTTAACTTGAATATAAGCAAATGCCCTCATGGCCCATGACTCCTGCTCTTATATCCGAAGCAGAAATAGATTCCTGCTGTAGTAAACCACCACCCACACCTACTCCCTGCACATAAAAGGATTTAGTGTCTGTTTTGAATGAACACAAGTGCAATACTCTAGAAGGATCACAGGAATATGGATATTTTTATTTACGTTTCATCCAGCTAAGTGCCAACCAAGTCAAAATTTTAAAGTGATCATCTTGCTCCCATAAGTTTCTGCTGCCAGCCTAGGAGTTCCAGGTTTCTAAACCTGATTGCAATTATAAGCAGGGGAATTGGACCCTATATTTCTTCACACTAAGCCAGATTGTTAGGCAAGTATTTGTGTGTAAGCATTAGGGCCGTGGATACCTGTGGTTGAATCAAAAGCAAAGGAACTATTGTACAGTTATTACATCCTGAAAATGGGGGATTAGTAAGAGATCTTAAGAGGATTTGGGTATCAGTCATCCCTGAAATACAGAGGTGATCTTATAACCATCTTTTTCCAACATACATTGCAACTGAAATTAGTAGAGTAATGGATTCATTCCTCTAATAGGCTCAACCTGGAAAAAAAAATCCTTAGGCCTACTTAGAAACCAAATTGTTCAGTTGTTATTTTATAATTTATCTGAAGCAGATTGTGAAATTTTAGGCTTACTTGCTCAGATCACACTTCAAGCTTTGCTGTCTCACAACTGATTGAGAAGGTGGTTTCAAATGTAGATAAAACTATCTAAAAGCCTGTCGTTTAGTCGATGGAAATAATTTATTTTCCTCACTGTATTCAATTTAATAAAAGTTTTTGTCTTCCCATGAGTGCAGGAACTGAGGCCCTAAGCGCATTGCGAGGGGCCCGTTCTGGGCAGATGATGTATTGTTTCTACCTCTGAGAGCGACCTTAGCTTTGCCTCTTTTAAAATTTGGCAGCCATCACAGTGCTTTTTGTGCCAAGAAGGCATTACTGAATGTAAATGATATAAACAAAATGGTCTCAGACTTAAAGTTCTATTTAACCCAAAATGGACATTTTGTAGGCAAAACCTTTCATCGTGCAAGAGCTGCGCAGGAGGTAAATGCTTTGCTAAGTGTGTCTTGAACAGGCACATATCTGTTTCCGGGTGTTATTTTTCTTACGTTTGGAGTGTCAAAAGACCCACCAAATGAGAGGAAACCTGACTCTTGTTTTTCAAACTGCAGGTCAGATTGAGACAAGATTTCCTGCAGGAAACAGAGATAGTAACAGAAAGTGCAGGGGTCAAAACATGTCCATCCGTTTCTCCCCTCACTTTATGCTATACAACTTTCATAAACTCCTCCTCATCCAAGAGCCCTATCTCAACAAAATAGGCTTGTTCTTCAATGTGAGGAGGCAGTGGGGTTGCGGTATCTGGTAGAGGCCCTCCCCATGGCCCGCTCTCAGAAAGGTCAGGGAGGTTGGTGGTCTGCAGCCTGGGGGAGACTCAGCTGCAGGCAGTTGAGGGACTGGCCAAGAAATGAAAGCTCCTGTGGGGATGTGTTAAAGTAATTTGCAACGTGAATGGTCTCCGTTGTCCCTAATATAGTACTCATGTGTTAGAACTTCTCTTTAACATAAGTGGACAGTTGTTTAGTGTTCAGTGAATGAAAAGGATCCCTGCAGAGCTTGGTGCAAGGTTTAGAAACTTCCTCCAAGACTGTGCACCTCTGACCAGAGGAAATCTCTGTTCTTTCCTTTCCACATCTGCCATTAAAGGCTGTTTGTGAGGTCCCTGTACATTGTGTAAAAGAAGTGTCCTCGGTGATACCCGCAGCAAACCATTCCCTGACACTTGCCAGCAGAGAGCTGAGAGGCCTACCTGAGTTTCAGCAAGCCTAAAGATGGCAACTGAGTGACTTTTTAGCTGTCAGTGTTTTGTTGCTTGTATACTACTACTGTATAGTAGATGGAGAGCAGCATTTTTAAAAAATTTTTTTTTTAAGATCTAAAGATCTGTGAAACTCATTGAATGCTTTGGATCAAAATGTTAAAAGATCAGCAGATTTACAGCAAGACAAGGTGGTGGCCGTGAACTGAAGGTACATTGGTCATACACAGAGGAGCATGTTGCACCCACATGCTATTCTGCAGAGTCTCAGCAGTGATGAGCAGTTACAACCTGAGACACCACAACCAGCTGAGCTGTCAGATCTGGAATAACTAGGTTATATAGATCTATCCACTGGATTAAAGCTTCATTACCCTACCATTGACTGTCTTCGCAACTATGGGCAAGTCATGCTGTATTCATAGCTGTCTCTTTAAAATACTGTTTCTGCAAAACAAAAGTCCTGGTACCATCTATTTGAAAGTATTTAGAAGTAGGCATTATTAGCAGTTTAATATAAGCATGTATTTATCTAAACTCCCCTACAGAAGAAGGTTGAATTAAGGTATGTTTGGCTAATCTAACTGCCCAGGAATGATATAATTAAGGTTTATTTCACTAATCTACATTGATCTGTGTTTTCAGATGAGGAACTTGGGCTGACTTTAGTAAAATGTGAATTACTCAAAGACCATATTTTTAGACAGCTAACTTCAGCATTGACTTGAGAAGGAAACAGAAATTTTCTTTTTTTCATCTGGGCAAGCATTTTCTTCACTGAGTGATGAGCTTTGCTTGCTGTTGTCCAATATAAAATGTTACTGAGTAAACTCTTCAACTGTTTTCTGTAAAAGTATCTGTAATTTATCAGAGAGATTAAAGCAGACACAAGCCATACAGGAGCAGTTTTTGAGATTTTCCAGTTCAAACTTGGTAATTAAACTTCTCTATTTCTTCTGGCTCAAAGTAATACAACTAAATTTATGAAAGTATTTTCATTTAATCCTTCTATTTTCAGAAGGGTTTGGGGTTGGCTATAAACATTGATTCTATATTGGATATTTTCTTTGGGGACAAAAGCAGGGAACTATTTTGATCACTTACAAAGAACTGAAGCACAGAAAAGTAATGGTTTTAAAGTGCTCTTCTCTGCACATGATAGTCATCAGGTGCAACTGCTGATGGTCCTCAGGTTAAGTTTTGTAGATGAAGACATGCACAACACTGAAGCTACCCAAACAGTAATTCAGGTTTCCATGTCCCCTGACATGAAAATAGCAACTGAGTGAAGGCAGTGACTTGTCTATACTACTATTTTATCCATGACACAACATCGGGATGTACTCAGTACTTCATGAAAAGCTGAGCTGATAGCTTAAGCACATTTGACATTTCAGTGCAGGCCTGATAATTAGCATGGCTAGTCTGGTTACCATCATACATGCTTTGCGGACTGGAGAATATTTGTAATTTACAGATTATGAAAACCATACTATTTCCACACTGGTGATAGGGCAACTAAAACTCCTTTTTCCAACAAACTTCAAATAGCCACGGTGCCTGCTGACTTAATTCTAGAAGTTAAAAACTGCTTTTTTGTTGTTGTTGTTTATTAGATGGGCAACATACTAAAGCAAAAACTTGTCCTAAGAAATTCTTTGCTCATTGCTTTTCAATTACAGACTATTTCATGTAGTGGAAGAATTGATGACTAGACACCATTGTAGCAATATCGAAGTGGTACAGGACTTCATGTCAGGATGTGCAATTAAAACATGCATGGAGAGAACCACTAGCACTAATTATACTCACTCATAGCTTGAGCAGGTTCTTTAAAGATAATTTTAAAGAGCTGGAAATACAAGTTTTTTGTATTGGACTGTTAAGGGGGGTTGTTTAGCTTTTTGTAACGTCATCACACTGGATTTCAATAATGATGCCACATCCAAAGGAAATGATCCCATTAAGGTGAAGTAGTCACCTCTGCCAGTTTCAGTGCTGAGTCACTTGACTAGCAGGAACAAAGGAGGAGATCTGTGACAAGAGATGCTGTGCACAGAAACCAACAATTTGGGAACATTATATGGTTTCTCCTATTCAGTTTTAGTTACTGCACTTGAAGAGCAGATAACTTCAAAGAGGGCAAGAAGTTGCATTTTGTTCATGCTCATTTGGCCAGTTGAAATATTTCTCTCTCTCTGTTTTAACTGGTGAGATATCATGTAGTAGGGATACCAGTGTAGTTCTTTGGGGTTGAGTTTTTTTTGTGTTTGTTTTTTTTTGTTGTTGTTGTTTTTTGGGTTTTTTTTTGGGAGAGGAGGTGGATGGATGAACATTTTTTTCAAAAGATAGTTTGTAAACTAAAAAAAGCCCCAGACAACCCCAAGAGCACCAAACATACATACTGGCCAGATGCAGCCTATTGACCACTTTAACCAGTACAGGTGATGCTAGCTTCAGGTAACTGGTGGATCTGTACCCCTTTATCACTACCTTAAGGGTCTGGCAACCACAAACTAAACTTGTGGCAAAAACTGGATTTTCCATATACACCTCTACGTTTCCAGTCCTGTACCTAAAACCTTTGGTTCTTCCATCCTGTAAGTCTTAATAACAAGGTGCCATTCTCACAGGAGCCAGTTGCCGTTCCTTGTCAATATCAGCTGTTCTGGAAGATAAGTAATCCTATCATATTTGGATAGAATTAAATGTCATAATTTGCTATCTGTGATTTTTGCTCCCCATTAAAAAACACCTTTACAACTAAAGCAGTAGCCATACTAATGGGAAGTTTAATAAGTAAGACTTGCCACCCATTTGTTCAAGTATTTTGTTGCACGTTCTGAATAGTACCACTGTCTTTGTTTTCAACATCATACAGTTACTGAAAAGGAAGCTGAAGAGATAAATTCTATTTCACTGTTTCCTTATCCGCCTCTTGGCACATTAATCCCAAAAGCAGTCTCTGAAGGGCAGGGACCATCCAAAGGAATCAAGAGCGTTTGCCAAATCATTCGCTTAATCAGGAATTTTGTTGAGTTAGATGCTGGAACTCTTGAGTCACTCACATAGTTACCCAACTGGAAATCAGAGTAATGAAGCTATGGAAGACAATAGCTGCCACTTTCACAAAGGACCACATTGCAACCTTTCAGATTACCTGCCCTTTAACTGGAAACATTTAGCAAACAAATAACAAAGGAACGCTTGCTTCCCAACACCAACAAAGATCTCCTGAGCAGAAAGGTTACCTTTTGAAAGTACACCACCAGATTTTCAGTTTGGTTCACGTTCAGCTAAGTCAACAAGGTCCATAGGAAGAAAAAATAAACAAGCAAACTTACATTATCAGCTCAAACTTCTCATCAAGCCAGCTTCTAAGTTTTACCACTAGGCCCTCCTCCTCCCAGTACAGCAAGATAAGGAAATCCTGAATTCATTGCAGCTGGCCTGATGAGCCTTGTAATTAGGACAGGCAGTGTGGTCTTTTGGCTTCTTGAGAGCGCTAACTCTTTCACTGCCAAATCCTTTCTATCCTGTTATTGCTCACAATGGGGCTCCATTTGAGATGTATTCTTTGTTTTCTGCTTTTTAAAGAAATAGATTGGCTTTGCCAGTGGCACACTGAACACAAGTTGTTGCTTTTGGTGGAATTCATCAGAAGAAAAGTCTCCCTGCCACCTCACAGATGTGTAGCAATACACTTGAGACCAGAAGGCATAAATGCATTTCCCCCTTCCTCTCTATTTTCCTTTCTACTGTTGTCTCTTAGAGACCATCGACATTCTATCTCTGTCACTCTTATCATCCCCTGGACATCGCCTTTGTGTGTGAAGCTAAATCAAAGTTTTTGCTGAAAACCCTTCTTAAAAATCATTTTTGCAAACACTTAGTAAGGACTGAAGTGATGATTTGCTCAATTAAGTGCCCCAGAAAAAAAATAAAAATCCCAAACCTGTTTTATGTATCTCAGCAATATTAATTCACCCCTTGTCTACCACAAAGACGAAATGAAGAAAATCACCATTTGCTTTCATCACATGGTTCCTGAGCTTTTACTATTTGATTCCAGGAGCTGGATTGAACTTTCCCACCACGACCCACATTATATAACTTGGCTTTTTGGAGCAGCTTCTTTCCTCATCTCCTTCTGAAGAACTGGATATTTCCACAGCTAGCAACAGGATGTAGCACCGCTTGTGCTGGTGCTCTTTATAGCATCTTTCAAGTGCTAGATTGATGTGTTTTTCACATTGACTTCAAGTTAAACTGATTTAAGACCATTTTCCAGGTTAGATTATCAGGAACTGCTGAAGCAGCTTGCCTGACTCTATACCAGGAGGGGTGGACTGCATCTTGGGATTGTCTAGGAATTTTCCTTAACAAATTCATTGTTCTCTGAAGCACCAGTGACTTTGGCAATATCCGTCTTCAACTTTACTGTCACTTTTCTGGGATGTTATATTTGTGTCTTTTCCTTTTTTAACACTGGGCCTCAACATGATTATAGGGAGGTGTTTCATGATGGCATGTGTAGACTAGATGTTTTGGCGTGTCCAGCTTTGGCACATATCGCACAAAACGCCCTGCCAGCTGAACTGGGTGGCCACTTTCAGAGCCATGTGTCATGCTTTGGCCGCAGAGCCGTTGGTGACTGTTAAGACTATGATTTAGTGTCAGTACAGCCTGGAGTCTGATGGGATCCTGACCTTTGACAAGACTTCTGGCTGCCATGGTTGAAACAAAACAAAAGTTGGTAAAGGTTTGCTGACAAGAGTGGGCAAAACTGTGGTCATTCCAAGCCTTATGTTTCTGCATTTACCTGAAACATGCCAAGAAGGGTTGTTGGAGGAGTGGATTATCCAGTTGTGGTGCCAAATTGCTGTCTTGTAACGGGGGTAATAGCTCAGTGTGAAGGATACACAGAAAATAAAATAGTCACCGCTGTGAGCCATATGTCCAAATCAAAGCCCACTGAAAGCAGCAGATAGCTATGTTTTGTTTTGTCACAGGGCTGGCCCTGAGAGCAGAAATAGCAGCCTCCTGATGGGCAGGAGATATGTATTCTGCATCCCATGGGAATGTTCCAGATCTCAGCAATGGGTAAAGAATTTGGGGTTTCACACATTCTGTGTGTCCGTACACCCACCCTTCTATAAAAATCAGATAATAGGGAATTTGCAAAGCTACTGATGGATGTAATGCATGTGAAGTACTTTAAGAATCTGTTGGCAAGTGGGCCTCTTACAAAGAAAGTTTTTGTATTATTCCAAGTATATGTAAGAGAAACTGGCTCCTAGGGAGACAAGAACTTCTTGAAGACCCTTAATTAATCCAATTTTGGCATCCATAGCACTTCCCCTTCCTTTTAACAATTTATTGCCAAGAATTTCTCATTCCAATAGTGTCCAATAAATCCTAGAAAATAAATTCCAGGGACCGTTGGAGGTACGTTTGGTTGCCTGATGGCTAAAGCAGCTAAAACCTTTCTTTTAGTTTTTTAGATCGTCTTTCCTTTGAAAACGTACATGTTTAACCCCTGAAACGAAGCGGCTGATTCTCCTCTCAGCAGCCAGAACATCTTGCTCCAGCACAGAACTATGCAGTGCTGGGGGTAAAATGATGGGTGTTTAAGTGCCAGGACATGTATGAAGTCCTCCAGGAGATCACACTCCACTACGTGGCCCTTGGAATTGATCCTGCTGCTGCGCACCAGCTTCAGCTGCGTAAGAGGGGTCAGTGGAGCTCAGCACGTTGTGTTTGACTGTAGTGAGCATGGGGTGAAGTGGATTATCCGTGTGGCAGTGGCTTACCATTTAGGCTCAATTTTTATTTACAGTCTACACCATCTGCAGTGGGAAAGAGTTCAGTGATAGTTAGGACTCCTCCAGGTAGTAGTGCCTGGAGCTTCGATATGATTCTTTTGGTATGTGACTGTCACCCAGAAAGTGCACCGACTGTGCAGACATCCTGAATGTTTGAGATCTCGGAGACAAATGTAATTTAATTTCAGATTCATTTCACAAACTCTCTAAATCAACTTCAGTGCATGTCTTCAATATGTATGCAACATACATAAACATATGCAAACATATATGACATATATAAAGACTCCATTGAAATGCTTTGATTTAATAGCAGAGACTGGACGTCCACTCTTCCTACCTTGCTTTTCCCATAAGCCAACAGTAATTCTCTGATGCCAGGAGAAATCAATGAGCATAGCATTACTGTGAGGCACATCAGACCTAACATAGAAACATTCTGTGAAATGAAATGCATTATTTCAGGGTGCAGAGGACTGTCAACAGTCGGTCCTCCTTCTACAGTGATTCATTACCCTGTTAATTTTATTATTTACTTTTTAAACTTCTACAACACAGTTTCTTTTGAGGCTTAACACATTAAAGTAAATGAATCCTTGTTGTCTCCATTAAGGAGATTAGCTATGGAGGTGATCATGGGTTTCAAGCTGTTCTAACACTACTGAATGGCAACTTAGGAGCTCCTGATTTTGATTTGCAGATTGAGAGAGTGAAGATCGTATTGAGGTGAAGAACAAAAACTAGGCATTTACTGTTTATCAGGAAATGTTTAAATCGCAGCAGGTTTCCCCTTAGAAAATCCAAGACAGATGTAGATCTGAAAGTTTCTTGTTATTGTTTGAACATGAGACTCTATGTTGACTGTCTCATTAACCATATTGGAAATTAAAAATTACATTTTTTCTTGGTGGTTTTTTTTTCTTTTCCTTTCAGTACTGTCTGTGTAAGTAGTTTTGGACACAAAAACATTCCTTTTGGTGGGTTGTTCTTTCAGCTTTTTTCCTGCATAGTCTAAGCATAGCATGAATGTAGTATGATCAAACACAAGAAAGCAGTCGTTGCTCAGTGAAAAGGTTGGATTAAGTGAACCACGGCAAGCTCAATAGTTTCCTCAGCAGTGGGGTGACCAGCTCCATTGCACTGCCTTCATGTAACCTCTTTATTAATGGCCTGTATATTGCTCTCCTCAAATATGCAGCCATGTTCTTAATGAAAAAATATTAAAAAAATAATAAACAGTTTTCTGCTATTTTTAGCCCTCCTCTACTCAGATCAGTCTCAGAACACTGCTTAATACAGTACTGTGTTTCATGTGACTTTTTTCTTTTCTTTTCCAGGCTCTGAGCAGCAGTCTCTACAAGAGTGCATCACCTTATGGCTCTCTTAATAACATCGTGGATGGGTTAAGCTCCCTTACCGAGCATTTCTCTGACCTATCTCTTTCTTCAGAAGCCAGAAAACCCAGCAAGAGGCCACCTCCTAACTACCTGTGCCACCTCTGCTTTAACAAGGGACACTACATCAAAGACTGCCCCCAGGTAAGGAATATGCAATATTCTGGAAAACTCTTCGTGAAAATTTTTATCATTCTTTGCTTTAGTAACACAGAATTTGACTGAAATACTTCTGTAGAGTGAATAGCACTGAAGAAATATCTTGACAAAATGCCAAACTAGCCACGTGTTCGTTTAATCTATTCTGTATCACAGCACCGATGAAAAAAAATAAGCTATTTCAGTTGCCTAATAAGCATTACAAAAGATATTAATCTAAGCACATGAACAAGTAGATTTTGTAAACTTTAAATATGGCTGCTATGTGATTTTCTATCACAGAGGTTGTGTAAAATACGTTTTCAAGCCGCGCACTGTATAGTCAGTTTGTCAATGGCACTTAATAAAAATATAACAAGATACATATGCTGCAGGAGAATAAATTGTTACACTGGATGAGAACTTTGAACCAGCGTTGCAGTAACACAAGCTCCAAGTATTTCTAGTGCAAGATGTCTTTCTTCTCTTAGAAAAGGTTTGCTATACTTGGCAAGATGTGAAGGTCTTGGACTCCTAGGACATTTTTGTAGTGGCAAAGCTGGTGATATTTATTTCCTTAGAAAAGAGGTATAAACCAGCATGCACTAATACCACCAGCCAATCTGTAGATTTTTTTTTCTGAGGCTCCAAGCCACAGTGTGTGAGATTTCTCCATCCTCTCAAGTTTCAGCTGGATGTAGTCGTGTTGCTGGCTTAAACTTTCACAACTCCAACAACATTCTACGTAGAGTCCCAAGGAAACTAAAGTGCTGCCAATACTGTGGAAATGCAGCTGTGAACATTACCGGCATCCACTTCACTGACTTTAACCACCTACCCCCTTAAAGTGTGATTTTTCAGCAGAATTAATATCCATAAAATTAACCACAGTTAATTCATGGTTGAGGATGTCGGACGTATATAAGCCAAAACACAGGCAGGAAAGCATCTGCCGGCTGAGTAAGGTCAGCATGAAATCAAGTCTAATATCAGATGAACTCTAAGTGACTATATTCCTCTTCTGTTACGCACAGACTAAACTGTTTTCTTCATGGGCTTCAGCTGTATATCTTTCGTTGATTCTAACAAAAGCTATGTAATTAAAGTACATTTGCAGTCTTGGGTGTTGCACTGGAAAATCTTTTTACTTGATATTATTTCAATATACGTAAAGACAGTTTCCTTTACAAAAAAAACCCAAAAACTGTGACGTTTTCTTTGCTAGGAGATCAAAAACGCGCTGGCTTGTTTACTTCGATATTTAAGGTACTTAGTTTACTATGTTACAGCAAAAGGTAGAAATAGGACCATATAAGAGCATGCTTTGCTTCATAAGGGTATTAAAACTACAACTCCTAAGTATTCAGCAGAGTGAAAGAGTGCTGAGTTGGAGGAGATGGCTGTGCTGTGCCGCGTAAGAAACCAGATGAATGCAACAGGTCTCTTGGTGATTCATACGCACAAGCTGCAGCTCACACACGTGGTCCCAAGTGGATGTGCCAGTGTTGGAGCAGTAATGCATTGTTTATTTCCTAGGTATTTTTACAGTTAGAGACACTAGGGATTAAAGAATAGTTCATGAGAATTGAAGACATACCCATAGAAATCCAGGCGATGCAAATGAATTAAGGGTCTTGTAGGAAGATTAATTAACTCAAGTGGCACATCCTGTGTAATTTTTGTTAAGATTTCATGAGTGACATCTTCAAACCATACTGATGAAAATACATGGATCAGTTCAGTTTATGTCCTAAGTGATCATATTCTAGGAGGTTAAATAATTATAAACAAAAAAAGCCAGCTTTAGTGTTTGAGTACCTCAGGTATCTGCAGTTTGTCCAATATCCTATCGGAAATGATATATTTGGAAACTGAAATGGGATTTAGCAAACTTCTATTATTTTAGGATGCAGTTTGTGTGATCTGGAGTGATAGAAGTGTATTTTCTCTTTTCAAAACTACCAGAAATGAGAGCAATGTTATGACTGCAATTCATCACTTCCAATTTGCTTACAGTTGCAAAAAAACGCTTCTTGCAATTATATCTATAAAAAACACAGCACTTTTTATCTCTAGTGTCACCTTTATAGCATACCTACATTTTCACTGAACTGATTTTTGAGTTTTAGTGTCTTAGATGGTAACATCTGACACATATCCCTCTGAAGCCCTTTCATGTACAGAACTCTCATTGACTTGAATGAACTGAAAAATACCTAGGGACTAAAGCTTAAAAGCAGTGCTCTTCAACTTAATAGAGTGGCACTCTTACATTATCATTGACAGTGCCATCAAATATAGAAAATATTTCTCTTTAAATAGCAAGGAACGTGAGGAATGAGAGTACTTTTGCTATCTGGTTTACTAGTGATTAGTTGCATGATACATAAATATATAGGTATATAGATTTGTCAAGGCTTTGTTTACTTACTTGTACACTCAAAGGTGCTGTGCCAATGTACGTCCTACATAACTATAGGTTTCTTTCCCTTGCCAAGACAAATAATGATCATTAAGATACACGATTCTTTATGACATTCATCTAGCAGATGTAGAAACTCATAGAAGACCTTTTTTAAAAAAACCTACATTGTCTCTTTTCACCTGTTATCCCTGAGTCTGTATTTTTAAAGCCTACAGAATAAAACCAGCATGTTTGTAATATGCATGGCCTATACAAAAATGCATCTTGCTCTTGTACAGTACAGGGAATGTTAGTGACCTTACCACCCTTCTATGACGTCGTCACCCTGAACTCAGGCTTGTCACATAGGTTTAATATGCAGAAAGTACAGGATAGTGGGGTATGCTGTCAGATAAAGTATATATGTACATTTGGGAATAAAACACCTAGTTGAGGTTCTAAAAATTGCCTGGTGATTGAACCTTTTCCATGGTTCAGAAATCTTCTTTGGGAAGGAAATATGTGAACACAGATCCTAGACCACATTTATTGCATGTATCGTTCCTCTTGTTAATTTGGGCAATAATGGATTAATAGTGAAGGCAGCAACGTTTGTACTTGTAGAGGTCAAAGCTCAGACCTCCAGCAAAGCATCTCTTATTCAAGTTTCCAAACTGCTTTATCTTGTATTTCTGCCAAGCACCAGTTCCATGTAACTGGTCTTTCTGTACTGACTTTTTAAAAAGGGATTTGACAGCACTTGAATAAATATGTGCAGACCTAGTTACTCAAAAAATACATGGCCCCAGCCATGTTTTTCTGAATGCTGAACAAGGAGATTGCTCTGGCGCTAGTGCCAAACTCTCTAAAAAAATCTTCCTGACAATTCCTGTAAATTTCTACACAGGCAGGGAGCTCTCACATCATGGAGGCTCAGTGGAAAAGAAAAAATAAATACAGGCAAATATCACCATTCTGTAGTCAAATCCCTGGTGCACTGCAAGTGTTTAGTGCAGTCCCTGGAAGACACAGAACTGTTACACAGTATGTTTCCCAATTTTACACTGTCCTCAAAAAGGAAAATGCGTGTGTGTGCTTGTAGAAATACAGACACACTACCACAGACGTGTATGTAATGGGAGATAGTATTAGCCTCATTTTGCACTGCATTTTAATATCTGTGAAAGAAATGTATGGCATGATCCATATTAATGAGTCCAGCAGTGGGAGCCTCCACTGCCAACGGTGATCTTTCGAGCAGATCCTGTAAAACTCACGTACCTTGAGAACACATATTCAAGTCAATGGGACTAGAAGGTAATTACTGTGGCTGCCTGAGTTTGCATAGATTTGCTTTTGTGGTTTCATGCAGGATGTGGAAAAAAATCAGTGTCAAGCTGAGTTTAGTCCTTTCTTCTCAGTCCATAGCTTGGTCTGCCAGATCATGCTGCCCTGAAGCCGTCCCTCCCTGTGGTCAGATATAGTGGATCTTTGGCAGTAGAGCTGGCTCAGCAGGCAGCTATTTGACTGCAAGATTGCAGTGACTCCCATGCCTGAAACATTAATCCAACTTGTCTTGTGCCTTATGGTTGTGCAAGGATCTCAAACGTCCACAATATTGAAGGATTCCACAGCTGTGCTTTCTCCAGGTATCAAAGGCTGGCTAAGATGGCAGTGAAGAACAAGCTGCCATCTTTACAAAGACAGAAAGATTTTATTTTTCTGTTTTTTATCTTAGAGATCTTAATTTTTTTAAAAAGCAAAACAAACACAAACATCTTGAAATTTGTTTTTCTTTTTAAGTGAAAGATGATGTTTTGGAGAGCTCTGGAACTAAAGATCACAGCCTTTGAAAAAAAAAATCTTAAATTCACTCTGAAAATAATAATTTTTGACAATTGCTACAGTTTACAGTGGTCTTTTGGATACTGGGTGATGACTTCCAAATAAACAAGTTCTCCATTGAGCTGAGTGAAATATCAGCATTGTTATTCAGTTATAGGATGAGGGTTCAATCTCCTCAGTCTCTACCAAGATTAGTATTTCTCTTACAAAGGCAAAGATGAAAATTCAGGATACACAATAATAGAAAACAATAGCAAAACTCATCTATGGTGCTGTAGCACTGATTTACTAAAATCAGTACTGTGAGAGGGCCTGTAGCCTGTATTACAAGGAGGAAAAAGCTGTAATTGTTTTCAAACTGCATGTGGCGTTCCAGAAAACAAATCTCTATATATCGAGCCCCTTGATTCTCTAGCTCTGAAATACATGTTGATACATTAACCCATTTTGTATAGTGCATATTTCTTCACCTAAATATATCTCTATAAGAAACTGTAATTCGTAGGTGTTCATTCTGTAAATACCTATGCACATACTAAACTTCCACACTACGGCATACTGGAACAGTCTGAGGCTCTCAGAATTCTTGTTTATACATAACATATTACTTTCATTTATTCATATTTTTCCACACAGAACCTGCATGAAATTATTTTAGATGACTTGAACTTGGCTACAATTTTTTAAATTATTTTTTACCACATGCAGCTGCTTTGACAACTCCATAGTATCAAATATACTACAGAATTTCTTTCAGGTTTTTTGTTCTTTTTTTTCCTCATATGCCTGAACTTAGCCCTGCCAAGTTTTCTGAGTTTCTGAGATTAGCTGGATATATTTTCTCAGATCATTTCTACTTTTATTATGAAGACTTGCAGAAATCTTGTAATGAAAGTATGATGAGCTGTAATTTTGTCAGATCCGTTTTATCTCTGGAAATGTAAGTTGTTTAAGAGTCTGATACATTAGAAAATACCCATTGTGCTCTGTTTTGGAAATTCCGAATAAGCTTTGGCATATCATGGGTTGAAACCATTTATCAGAGAGGCTAGTAACTCAGGCATCTGTGTGCATGCAGAGGAGATCCAAACAGTCCTGCTTTGAGAACATGCTCCCAAAGTACTAGATTTAAAACTGTGGCTATAATACGTGACACGTCTGGTTGTTTGATAAACTGGGTGCTTGGAAAGAAGATACTGAACCCTAACATACCAGAATAAGAGCAGTTAGATAGTGAAAAAGAAAACAGAAGTATCTACTGAACTGTGTCTGTGCCCCTTTCCTGTCTAGCACATGATATTACATTCCCAAAAGTCTGGCAGGCCAGCCAAAACCAAACTCCTCCTCCTTCAGCACCATCACTAAGCCATTATTTCTGCGGTTCGGTCTTTTAATATTACTGATACAAGTTCAAACTTTCATTTTCCCCCATGGGGAATGCCGTGTGATAAAGGCAAATACTGTAACAGAGCGTGCTTGCTTGGTCTTTGCAGCAACCTTGGAGTAGAATCTCAGGTCCTTTGTGATGGTTACCGATGGAGTATGTGGCAGATGTTGGAGGATCACCCGCCACAGAATTTGATTTCATTTCACTGAGCTTTTCCAACTTCTGTTTATTTACTTTTGAATCTCATTTGCGTATTCACTGTCTAGATAATTTCAAGCTGGTTGCCCGCTGGCAACGAGGTGGATATCAGGGAAAGAATAGTCAAAATGTATACCCTTATGGGTACCGGGCATTTAAACTAATTAAGATTTCAGCTCTGGTAAAGCGTCATCTGGCTTCAGATTGAGCACAGTAACTCAGGGAACATTGGCAAGAAGAAAATTTAATTTGAGGTCTCCAAAACGTGACTTCTGTTGAAAGACTGAAGAACTAGTGTTGTTTGCTCCCCGTGAAAGACAAATTAATAACATGCAAGTATGTAGAAAACCTTGCATGAAGGGCACAGTTTGTCTTCCACAGATCCACAGCTAATGGGTCCAGAGTACTGGACTTCAAGCAGGCTACTCTTTCTAAGAGTGAGTCATTGAAATACAGTGCCCGGGAAAGCTCCTGGTCCTTAGAAGACTTTTAGAACAGTATAGATAAGCATACATCCGGATTGTCATAGGTGATCCTAACCAGGGACAAATGAGAGAACATCCCAGAGCATTTTGCAGCTTTATGTTTCTGCTAGTGTTTATCTGCCTACTAATAAACCAACTCATTGTCTTAAACATGCATAATTTATACTTAAAAAACATGCACAACAGACCAGATCCAAACCCTGTGAAAGTCACTGGGAGACTTATGTAAACTCCTTTGAAGTAGACTGAACGTAGCTATCGCATTGGTCTAAATCTGAACTCTTGTTTACTAACAATTTAGTATTTGCTTAGTTTGCAGTAGAACTCCTGATAAACCATAATTAAGTGCTTAGCTTGGAAATGAATACAGCTCTTGAGAAGGAAATTAAGATCTGGTTTTCAGCCCTCCACAAACTGATTTGTAGATATGGTAGAGAACTACCAGGTCAAAACCACACTGGTTTATCAATTCCTCATTCGCACTGATAAGAAAGGAGTAATGGAAGATTAAGTGAATCATGTTTTCTCACTTCATAAAGTATTTCGGTTTAGTGTGAAGTATAGGTTGTGGAATTTCCATCCATGCTTGGAAGCATTCAAGATCTGACTGGACAAAGCCCTAGGAAACCTGATGCGAACTCAGCGTTGGCCCTGCTTTGAGCAGGAAGTTGGATTTGGTGACCTCCCAATGTCCTTTACAAATTTAATGATACTGTGATTCTATGATAATTAAATTTTCATGTTCTGCAGCAAGAGATCACTGATTTTTCTTCAAGATCTCTCTATCTCCCAGCTCAAATATCTACCACAATCCTTCCTCACTGTGCTTTTAAATAAAATACACTTGCAAAATACAATACCGTTAAAGCATAAAAGTTGAAGCAAACAGGCATTTATTGCAACAACAAATACAGAAAACAAAAGACCCTAAACCTTGGAAATGACACCATCGAAACGTCCATGCGCTTCCTGTAAAAATATTGCTTCATTTAATCTATATTTAGAAAGTCAAGCAAGTAACTTTTTTTCCAAAGGAATTTTCTATAGGAAAAAGCAAAAGAGGCTGAAGCGAACATCTGGAGTGAAAGAAAACACTTCATAATGGTTTGAATTTGTTTTGCAACAAATTGTTTTGCAATGTCTCATAAGCTTCATTTACCCACGTGAGCGTTTATATCCTGGCATTTCTGATTTGACATTCTGCAAATTTTCGCATCTGCCAAATGTACGAATGTTTCAACTCTCCTTCCCGGTTTGAACAGGACCTTGTTTCCCTGTTATTGAAAAATGAAAATGCATTTTCTGATAATTCCCATGCCCACTTAAGAAGGCCAACAA
Source organism: Baryphthengus martii (assembly GCA_013396935.1). Taxonomy (NCBI): domain Eukaryota; kingdom Metazoa; phylum Chordata; class Aves; order Coraciiformes; family Momotidae; genus Baryphthengus; species Baryphthengus martii. Next base: position 196,576 of record VWZK01012371.1, read on the forward strand.
GGTCTGAGCAAAGGCTGGGATGGTGTCAGATAAACAGGGCAGACTCTGGCTACTGAGGAGAAAGTGACTGTTGGAGTGAAGTGTCTTGTCTCTCCCTCCCCTTTCCTTTTAACTTACTGTGCAGAGGAAGAAGCCAGCAAACACTAAAAGCAGTGAAGAACAAGAGCAAATCTCTAAAGGCAGAGCAGCAGTTTCTGCTAGCCACAGCTTGCGGCGGCAGCTCAGCGCCTCCTCGCTTTTCTGATCGTCCCAGGATAGTCTGTAGATTGTGAGGACACGAATCCAACCCAGCGGGGCCCTCTCATTTTCCTGCTGTCAAGATGTACCAGTCAGTCCTGCCCTTCCCTCCTGTTATGTCACTTCCCTCAAGAAATTAAGATACTAAATGGAAATGAATCCCTCTTCCATTTCCCTGGTATAGCACAAGTATTGGTGTTACTCTGCCGTATCTGGCTTATGTCAATAAATATAAAAGAAGCCTTGTATATTGTGATATGGACACTTTTATAGCTACAAAAAGTCCTACTATGAGATGCGAAGAGAGTTTCTCAGATAACTAATGCCCGTCTGTGCCTTGGGGGATTTTATACAGCCTTCAGACTGGCTGAGTGAGTTAGGTCAGAAGTAGGAGAAGGAAAGAAGGCAGCCCTGCATGGATCAGGAACCACAAGTCTTTGTGCAATACTGATGAACAGATGATAGCCTCGTGGACATCAAGCTCAGGATAAGCTTACTGTAAACTTCGTTCCTTAACATTCTGTATTTTGCACTAGAAATTATCTGTCATGTTACTCATAGAAGACTGTTATTCAAGGAGACATTTCCTAGATCAGTAGAAGGGGTTTTTTCCTTAAAAAATAAGCTTTTTTTCATCCAAATTTCCTTCATGGGGTAGAAAAGCTAAAATGTTTGTGTAGTAATTAGAGAAAACACAGAATAAGCCTATAATTTCAGAGCCTAATCAGTGTCAAATTACTAGCTAAGGTATAAAGCCCTTAGACAGACACTTAAGTTGCCGCACTTGTGGATTTTAGCAGCAAAAGCAGATATTTTGGAAATGGCCTAATCTGGATTACTAGCTCATCCTCAGATTTGCATTTGATTTTCCACAAGATACTTGTGACTCTTCGTTTCTAAATCATTCCCTGACCGTGCAGAAACGTGCATAGGAGTACAGCAGTACCTTTTGAGATCTTTCGTATTATCAATCCCTGTAAACAACTCTTCGTTCTGCAAAGAAAGAACACATTTCAGCTAGACTTAGATGTGGTCTCAAGCTGTAGGTTTTGAATGTGAGTTCAGAGCAACAGTGAACATTTCCCAGGCTCAAGGGTTTCATATACGAAATACTGGTTTCAAGTCCATTTCTAATTTTAACCCACATTGCAGGTGTGCAACTATAGATAAAACTGCAACAGCCCAGACAAATCAATACTTCCACCTGAGCCAGCCTACCCACACCACCTGGCAGCCAAGAATACCCAGCCCAAGCACCCGCTCAGCTTGTCCAAACACTGCCCTGTGGCTCTGATGTGGGTGAGGAAAGCAGACCCTCAGAAGGCTTCATGAGAGCAGAGCTAACCTTGGAGATGGTTTTCTGCAGCAGTCGTGTTACTCTTACACCTAAATGTCTGACTTACACATGCGAGGAAATCAGAAGAGCAAAAAGTGGGGGAGAGAAAGGTTCTTTTCAAAGAAAGGGTGAACAGAAAGGCTTTACTGGAAGATCAAAGGAAATTCACCATTAAAGGAGAAAGGTGGCTTTGGTTTAAATAGTTTTAAAAAAACCCAAAACTTAATAGCAGTCATTTCAGACCTGCATTTTGTATTTCTTACAGAGCTCTGCTACTTAAATCAGATTTCTGTAAATTCAAATTAAGAAGGCATAACAGATAAGAGCTAAATGACGAAAGTGCACTTCTGTCTTCATAATTTTTACCAATAATAATGAAAAATGTCTCTGGTAACGTCAGGTGTCCCTGGCCACTTTTCATGAGAGCACACCAGCACCAATATGGTTGCACTGTCTTTTCTGCTTCACTTGTCACTTGTCAAAATGTTGACACAAAACATGAGAAAGTGGAGAATCAAGCCCAGGAATTTTCAGGTTTCCTTGAAAATAGTTGCTTATGTAAATTTACAGGTTTAATCCAATCTGTTATATGGCTGTGACAGGTGAAATACATATCCACCTATCACAGGCCTGTAAGTTTCTCAGGATAGGTGATATCCATATCTCCTGAGATTGCATAGAGTTTACACATATAAAACTAACCAAACTCCAGTTTTAGAGCATGCTAGTCATTTTTGCAATAGTGACCAAAAGTTTCTATCAGTATTCTACTAATCTATGTATACTACACAGTTGTATCCTACATGATGTAATATGGACATCAGATGTGTGGGCTGAAGCTCTGAAAAGGGAATAGAGGCCTGTTTCAACGATATATTAAATTTTCTTGAGGTGACTTGTGGGGGACTTCCATGTTCAGCTTTTCTCTAGTATCTGCAATAACTCCGCCCTCTCAGCTTTTCACTATTCTGTAATTTTGTTTGATTCCTTATTCTAGACCCATCTGATCTTCTAAAATATGACCAAAAGCTTCTTGTTGATCCTTCTTCTTCTTTGTGACTCAGTCACACACAATACTTTGAGTCACTTCACGTCTGCTTAGTGCCCTTAGAAGACAAGGATCTCTGCCTAAGTAGCATGGCACTCATGGTCTGAGAGCCAGAGGTCCTTGTGTGCTGGGGAGAGAGAGGAAGGATAAGGTGAGCCGTAAAGGTGGACATTTTATACCCGCAATCATCAGCCTTAGCAAATAAAATGAGGTCTAACAATCATCCAGACATTGTTAGCATAGCAGCACATACAGGACTGACGGACAGTTGTTGCTTGTATTACTGTTTCTGTCATTCAGTAACAAAAGTGATGGTAATTAACAACAGTCTGACTTTCAGGCCACGGTTAACACTCTTGTTAAACTTCTAAAAAGCTGTCTCTCTTGCTGGTTTTATTTACATCAGTCTCTTGAGCAGCAAGTCTTAACTGTAATTTTACGGTAGTTTGTGATAAATTATTTTCTTGCATACTATATTTTTAAATAGAAGACAGGAGGCATTTATTATAAACCTGAAGGGAGTAGTATTAATGTAAAACTATTGGAACGACCTTTTTTTTAAAATAATATTGACATATATAAGTAAATAATACACTGTTCTTTATAGCTGCTTGAGGCACAAGATATCCGATATTAGCGTAAGTGGGTACAGCTAATAAGGGCTGTACTCTTTATGCAGAGTTCACAACATGACTCACATTTTGTGTTTGTTTGCAAAGTTGGAGAGGAGAACTGGGCAATTTTTTTTAGCATTAACATAATTTTAACTCTCATCTGCTCTCTTCTGAGCTCCCATTCCTGATTCAGCACGCATGAGTCTGCTAATGAAATCCAGATATCAGGCAAAAACCCAATAAGCTCTCCCACCCATCTGGTGGATCAGGTTTCTTAGAGAATGGAAAAAAAAAGAATCAGGAAAGATTCCTAGAATGTCTGAAACTTTAGATTTCAGTGTGTTTTCAGAGGGCAGCAGGGGGATGGTTTAGAGGTAAAATTGATAGCAAGTCAAGATTCTTGGTGGAAAAGTGAGAAGAAATTGAGTGGCTATAGTATCAGTTTTTCTGAGCCCTGAAAAGACCTAGTATGTCCCAAATTCAGTGCTGCTACTGAAAAATTACGCTTAGCATCACAAGTAGCAGTTCTTAGACAGAAATAAAAGGTAATATGATGTAAATTATTAAATGGGTTCATTCCTTGGCTTTGCTGTTTCAGGGTCCCAGTCCCTCCAGAGACTCACTAACCCTGGGAGGAGGAGTTGTAACATCAGCCTCCAGTTTACTTTGGAGGATTATTTGCAGAATATCACCACTGGGACTCTGGGCTTCCTCTCCTTCAACTCTCACCTTAAGCCTAACGCTAGTCCTAGGCTGAGCTGTATACAAGGTGCCCAAGCCCTTTCCAAGACCAAGACTTGTCCTCAGGGAACAAGTTTTTCACAGCCCTCAGCTGATTTGGTAGCCTCTTTCAAGTCCAAATCCAGCTGTAGCTTTAGGCTTTCTCCTCTTGACCCTAACTCCTGACCATAAACCAAAGCTTTAGACAGAGCAGTCCAGTCCTTCCTACAACTGAAGCTTTGCCTTTTTCTTTCTCTCTACTGTTTTTCATTTCTTGAATATATCATAATCCTTTAAATTTATTACACCTTATGCCCGAGAAGAAGAGGTCAGAAATTTCAGTGCCAAAAGACTTCGGCTGAGTAGCCAACTGGAAAAAAAAAATAAATTGTTTCATTTTTAGCGGAAATACTTCACAAAAATCAATTTCACTCAAGCTTCTTATGTGACTAATTGAAAGGAATGTATCCAGTAATTTGCAGTCAAGTGAATAATTGAAATAAAAGTAGTGTCTTCTGTACTTCGAATAACTCTTAAGATGCATCAGGGTTTGCTTTGACACTGAAAGGCATGTTTCCATAGACATAGATTACTAGCCATTGTGAGCTGCCCTCATTTCAACTGTATTTCACTTAAAACAAGCCACGAAGTTGCTTTTATGTTACTTTTGCATCTGTTTCCACAGCCCCACTTCTCTAGATTGGCAAGATAGGAAAATTTTATAGGTTGCTCTGCCAACTCTGTTGCGACAGCAGATTTTGCTTCTGCACAGGCACCTCCCTGATCTCTGGATGGTGGGTTGACGGCCTCACCACGAGGGCAAGTTCCCTCAGCCACTCTGTTCTGTTCACTTTTTTCCCTCTTTCATATAGTTTGGCACCCAAACATTCTCAGGGCATATACTTGTGGTTTGCTATCCCAGTCTTTTCCCAGGGTCAATCTTGTGCATGTAGCAGAGTGCTTCTGTTTAGTAACTGTTTTCCTTAAATGTGAGAAGATTGAGGTCAGGTTTATGTAGCTTGCACTTAGAATGGGGTAAGGTTCCTAGTGAGTTTTAGTTCCTGTGAGAGCATGCAATGTTGTCTCAGCTCACTTTGTAACCCAGGAAAGCTCCTTCTGCCTACTAACCAGTGCTAGAAAGCGGAGGGGTTGACAGAAATGGCCTTCTCTCAGCAACTGCGCTTGTCCCAGGTATGTCTGACTGTGGTTCTTGCAGACCTGGGCAAGTTCTGGCTCTGCTCTGGGCCAGCTGGCCCAGGCTACTTTTTGTGCAAAAGACCTGTAACCTATATCTTGTGATGGAACACAGCATTCAGTAGATTTGCGGTTTTCAAATGCCACCGCTTTCAGATCTGTGAACTTTGTATTGTTTTCCATGGAGGACTGTGGTTACACCTATTATGATAGAGATGAATCTTTGGACCATCAGGAAATGGCAGAATTACTCATGGATGCTGCTTAGGCGTATTTTAGCATCTGCAGACTCCAGAGCTCCCAGCTGTCAGACTGAGCAGAGCTATTGAACATTTGAGCGTTCTACGAAGGGAACTGCTCTGTAGCTACAGGCACTTCAAAGTACTTTTTCACTACTACGTATTTGGCCCAGGTTATCGAGCTGTTCATTATTCATGAATGGGTCTTATCTGAACCCTGGTTCACTTTGGTGATTACTTGTGGTGATGGATGGTCAGAGCTGGGTGTAGTCTGCAGACTTGGAATTCGAGCTTGTGTTGTTTTAACTGGTTTATCTGGTGGTTGTACACAGAGGTTCAACAGGATCGGTGTGCACAGAAACCACAGGGGTGACCAGTGGTAGAGCTGTAATTGGTCAGTGCTTTTGGGGAGGGCAGATTGCGTGAACCTTTTCCTGAGGGATGCAAACCACCTCAGTGCAATCCCTTGGACCTTGCCCATCTTTCTCAGGAGGAAGAGCAGTATCTTATGAAAGCATCACTCTTCATAAACATTTCTTATCATGTCTTTTCTCTCTACCCCATAGTCTTCTCTCCTACAAGCCCCTAATACATTTGATGGCTGATAAGGGCCAAAAGCAGAAGCTAGTAGAGATAAGAGCCAGGGAAGTGTGAGATGTAAGAAGACAGCTGTTGCCTGAAGGCTACTAGCTGTTGAAAAATAATCAGAGAGGGCATTGTACAGCATCACCCTATGGTTAGGAAAATAAGGACTTAGTCTAACTCCCATCTCTGTCTGTAGAAAAGACCTACTTGTTTTGGTAGGAGCTGGAGACAGACATAAGCAACTTTGGATGGTTGACCTTCAGAGACAGGCTGTCATCTTGCTCCAGCAGAGTTACTGGAGCACGTGCAGAAGGTCTGACCTTCCTGACCTCACGTTCTGCATCCTGTCATACCTCCTTTTTATCTCACCTCCATTCTTGAAATTCTTTCCCAATCAATCTCCTTCCTTATCCAGCTGCTACAGTTAAATCTCTCACTACTTTTCCAGAGTATCTAAGATTTTTGACCCATTCAGTTCCCTTTCCAAGCTGCCTTCCATTGACAGGGGAGAATTAAGGCTGAAGAATGGATATTCAGCACATCAAAACAGACATAAAAGTGCAGCTCTTGTATTCCTTGTATACAGTTCCTAGAGACACAAGCCTTATCTAGCTTTTCCAAACTTAGCCTTTTTTGCAATATTTTTCTCTTTTAATCTCCAGTGGCTTTCATTTCATTTATCACTGTTGTTTCATTAATCACTCTAGAAAACATGTTTATCTGCTTAGCATATCTTGCAAGTTAAGGCACAGTAGTTTCATTTCTGGATATTTTTACCATGCTTTAGGTGGTTATGTTACAAGGAACATGTCCAAAGTGCAGTGAGCCCCAAAGGTTAAATTTATAGATTTAGGTCTATGGAAAAGCAAACTGAAGTTCTTGAAAAAGCCCATAGTAGGTTTTAGTAGGACTTCATAAGTCAAACTGTCAACCAGCAGTTGAATATCCAACAGTAAATACTCACTATCTCCTTATAAAATTGATTTATTCCATACAGTGAACCCTGATTCCTTCTCACTTCAGGCAATTCTAACTGGGATGAATAACTGGATTTGGACACTGTAAAAAGTACCATATTTTACATCTCCAAAAGACAAATCTTCTTAGAGCTGATTTTTCTTTCAAGGCCTCCCGGACTTTTCAGTTGGATTAAATTACATGGACTGATGTCCTGGTTTGAGTTAGAACAGAACAATTCTGTTCAGTGATTTTTACTTTTCAGCTCAATTCCTTTAACTAACTGCACTTTCTGAAACCAGCAGCCTGTTTTCGCAGGCTGTGGCTGCTTCTAGCAGTGATGACACTCAATGTTTAGAGTTAGTACCAGGGACTGGTGTGCAGACCAAGGCCACTGCTAGATCCAGTGTACCACATTGAGGGGTGTAGAAAGGAAAAGCCGCACCTGCAGGGACGAGCGGACAGATGGGTGCCCTTAAACTGACCAGTGGGGTGTTCCATCCCATAGATGCCATATTCGGCTGCTGGGGGCCCTTGCTCGGTTGCTTTCAGCTCGTGGGCTCTTGCTCTGGGTCCTTGCTCGGATTCTTCCTCATTCCTTCAATGGCTGGAATCCAAAGAGGACTGTGTTCGTTCTACCTTTGATCCTGATCTGAGTGTTCCTGAATCCAGTAACCAGAATCCAGCTCCTGAACACAGTTCCCATCTGGTGCTGGGCCCTGTCTGGGACTTTTCCGTTGCCTGCTTCACGACATTAGTGGTGACGGTTGACATAATTGTCATCAGGGGTGTTTGGGTTCGATACTGGGTATGTATTTGTATATATTCCATTTTATTCTTCTTATTATTTTCCTTTTCATTAAAGCTGTTGTAGTTTCCTTTTCTAATTGATAAGTCTCTCTCCCTTATTCCTTTTCTCTTCTGCTTTGCGGAGGGAAGGGGGAGAGCATCTGTTATAGGTTTTAGGGGTGCCCTGACCCTAAACCACGACAACTGCTCAGATGAATGTCCCACAGAATACAGAACTGTGTCCCACTGGGCTCATAGCTGAGCCTTCTCTGTTAGTGTAGCCTTGTTTCATGCAGGTAGAACTAGCCAACTATCCTACACTAACACGATATGTAGGACGTCAGTCTATTTTCATTTCGTTTATCATCAATTTGGAGGAAAGGGTTTGGTTTTAGTTGAATTTGAGCAGTTTGACATAGTTTTCACATGCAGCTAGATCACCAGTATTCTAACATTCAGGTTTGTGGCTCACCTATGGCTGGTTATGATACTCACACGATATTGTTACCTTCAACAAAAGTAGCAATACTGGTTTTCCAGAAATGTTGTACCAGGAAATGTGTTTGCTCAAATTTTTGTAAAAAGTGAAAAAGGTTGGAAACGATTCATTGAAGATCAGTAGATATTTAAAGAATATTTTTTCACATACTCAGTCCTCAAAATCTAGCCTCATGTACTTTTGCAGTCATAAACAAATCAAGAAATAGGGTCTTCAGGGCATCCATAAAAAACTTTTAAAGTTGAAAAAACCCTGGTGTTTGCAAACTTCCCCATTGTTCATATAATACCACTTTTATTCTTCCCATTACTCTTCAGAATGCAGGTACTTTACAGGAAACCTTCCATTTGGCTTTGGAACGCTACATTACAGAATCAACAAAACTGCTGAGGCTAGCAGGGATCTGGGGAGATCAGCTAGTCCAACCCCCTTCTCAACACCACTTAGCTGTTGAATATCTCCAAGGGTGGAGACACCACATTCTCTCTGGGCCACCTGTGCCAGTGCTCAGTCATCCTCACAGTAAAGCAGCTTTTCTTTTATTTAAAGAGTATTTCTGGTATTGTAGTTTGTGCCCGTTGCCTTTTGAATTGCATCTCCAGTGTCACTGGATACCAGTGAGAAAAGTCTCACTCTGTCTTCTTTCTTCTCTCCCATGCTACATACCAGCTACACAAAGCAGAATCCCAGCAGCCTTTTGAATTAAGTCATGCTGAACAGGTTTTCAGTGTGTGGAAAGCCAGGATAGTCATGTGGCACCTTTTTTTTTTGCAGCCAAAGTCTAAAAGAACTGATACTAAAATATCGGATTCATAGGATGTTAGAAGTCATTTAGACCTAAACTCTGGCTGGGCTCAAATCAGATGTAGCCTTACACAACACAGTACACTGCACATAGAGAATTAAGGTTGTATGCTTTACAGCATATGATTTCCAGTTCCAGAATTAGCTCCTTCAGAGCTACCATGATATAAAGATACCCTACAAGTCCCATAAAATAAAAAGTAAGAGGTATAGTCATGGCAGATTACCAGATGGAAGACAGCTTTTTTTTTTCTCAAATACTGAGTATATTCTCTAGGAAAAGAGCCCATCACTCAAGTCAATGAAATGATAGAATTTTGGCCATCTAAATAGTCAATATAGAAACTTCTCTTGAGGCAAGCAGTACATTTCAAATGCTGAGGGCAATGAAGCTCTGAATGCATTGAATTGAAATACGCAGAAGTAATGGTCTAGAGTGAAATAATGAACCAAGTAACATTTTGACCACAGCAAATACCACTTTCTCTGTCCCAGTTGAATGAGAGAGGTGAAAGTGAAACTAAAACCCGAACGCCAGTTTAAGTCAGAATATCTGCACTAACTTTAGTATTTTCATCAACTTCTTGACAGAGAACCTTCTTTGCACTGCAGGTTTTGTGTTGCAGTTAGACACTTCGTTATTAGTTCTCCATTTTAACCAAAATTACAGGACTAGGATTTTCAAAATCTTTACTCCCTCTTCTCTGTCCTTGTTGGATTTTATCTCACAAACTTTCCTAGATTTTCATCTGTGTTGTGTGTTAGACATTAGGTTGAAGGCAAGCAAGCCTAACAAGGTCAGCTCTCAAGGACAGATGAGTGTGATTCTGTTCAAATCTGTGGGGATGCATCTGTTTGTAATATTGGGTGATCTGGCCTACAAGAACAAACAGGAAAGGCCAGGTAATACTGTTAGCTGAGAACTTCAGCTGGCTTGGCATTCCGACTTTATTTAGCTGTCTTGTTTATGCGGTGGAAAGAACTCCAGTTGCGCAATGGCTATGTGAATCTTGAGTCAGAAGTGGCAAGGCAACTCCCATGACCATTTATTGTACCTTATACTTTTCTATGCATTTCCACAGAACCCAAACATTTCTCATTCTGCAACAGTGCCCCTTATTAAAAGTTTTGAATACCTGCCTCTCCGTTGACACTGAGACCCTTGGGTCAGAGGTACCAGCAGTGATGCAGAGCTGGCCCTGCAGCGGATGCGCTCTCTTCCCAGCATTTGATGCCAACTTAGGTCCTTGGAAGTAGAAAACTTGCATTTCTGAGTAGAAAATTACTCAGAGAATTGGAGTACTTTTTTTTTTTTTTCTTTTTAATGATTACTGTTGATTAAAAACCAAACCAAAAGACACTATTGCAGCACACAAGATCATCAGCGATGAAGAAAAGGTTTATTTTTTTTCATAGTGTCACACGGGATACTCAAGTGTAGCTGATTAACGGTAGTGGCCCAAGGTTATTTTCAGAATGAATCTCATGAGAAGAAACCTGTACTTACGGTAATAAGTTGTAACCCTCTTACTATACATTTAGGCAGGCTAAAACAGGGTCGTGTTCAACTTACTCAATGATTGAGATCACTGTGTCAGTTAGCTGATCTATTCATTATTTACCACACTCCAAACACTCTGTCCTCTGCAGGATTTTATTAGCCTTTCTCATTTGGAATGTTTGGCTTTGAACTGTATCTGCATAATTGTTTGCATTAGTGTAGTTAAAATTCTGCTATGGTCCTTCGTCTTAGAGGAATATTGTGTAACCACAGTCAGGTAATATTATGTATGAAAGGGTTAACTATGAAGACTAATAAATAAAAATCCTAGAAGAACTCCACAAAAAAAAAAGATTTTAGGTGAAAAGGACTTTAAAGTTGAATTTGATGAAAACTAAGGGGAATTTTTTTGCTTTAATAAAAATAGCAAAACTGAAAAAAGCCCAGTAACTTGAAGTTGAAACAATGTCATTTCTGTTTTATCAAACCAGTGGAACATTTAGAAATAAACTCAAATATTATTTTCCAAAGAGTTTTTTTATTCAAATTATTTTGAAGAAAAGTTATTCCACTGGCTTTTATGATCGCCCAATGATGTTTAAGTTTGTGATGCTAGTCATTTTGCTATTCTGATATAGAAGTTTCTCTGAAATCTCATTTCTTCCTCTCCATTTGCTTCTTACACTTTTAATCACTCTTTGTGGGCTTACACTAAGGCCAAGATCTCATTTTTAAGTCCTATAAATCAATCCTGAACACCTTTTACACCCTTAAGTATATATCATCACTCAAACTAACAGTTTTTAAACACCAACAAAAGATGCTGTCACTGTTCTAATTTCACTATTAAATCAATCCAACTATGATTTCCCTTTCAACTTTTTATTTGCAAGAGCTGTGGCTTAAATTGGTCAAGACAGAGGAACTAAGGATCGGGAAGGAGTAAGAAGCAGTTACACTAAACATCCGTATTTTTGCACATTTTTGATGAGTTGTATCGTGGTGGTGGTTCCTTCTAGAACCATTTATGAGAGTATTTTTGTCTTTATCTTATCTTCATCTTTAACTAACACTGTTTCACTCTAGAGAAAGCTACCTTAGAAAGAGAAGTTAAGCGTACATCAAATACATCAATATTCTGCCAAAGTCAAGGGAAAGCGCAAATAACTTGATGGATTGCAGGACTGCAACAAACCACTAACAGGCTACAGATGCAGGTGCATTTGAACAGCAGTCTGAAAGGCAGCTTTCTCGTGCCCTTTTGGTCTTGGACTTTCTCCTTCAAGTCAACCTCATAACCTTGCTTCAGTCCATGGGAAAAATGTTGTCTTGGAGTTTCCATATATTCTACTATTCTATTACAAGATCGTTTCCTTTCTATGTGTAAACAAAAGAACAGGCATCTAGGTGCTTCTGCCCAGGAGTCTTAGTGAGTTCCTTCCATCTTTCTGGAAAGTGAGTAGGATATGTTAACATTTGACAAAGCACATCATAATCCACTTTTCTGTGCTGCATCTTAGTTGTACATGACAATCCTAGCAATGCCACACAGAGGATGCTGGCTGAAGAATGAACAAAGAGGACATTGTTACAAAGCAGCAGTATTCTCTCTTTTTTTTTTTTTTTTTTTAATTTTGTTCCTCATCAAAACCTCGACCTCCTACATTTTCAACTCCGTAATAGCGTTTGCCAGCCATGTCATACAAAGTTGGGTACAATAGACATCTTCCTCTTTTCTAATTTTATGTTCCTACTAAATTCCTTCCTGTCCACAGAGGGATATTATGAAAGTAGTAGTTTTTCCTTAGATCTTTTTCTGAGAGCAAGTTATCAGGGCATATATGCTGCATTTGTGTGGAGAACCAACTGCAGTGTGACCTCATGCAAACATGAGAAGTTGACTGATCTTGGGCTTCCTGGAAGGAGGAACCAAGGTAAAGCTTCTCAATGAACAAGAAGATAGAGGAGATAAGACAACAGCAAGAAAAATCAAAAGTAAGTACCTTACCTGCATGGAGAAAATAACTATATATCTCAAGTGAAATACGGTCTAAAATAGCTTGCTATGGAGGAAGAGGTTTAAGCAGATTCCATTGTACTCTTTTGCTAGGGACACTTTGAAAAGCTGCGCTAACAACTTTCACTTTTGGTGCTAAATGGCTTTATCAGCCACCTTGCTAAAGCACCATCTCTCTGCGTTCCTTCTGATGAACATTAAGCCTTCGCTGTGTACGATACGCCTCACTTGTCATTTGGATTTGCTGTTAGCAGAAGTAGAGCACTACGTCTTTTAGAGTCATCAGTGAATCAGTAGAATTTTAAAAATAGCCACTGGTCCTCTTACATCATTGAAGAGATCCCTGCATGCCCTCTCCTCAAACTTTGTCTTCATGAATTCCCCCATAACTCTGATACACGAAACAAGGTACTACACAGCTCTGGTATCAAGAGCCTCAGTATTACTTTCACCAACTACATTCGTGATCTTTTTCTCATTTTAATCTTTGCTACTCTACATGACATAGCTGCTCATAGCATTTGGCAAATCTGGAGCTCAAATCCAACTATAATTTCTTTTTAATCAGTATTATGCATATGCTGTCACAAAAAGTAGGAAAAAAAAAAAAAAAGGAAGATCGTATCTTGATTATCTGCCTCAAATTACTTATTACATGCTTTGGTACTTGGAAATAGCAAAAACTGTGCTCTTCCTTTAAGGTGCGTAGACCCCAGGAATACATCATTATCTCTTTAGCACAAATTCTGATTCCGATCGGTAGGATCAGGATTTGTCACAATTCAAGTGACAAATGACGGGCTGAATGACATCCAGCTTTAATCTCTAAACGCACTGCCTTACAGCCCAGTTCCGTTCATACTTCCATTGACAAGCCAGAGTGGTTAAAATCTAAGTTCAGAAAACAGACAACACCCAGGGAAAGGCCATGTTAATATGTATGTGCACACCTCTGCGTGTGGCTGGCTGTAAGGGGACAGGGAGGTGGATTTGGAGAAGGAGCACAATCGCTCAGCTTTCCTGAGAAGGAAATCAAACATAAAGAGCAGGAGAGGGGCTTCCTGCCAGCTGCCTGGAACTGTGCAGAGAGACGCAGCCTTCCTTCTTGTTTGCTGATCTAATGGAGAACTTCCCTTTTCTGTCACTCGGCAGCCAAAAATGAACTCCTATGAATGCCTTTCTTACCAGAAAATACTAAAACACAGCATTGAAAATCTCTGTGGGTGTGAAAGAGCTATAAAGTTATTGTTTGGGTCACTATCATTCATGCACTTTCTCTGACGGCCTTTGGTATATATATGGATGCTATCAGTCCGTTTATTTGCGGACAGGCATCCATAATATAAAGGCTGTCGTAATGGCTGTAGCACCATTATTCACATCTTCAGTAGAAGGGCCAAGAATGGAAACAACAGTGTCCCCCACCAGTTCTCCTCAGGATGCACTGTGCACAAAATGGGGTGTGGTATGCCTACAGGTATAGTCTCTCAAAATAACTCTAGCTCAACAAAGACATGACTTTCAGGTTTGTTGCCGTTCCTCGTGCTGTAATAAGAGTGATACAGAAAGCCTTGGTTGTAACAAACTGTTACAATGCCAACTGTACTGTTCATTGTGATTTAATCAAGAGTTTGAAACCTGAAAGCTGTGTGTTGCAGAAGCTCTCTGTGAGGTACAGTCTACTGTATGTGTTTCTGTATGGATCCAAATTGAAGAGTTTTGCAAGATGCCTGACACTTTTTTTTTTTTTTGTGATTTAATCAATCTCAGCCAACTAAATCCAGCTAAGTACTTTTACATAATTCCTATGTGTGCCTGTCCCTTAGATAGCAGGATTCACTTTTCCATGGCACAGTTGCAGGGTGAAATACAAGATACCGGTTTTTATTTTTATTTTTTCTGAGTTGACGGTTGGATGTGGTGATCTTAGAGGTCTTTTCCAACCGTGACAATTCTATTAATGCTATTCCATCCTCCTAAGAGGTCCAGTCCAAAGCTCCCCATCTCATGCTGAAATGCAGTAACATTCAAACTAGTGTCAGCCCTGCCCATTAAGAAATTGATTACATTCTTTAGGAGGGTGGTAAGCGTTCAAATAGTTTTGGTACTGATCATGTAGTTTTAGTTAATGGTGTATTTCTGGAAAGAAAACCAGCAGAGCTGGCAGATAACTATGATGGGTCTGTGGAAAATATTTTTCAATCAAAACCCTGCTACTTCAGAGAGTATATGCTTAAAGCACTTGAGGATGGTTAACCATCAGAGAAGAGAGATTCTGAAAGGAAATTATTTGCTATTTTGCCATCAAAGTTAGATCTTAATTTTTACTTCTGTGGAGGAAAGTTGTAATTCTTGGGAACTAGATGAAATGAAGAACATAGTGGTAGTCTGAGGAATGCATTGGTCAGCGAACAAAAGCTAATATACCCTTTTTTTTTCTAAGCAAGTTTCAGTCACTATGCTTATCTCAAAGTGAAGACTATTAGTAACTTATAGTGTGGTCACTTGTCTTGAATTCACTCTTGCTAGGTGTGGGTCATGGTCACAAAGGTCCATAGACGGGAAATGTCAACAGTGGAAGAGACAACTACTTTATACAAGGAAAAAAAAAAGGAAAATAAAAGCAAGGAAACTTACTAAAACATCTCAGGTTTTCTATGACAGTCTCTGGTCTTTCTCATGGCATCCTGCATACAAGATCCACTAGTAGTGCTTTGCCTTTGTACTGCGTCAGTGTGGAGCACTGCATCACAGCATCTTTAGGCCAAATTGTGGACTACTTTTGGTCCAGAAGCTGCTCTTTGATACTCCCTCACAATATCAGAGCCTAGACAATTCAATTCTGCTCAGTAAATTATGAAAATACTATAAGCCTAAAGAAAGATAATCCCATTCGCTGTTCAGTGAGGGCTGTCTCATCTGTTATTGTCTTTTCCAGTACCACATTTTTCACCACAGAAGCACAACAGAGAGATTGTGTGCAGACCTCCCCAGTTTAGCTGCAGCGTGCAGTATGCTCAGGAATTTCGGTCACAAAGAAGATCCTTTTTTACAAGAAGGCGGTAACGTGCCCTTAGAATCCATTCGCATCGCGTAAAACAGAGCTGTGTTTGTTCTGCCTAATGGACTTTGCATGGGACATCTTTCTAGCACAGTCAGAAATGCATTTCTTGGCTCTACCAATTTGCCCTCAGGCACTGCAGTACCCCACACATTTTCCCCGGGGAATTCTTTTCAAAATCATAGCCATGTCCTCCTTGGTAAGCACATGTGTCCCTGGATCTTCAGTCTAGTATGTTGCTACTGGCTGCGTGTCAAAACTGTAAAATATAGGTTGGAAACACTATCGGGGTTTTGTATTATTTCTTTAATATAAAGCGTGACTGGACTAGGTGTAGCTCAAAGTCAATCATGGTTGCTTATTGCATTGAAGAAGGGAGTTGTTTAATGGGAATCACTTTACCTCTTCACTTACGTTATAGCAAGTGAAATAGCGAGCTCTAAAGAGAGCAAAGTAACATGGCTTTCAGTAACACTGAAGTCATGGAGAAATTCCTGGAGAACTTGATTTCTATGGAGGCTCAGTGAGTCAGCAAGTTCTTCCAACTTTCTTCCCTTTCTTTGGTAGTTTCAGTACTCAACTTCAGTTGTGTATTCTCAAAAAAATATTTTTTTTTTCTTGGCTCATCATTAATTTAACTAGTTGCAGAATTTAGGAGTTAGATTTTTTTTTTCTTTTAATAAGCACAGAATTGGTGTATGTTAACTTTAAAATCAATTCCACTTACTGTCTCCTGCAGGCACAACAATAGAACACACAAACTTATGTGGTTGGAGTGAGTTAGGCTGACTGTAAACTCACTGAGGAGACAAACTGAATCCCAGCCAGTTTCCTGCACAACAGGCTTTTCAGATATTTTTGTTTGCATTTACACTTCTTGTAATGTGTAGTGCATTCATTTGGATGTAAGAGAATGGTCTTATGGTTTAAGCTCTGGACTGAGGTTCAAAAAATCTAGATTGAATGCTGATTAATTCTATATACTTGAGTTAGTGCTACAGTCTATCCATGTTTTATGAGGAACTGCAGCAAAATCCCATTTTACCTACTGAAGTCTAAGCTCTTGTATTTTTCTATCATTTTTTACAGCTCCTACTGCAATATACTCAGGATCTCTGCTTAGTAGTAAATGATAAATAATTTTTAGACAAGGGTTGGAAAACATCTCATCGCTGCTGGTCTAAACAGGTCTGGGGAGAAGTGTATCAAGTTAGCACAGCTGACATGCCACAGGTTTACAGAGTACTATTTACAAAAGGCATGAGAAACCAAAGAAGAATTCAAGTACGGTTCAAAACTTCCAAGTAGAACCTGGTTTAGCCTCCTGATTTGCCAAGCGGGACTGGAAAGCAGACGAGAACAGTCTTTCATGAGATTTTCCTACTTCTGGTCAGGCCAGAAATTTTGCAAGAGCAGCTTTTCTCATGATATTTTGGCACTTCTGCTTCTGCTCTTGCCTGAAGCCTGGAGGCAGAGCCATGTGAAAACACTAATGGAAAAAAGCAATTTCTTTCAATGTGTTTGATCTTCAGCTACAGCCTGAAAGATTCATGCTCTTTTGTATACTTTATCTATGCCCAGCTGTTATTTGCAGGTCTAAATGTTTTTTAAACTCGTATCTCCTTCCTTTGCTGCTGTAAACTTGCAGCCTCACATACAGCTTAATCCTTCTTCACAGGAAGAAACTGAAAGCATAAAATGAAGTCTCAATCTTAAAATAGATGAATTTGAATTAAGGAGCGAAGATGTGCTGCCCATAAAGCCAACACTGAAACTACCTTAACACCACACTTTCTGCTTTACCCAAGAACTTCCCCACTTGATGCCAGAACAGTGTGGCTGACTTGAGTGTGGGCTTATGTAGCCGCTGTAGTCAGTAAAAAGACTACAAGAGCTGATACCATGTACTCCATAGACCCTCAAAACAAAAGTAATCCTACATGGTTTTCCGATCCTCAGTCTATCTCATCATCCAAAGAATAAAATCATCTGGCAGGGATTTCCTCTATTCATGAGTTTCAACAGGTCAGGTCTAACATGACAGGCAGCCTCTTACAAATAGTGAACAGTAAGTTAATACCAGCCCCTTCTCCTTTGGAGATTCTACCCTCTGTGCAATGTAGCGAATCATAGAACACATAAGGGTTAATATGAAAGGATCTCTGGCCTTCTTACCAGGAAGCTTTGCTTCTACCCGGGTGAATGGAGTCTCTGCATTTTCTCTTTGACAAAGGAAATGATCTTGACTACATCTAGCAATCGAAAAAAAAAAAAAAAAAGTTAAGATCACACTTCCCCTCAGTTTGAGGGATGACGCTCTTCCCATGAACTTCTTATCTAACCTGCTTGTGGCCATTTGCAGCATTACTCTAAATACAGTGCCACGCGTGCCAGCATGCCTGCCTGATTTCTCTCTCACCCTGTTTATCGGAAAATACTTGTTCAGTGCAATCATCTGCCAAAAACCAAAGCTGAAGTTTTGGGGATTTATAATAAGAAACCTCAGTCTTTTTTTCTGGAGTGGGGAGTAGAAGGGAATCGGAGATGAATGGAGTCAACCTTTCAGTCCTTCTTTGGAGTAGCACAAAGTGGTGTCCTCACCTAATCATTCTCACCCCAGAACACATGTATGCATATTAGGACCTATCGCATATGTTCTCGGACTGTATTCTGGAGACAGGTGATAACCATAGTCTGAACCACTGAAATTTCATTTAGTCTGCCATTTATTTCTTGCTTTAACTACAGCTGTTTCTCAGATGATAAAAATAGACTCCTCTGCTGGTGCTGTCTCTGCCTATTTTGATTAAAACAAGATGTGTGATTAGATACTGTTCTGATCCATATGATCCAGAATAAGGGAAGGTTGAAACCAAATTTTCTTTCCAGCAAAATTATGGGGAAATGGAGGGGGGAAATGGAGGGGGGAAAAAATGCATGCAGAAAAAGACAGTTAATTCCCAAACCTTCAAACCTTTTTAGAGCCTTTGCAAATTGCAGTGGATAGAACACTGCACCGCAGTTGTCTTAGTACATTAAGTTGTTAATTATGTATTAATAGAAGAAAGGCACGTGCCATGACAATACCATGAACCCAAGGGGAAGTCAACAGTTGATCCCTGCTTGTCCTGGTGATAAGCACAAAATAGCATTGCATAGTTCTGCATCACTGTCAGTACGCTAAAGGAGGAGTTAAGGACTAGAATCAGGTCTGGCATCAGTCTGGGCTGCAAAACATTGAACACTGTATCGGTCTTCAGATGAACTCACCAAAGAGTCGCTTTCACTGCACTGTTCTGTTCCAAGTGGTGGTATGCTCAAGGTCTGTGGGAGAGCAAAAGAACTTCCACACATTCAGCACCAAGTTCATAATGGTTGAAACTGGAAACAAGTAGGATGGAGAGAAGTTCCATAGTTTTGAAAACTTTGTAGTATAAGCCTGGACACAGGGTGATGAACCCAGTCTGAAGAATACATATGTCATCTTCCCTCAAAGCAGACAGAGGCAAATGCTCTGCACAGTGCCCTGTTAGTTCCAGTTCTGATGAATTTCCTTTCCGCAGAACTCATCCTTGTAATACTATTTGTACTATTTTTTAAACGCTGCATAATACCTTCAAAAGAAGATGTTGAAACTAAGTTTTCAGGTGACTTTTAGTTTCAGTGGCAGTACTGTACTTCATCTCAAATATCTGTAGCTAATATATGTGTTATTCTCTTTAGAGGTCGTCGTGGTGGTGCAGGACAACAGCAGCAATCAGAATTTAGGAAAGAACATGAGGCCAGCTAGGAAGGCTCAAGTAACCTTGCAGTTACATGCCTCAAACTTGACTAGTGACCTCATCAACAGCTTGTGCTGTTTTCATGCATCATTAGGTGCTGACTGTGGAAGCGGCGTGAGATGTTACTGTTTTCAGTCAAAGGAATGAGAATACTCATCAAGAATCAGAAGCGGTTGGTTTAATTGAATCAGTTAAAATACTACGATTCGCAAAAGTCTATACTGAACCAGATCCCAGCTAACCTTTTATGGAACTCTGAAAGAGAAAGGATATTTGGCTTTGCCTCATCATGTTGCATGTTTGTAAACCTTGGCTGAATTGCAGAGGGACAGGAAGCACTCATGATGAATAATACAGGAAAAGTTATTATTGGTTTATTCCATACAACCAGGGTACAGGTGATACTAAAAGTCTTTCATTTAGATTTATCAAAATCACTTTGGCAAGCGTAGAAAGTTTTTGTTAGGAATCTAAACCTGGGAATGTTTATTTGAATCTCTGCAAATTCTGCTATTATCAAACAGGTTTAGAAAAGAGAAATAATGTAGCCCAGATCAAAATGGAGAATACTATGTTAGCTATGAGCCCTGGATGTGCTTAACCAAAAGTTTCTTTAATCCCTCCTCTAGAAAAGCAAATGACTTGGATTGTTCGGAAAGGAGTTACAGTAAATGCTGAGAGCTTCTAGATAGGATCTACAAGAAAAACAGAAAAAAAAACTCCACAACCCTTGCTCCCCAAGAGTGTTGCTTCTATGTCCTACACATCTTTGTAACTGGAGATCTTTGATCATGGAGCACCTGTTGTCCTTTAGTATTGAACATGCAATATTGAAAAGCACAAACCACTTTATTAAATTATTTATTTATAGTCTTTGTGAAAGCATTTCATAGTTCAGCTGCCTGGATTGCTTTCTGCCTTAATCTGGCACAGCTTTATCTCACAGCAAAAGGTGCTAAATCATCAAGTGTGTTCAGGAACATCTGTGATGTCATACCATATGCAGTAACAATATATTTATTATGTGATGTGGTGTGCATCTGTCCTAGTAGGTCATTCCTATCATCTTGATCAGTGACACACTTTTTTTTTTTTCTTTACATGTGCAATGTTTTGTTTTACTTTGACAGCATTGACAGCTTTGGCAAGGACTCTGCTTTAGAAGTTAGCAGTTGCATGGACCTAACTGGATGAGTAAACTAATCAAACCCAGGAGATAACAGTGTATATTTATAGGGAGATACGTTTATGGACACCTATGGGAAAGGCAAACTTCCTTTTCAGAGAAGACAGAGGTTGTGCATGCTCACTACAGCTTTGGGAAGTTTTTGTATTACCAGTTTTCTTTATATTCTGAGTGAAAGTTAATTGCAAATTCCTGTTACTCCTGTCAGCTATAATGCTCTATTAGGCTTCATTTTAATACTCTGTTGTTGTTCGAAAGTATTTGGGACAAATTCTCTTTTGGCTTAACTCCACTGACTGCAATGAAGCTACATTAGAATGGATTTGGCCCTACATTTTTTTTTGTTGTTTTTTTTTTCAGTGCTGCTTCTGCTTGGCTCTATACGTGACCAGAATATAAAGACAACAAGCTTACATTAGAAACAAGTCACTGGAGAAACCAAGAAATCTTTCTAAGCTATCAAATGTCTTTTCATGGGGTGTAAATTACAGCACAGTTCATTTCCTTTCTTTTCAATATCTTCTGGCAGGAGGACAGTGCTAACTGTCATGTAAACATCAAGTTTTACACAAGATTTCTCAAAAGTAATATATTGGCTTGCTTAGCTCATCTTTCCATTGTTTATACACAAACCTGTAATTCCTGTTACAGAATTACAAATATCAGCAGTTACAATCCCCCAAAAAGTCTTTTGTTCAGAGGACATAAGCTGTTTCAACATATTCATGGTCCTCATTAATTTTTCAGCTGGTACACGAGCTTCCTGGGTTTATGGCTGATCTGCTGTGCAGCAGACCCCTAGAAATCGTGCCAGAGAATGCCTGCTCAGTCATCGAGGTTAACGCAGTCTTCTCCTAACACAGGATTTCCCCCTCTTGCTGTCCCGGTTTAAATGGCTCAGTGATGAAGCTTCCATTCTTAACACTGAAGTCAATTCCACATTGTTATTAATGGTTTGCTTTTTATTATCATTTCTTTTCAGGGTTGAAAGAGAACCGCTTTAGTAACCTTAAGACACATGGCAGGAAGAGATGGAAACATTTCTTTCATAACTTCTTTCTGATTATAGAGGCCTTTGATCCTAGAAGATTTACATTCCAGTGAAAAACAAAAACTGAAACAAAACAGTCATGTGTAATCACTGGTCAACTAGCACAACTCGGAATATTTTACCAGATATGCTAGTAACAAACGGGCGTAATCTCACAGAGACACATACAGAAATCATATACCAAATCATTTAAAAAAAACCAACAGTGGAGAAGAAACATTTCCAAAGTTTTGGCTGCATCGTATATTTGAAAGAAAGTATTGTCCTGTTAGTGCAGAAGAATCTGAACATAACAGAGGCTGAAGCACCAGGAGAGTAATGCTCTTCCTTGTGTAGCGTACCCTGCCAGCAAGCTCTTTGCTCAAGATGACGTAGTCACAAAGTGGTGGCTTAAAGTTAGATAGCAATCTTAAGCACAAATACAGGCTGGATGATAAGTGGATTGAGAGCAGTCCCTGCAGAGAAGGACTTAGGGATGCTGGCTGTTGAAGCACTGAACATGAGCGAGCAATGTGCACTGGCAGCTGAAAAAGCCAACCCTATCCTGGCCTGCATCAAAAAATGCATGGTCAGCAGGTCAAGGGAGGTGATTCTGCCCCTCTGCTCTGTTCTTGTGAGACCCCACCTGGAGTACTGTGTCCAGCTCTGTAGCCCTCAACACAAGAAAGACATGGATCTGTTGGAGAGGGTCCAGAGGAGGGCCACAAAGGTGATCCGAGCATTGGAGCACCTCTCCTGTGAGGACAGGCTGGGAAGTTGGATTTGTTCAATCTGGAGAAGAGAAGGCTCTGGGGAGACCTTATAGTGGCCTCCAGTACCTGAAGGGGGCTACAGGAAAGTTGGGGAGGGACTTTTTCTAAGGGTTTGTAGTGATAGGACAAGAGGCAATGGTTTTAAACTAGAGCAGGGTAGATTTAGATTAGACATTAGGAAGAATTTCTCTACTATGAGGGTGGTGAGGCACTCGAACAGGTTGCCTTGAGAAGTTGTGGATGCCTCACCCCTGGAAGTATTTAAGACCAAGCTGGATGAGGCTCTGAGCAACCTGATCTAGTGGGAGGTGTCTCTGCCCATGGCAGGGGATTTGGAACTAGGTGATCTTTAAGGTCCCTTCCAACTCAAGCCATTCTATAATTCTATGGTTTGCTAAATGAAGGAGCTGTTGGAGAGCTGCACAGGCACCTAGGACTACATGAGTAGAGATATCTTAAATGCTATTGGTAGCATTAAATAGTTGTTTATTTTACATTGTCACATAAAGCTAAATCTCACCCTAGGCCAAGATGGTTTGCTTCTCTCTGATGCTGAACCTACTTACTTGGAAACTGAAGCATAACTGCTGTTTGTACATCTTGCCCAACTAAGGGCATGAGAAGGATTGTAATCTCATCTTTGGCAAGGCTTTGTCTATTCTGACTAGAAAGTGAGAAAATCAGAAAATAGACACACATATGAAGTTTCCCACTATTTAACTGTCATAGATATTTACACAGTTCTATCTGCAAGTGAAAGCCTGAGCAGGATGGAGAGGAAGGATACTTCTGGAGGTTTGGAGGAAGCAACAATCACAACCCGAAATGGAACGGCCCATTGAGTTAGCCCTGCCATTTCCTTGACTGACGCTGCAGCTTTTCAGGCAGTGTATTCTGAAGTGTCCTATGCAGTCTGACTCAAAATAGTTGAAAGAGTGGCATGTCTGCCATCCCTGCCCTGACAGTTACACCTTACTATTATCATTTTTCTTTTTAGACATTTAAACTGAAGTCTGACATATAATAGTTTGAAGAAGAACATCCACCATCTCTTCCTTTATAGTAGCCTAACACTCTTCACTTGCAACTGCCCACAATAATTCTTTACTCCCTTGGAATTTGTTTTTGATATATCTAGAGAAATATAATTCTATTTCTGAAACATACACAATATTTACTTGTTAGCAAAACATATTCTAGACTGGGATTTTGCCACCAAGTTCTGCTGCAGTTCCATGAAGATGAGTACTTGATACATTAAGGCTCCCTTAGAAAACCTGAAGGCTATTTGGGTTTTTTCCATATAGAAAGTTTTCCAAAGTTTTATTTATTACTTCATAAAAGTCCCTTTTTTGCTTATATCTTAATTTAAGCTAACACAGAAAGAAAAGAAATTCAGAGCAACAACATATCTTGCCATAAATCACCTCATCAAACTAGGATTCCCATGGTCTGAAATCCTAATCACCAGCATTTTGGAAACTCAGTGCAGCACTTTAAAGCCCCCTCATCGAGTCAGGCATTCTGTTTCGGTGACCTTGGGGAGCTACTACTTGGTTTAAATGTCAGCTACCAAATTCCCAAATCAGTCACCAATAATTTATATTCCTAGCTGCAAAAACACATTTTTCCCACAACACTCGATTGCCAGAGCACTTTTTATCATTGCTAAATCCTTAGCTTGAAAGAAAAAAACAAAACTTAATATTTTACTGACACTTGTGGAGCTTTCCCACCCTGCTGGGGAAGCCTAAATACAAGCAGATTGGAGCAGAACAGGAACAAAGAAGCCGTGCTGGAGGAACTAGCTCTAAAAACACAGCTGAGCCTGCCGAGTTTCCAACGCACCGGAGACGCAAACAATAATATAAAGTGAGGATGGAAGCTCTTGCTGTGAAACCTCTTGTCCCTGTGCATCTCTAAGAATATATCCAGCTCAGAAGTATTTACGCAAAAGCCAGTGTGAGGCTGCATGGCTCAGAGATACAGCCAGAGCGTGCAACTCTGCAGAAAGCCTTTTGTGTTTACGAGGGGCCAGTCTTCTGCTCAGAGAGCCATGTCTTATTGTTTACCCACTGGGGCGCTGCCTGCTGCTCCCTATTAGGGCCCCTGCCTCTACAGGCATTTCTCGGTACAGTCAGTGCAAGCATTTTTTAACTACTACTTACAAAATGGCAGTGGCTTCCCCAAGGCCATATCTTTGTTTCTTTGTACAATGCTGTGATTGTGTAAATTGTCTTGTGTAAGCACATCAGCCCACTCTGGAATTCTTTCCTTCACTCCACACATACACACCACCCCACCCCCCCTTTACGGCATTTCATTGTTCTTTTATGGTGGCATTTGTTCTTTTGCTGTCTTGTCACAAATCCATTCCTGTGGCTATGTCACTTTTAAGGAACAGCATGGCTAAGTCTGGCCTTTCAATTTGCTAGAGGTCTGGGAAGCAGCTACTTCTGTTGAGAGTGCTGTCGCCAGCAAACTGATCGGCCTTTCTTGTACTATCACATAGAACTGC
This sequence comes from Baryphthengus martii, assembly GCA_013396935.1. NCBI lineage: Eukaryota > Metazoa > Chordata > Aves > Coraciiformes > Momotidae > Baryphthengus > Baryphthengus martii. The sequence continues at coordinate 221,466 of VWZK01012371.1, forward strand.
AGAGCTCCCCAAGCCATGAAGCCCAAAGCAGCCACGTGTAGTTCTTATATCACAGTGCCTTCCTGCATATAGCTCAACAAATTATCTTCTAAATCTAGTGATGTGGCTTGTGACATCAAAACTGGGGAGTAAGAGAGAGCTTCCTCTCTTGCATGATCTGGCAAAGCAAGTCCTTGAATCATGAAAGTGGGCACTGCAAGCCTCAGCATTGCATACAGATATTTCTTTTTTTCATTTGTATACACAACACACCACAAGTGAAACCCAGAGCCTGTGAAGAATTAGCAATTTCAATTTTTGGTGATTAATCAGTGGCACAGTTCTTTGGAGAGTCGTTGTTTCCACCCTTGTCTCCACCTTAGCTGTAATTCCACTTAAAGGACAATGCTAGTAGTGTATGAGATTGGCCTGTGGATCCCGGATCTAACATCTATTTCCTTGGTTGCTGATACTGATCTGGCAGGTTATAAAAGGTGACCTGAAAACATCCATAGAGGCTTCCCTGTTTTCTTTGGCTACAAACAGAAGGAGGTTGGCTGGCCACTGGGCTTTGCTGGCTCAGCACATGTGAGAGCCTATCAAGAGACGTCTTTATGGGTGGAGGCTGCTGCAAGACAGACTCTCAGGGTTTGTTAAAGGCCACATCTGCAGAAACCCAGAAACCATCCCAGTCAACACTGACAGCATTGCCCAGACTGCCAGATAGACCTGCAGTAACCCCAGCTGGGCCTCAGGAGCACAGAAGTACACAACTGAGGCTGTGCAGGAGTTAGCTATCAGGCTTTCTTGGAAGAAAGGAAAATTGCACTGAATTACCATGCGCCACCTAGAAGGATTGAGACTACTTATGTTTTTAGCCAAAGACCCAGTCCAAGGGAACATATAAATCAAGATCAAGTATTGCTGATTTGCAAGCAAGGATGTAATCCAGAGCCCTGTATCCTAAATGTGCTGGTTCACCATTAAAAAACAAGAGCCATAGAATTTACTTCTTACCACTCATACAAAGGTAGCCACGTGCTCCACAATGACCAGTAAGGAATAATCTAAAGCCTGACTGAAGGCAATGGAAAGTCCACTGGCTTCCACCAAGTTTCAAAGTGAGCCTGGATGGATCAGATATACAGAATAGATAAAATTTTTACATATGTGCTCGTTATAATACATTCATAGTTTAATGGACAGGGTTGCAAGAATTAAAATACTATGTTTAAATACTCTGAGCTACAGACATAAACATCTTCTGTTTATCATGTTTGCACTTAAAATCTATTGGTTTAGCCACATTAAAAAAAAAAATTCAATATCCTTAAGGTCTGAATGCTGTAAATGTTCAGATCAGATATCACAGACAAACCACAAAGCTAAGAGACGAGATAAATGACCTTCCTATTAAGTGCATCCTCTTCAACACTTAATTTAGAAAGAGTTTACTTCTTAGTGTTAAGTTCTATAATATTACTTAACAACTATACTATCTGAATGATGCTAGATAAATATAGGGTTGTGCTACTGTTGTCAAGAGGAATTAAGGAGCTTGATGTGGGTTAGAAGTATTTTCCTTTTCTGTGAATGGCATGAACTTGGTGTCGTCCCTGAATCTAACATTAGTTTTTATTCAAATAAAATCAATTATAACAAAGCATAAAAGCTATAGATAAAGTGGAAGCTGCCTTTGTGACAGTGATTCTCCCAGTCTGCCTCGCTCCCTGTTTCTCCCCCTAAATGTACAAAAAACTGCTTGTGTCTATTTCTGATGAGCTGAAAGAGCCACATTTCCTACAGTTAGGGAAGGCTGCAAATTTTGGTAATCCAGAATGAAATACTCTTTTTTCCAGTATAGTCAAGAACAAATGCATCAGCTCATTTTCTTGACATGTGTCAGCCTCATTGCTGTATATAAATATCAGAGCTAAATGTTTTCAATTCAGAACAGGATCTGAAGCCTCAGCTGGGTGAAGAGATGTTAGACAGGATAAGATGTTATTACTGAACCTTGGCTTATGCTTCTGAGGCTGTGTTTGGCATGTGAGACTTGAGTTCAGTCCTCAGCTAAAACCCTTCATGTTCACTACTATTAGTATTATTCATCTTCATACTGTCTGTGCCCCAACACACTGATCACTGAATTTCAAAGGAGAACCATGGTGTAGGTTGCTAGCTAAAGGTGACAAGTGCCTGCCTTCGCACTCTGCTGTTGTGGCCCGGGGGCACAGTCTCTTCATCAAAGCTGGACTCTTCTGCTAATAACAACAAGAATGAGGAGCGTTGGGTTAAAAACCTTCTAGGTTCATTTTTATCTCTCTGCACTTGTTTGAAGCTTGGCCTAGCAAATGAGAGCAAGATTTCTGTTATGTTAGGAAAGGAAAATGCTGAAAAGCAATAAAAATGGGAAATAGCCCATTTGGAAGTTACATAATTGGTCATATTGTTTATTCCATAATCTTAGGAAACTTGAAAGTACTGATTCTGCTTATACTTTGGCTTCAGCTACAGCAAAGAGTATTGGCTGTGCTGTTCATCTTGGTCTATGCAAGTAACAGTGGGAACCAGTTCAGTTGCAGAACCAAAATTCTTAGAGGAAGCAAGAGATAGTCTCTGTTTTGGGGGGTTTGTTTTTTTTTAATTTGAGAAAAATCCTGAAATGCACACAGTTAGCATGAAGAGGTCTCAAGAGAAAATGTGCAATGATCTGACTACAGAGATCAAGCAAAAGAGACAAGAGAGCAAAGATCACCAGAAAGGTACAAATCCACTGCTATATGCAGGTTATAGCAAAAGGAAGTATTATACCCTTTTTAATCCTAACTTTCAATGTGCTAAAAAACAGTGGGGAAAAAAAAAATGTACAGCTTTATCTTCCAGTAGTAGTTTTTCCTCGCCTGCCTAGGTCAATGCCATGCCAAGCTCATACAACCAGAGACCGATTGTGCTGAGCAGGCAGGCAGCCAGCAGGCCGGCCAGGGGATGGATGCACAAGGGAAAACATGAATTAATCCATGGCATGATGCTTTTGGGATGAATCTCGCACATATTTTATATTACTGATCAGAGGGGCTCAACTGGCTTGTGTTACATGGAAGGTGATGAGTAGTAAGGAACTTTCTAGAAAGGTTAGGAACTAGACTTCTGTTTTGTTCCTGGCAAAGAGGTGAAACAAATTTGCATGTTTCTTACCAGAAAAATGAAAAGGAAGTTAAGCTATAAAGCAAGCCCTCATTTTCCAGAGCGCTCAATGAGGACACAATGCTTGAAATTCTCATGAAGTAAAATATTTAAATTTTCAAATGTTGTTTCTGACAATGCATGTTTAGAAATGGCAATTAAACATGGCATGAAAAGGCCCAAGTATGAAAGCCTCCAGATATTCACAACTTTTTTCTATTTGCTTTTATTTCTGTCTTTGATAAGGCTGTCCTACAAACAGACGTTTCTACCCTCTTCACACTGGATGCTGAGGGCTCCAAAGTTAGGAGGAGAAGATAATCGCCATACAGACCAGTATAACAACAACTGCTGCTGAGAGTTCTTGAACTAGACCAAGAACAATTTCAGTGACCAGGCTTAGGTGCTGCTGAGCCTGTTTAGAAACAGCACCTCAAAACTCTTTACTTACACAACTTGTAGCTTACATTTTCAATAGTTAGTTAGGTACTTAGCTCATTGAAGTGAATATTATGTGACTGTTGATATATATCCCCTTCTCCAAATACGTGACCTGGATATCAGTATTCTGCTAGGAAATCTAGGTGCATCCACAGAACTGATTCAAAAGCTGTCAACCCAATCACCTATCACACCGAAGATGCCTGAAAAGTTTCTGCTTTCTGTTTATTGTGGAATTGGCTGACTTTGGAAGGATGGTGAAGGGCAAGAAGTCGTGATGTGAATGCATGCAAACACACACTTAAGTTTCCAAAAGGAGTTTGTTATTTTGGAAAAGAAAGCCCAAACACATCCCTCCAACTCTTCTTATGCACTAGGTTCTTTGAGGTATCACCCAGAAGAGACAGGAGCTCGGTGCACTTGCACAAAAAGGAGCTGAAGATACCATCCTTTAGGTTGCAATTCTGAAAATAACTAGTGCAGGGTGGATTTTTAGTTTTCTAAAACTGATATGATGCAGACATGAGCTATTTAGAGGCAGAGGGATGGTTTTTCTGCCCTCCATGTCCCAGTTATGTCCCCATCTGAACAGGGAAGCACGTAGATGGGGGTATACAGATGCCTGTGGAAAACTCAGGGTGTGTACAGCTTTGCAGGCTCTGCTACAAACGTCCCATTCATTTTACTAGAGAGCAGCTAAGAGGGCAGGGTGCCAGCAGCGAGTGATGAAACAGAATAACATGTACATATGGCAAATTATTTTCAGAACTCTGTTACAGTTCTTAAACATCAACAGAGACCAGTAACCAAGTATGCATCACCCGTGAGAAAAAAGGAATTTCAGTTCTTTGAAGTGGTTGAGAATGAAATCAGCCTGTACCTGTGCATACAGGTGAGAAAAATGAATACATAAAGCTGACAGTTTTTTTCTATGTCCTCAGCATAAAGTGCAAGCAAAGGAACTACAAATTCTGTTTATACACAGGTGAAGATTGCTCAGTGTCCCCCATTCCTTTAACGAGTTTTGTCCAGCAACGTTCACGACAGCTTTTCTCCAGCATCTGCATCAGCAAAACTAACAAAGAGGAGCTCAGAGCTGGATTTAAAGAGACTTCAATTGTCCTGAGAACTTTTCCCAAACACAAATCTTGGCTTGGCCAGAGTGCAAAGAAGGCTATGGGAAAAATATATACAGCAGCATGCAGGAGGCCTTACATGCAGTAATGTCCTTCAGTCTATCATTGCCATAACTTGGAGAGCTTCTCACTTAGAGGCTAACGAGGTCACTTTGATATTCTGGTCTAAAAGCTTTTTCTTCCCCATCTTTCTCCTGAGCCCAGACTTCCTTCCAATAACATTCCGTCTTCCAAAAGAAACAGTCAAAACCTCCAGGTTTAAAAGAGTATATCATACATGAAGATCTATAGCCCAACTAGAAAATGAAGAGGTTTGGTTTTTTTAGGAGATTAACTTGATACCAGCAAATCTTTAATTATAAGCCTAGGGTCACAAAGCCTGAAATGCAAGTGAAGGTCCCACTAACTCCACCTGAACTGAGGCAGAAGGCTTTCCGTCTGCATTCACCTTCCTCACAGGACCTGCCTGAGGTGAGCAGCGCATCATCCCTGCCACAGACTAAGTGACGTGCAGAGGAGTTAGATGTGAACTGAGAAGCCAGGTTCAGTCCTTGGCATCTCCCATGAAGTCAGCCGTTCTCAGCCCCATCCTCAACCGCAAAGCTTTTGCCCAGAATGATCTCCCGCGTGCACACACTTCACTGTAAAAACAGCATTTGAAATTATTACCACAGAAGCTTCTGTTCTTTGAAAATTACATCTGATCTCAGCCTACTGCCAATATGCATCAGGTGCAGGCAGGGGCGAGGAGGGACACAAAGTGGAGGATGTGGACTTCCACAGAGCTCAGTAGGAGAACCGTTGTTATCATTGGCCTGGGTATTGTGGCTTTAAATTACAAATTTCTTTAAATTAGGAAAACATCAATAGCAAGCCCTGGAGAAGAATCCCCATAATGGCAGTAAATAAAGAGCATCCTGCCCCTCTTTATGCCACAGTTAATGTGGGAGGTGATATAAAACTCTAGCCTGGCAAGTGCTGTGCGTCAGAGTTGATGAGTTGAAAGGATGTGCGAGTACAGAGACCCAAACAAAGAACTTAAAACACAGAGAAAAATTACTGCAGTAGTTACCATAGATGTTGAGCTGTGCAACAACATTTACTCTTGTACTTTGGACTAGTTCTCCTGCATTTTTCCACAGGCTTCTGTTACGTTGGAAGTGGCAGGTGGCTTTGCAGGGATCCTTGGGGCTGGCGTCATGGGGGAAAGTTAAGCTCACAAAGTACTTCCTTGTCAGATCCCTCACCACTCTGGGAAGAGGATAGATTTCTCTTTCTGTTTTGTCCTGAGTCTGAAGTCCTTGCTTGGGAGTCCCACCTGCTCCTGCAGCTCACATCCCCTGAAATCAGACTCCATCCAGCAGCTGCATAAATCATTAGGAACAGGGCTGCTGTGGAGTGTCGAGCAGTTGGCAGGACATGGTGGAGCACCTCCCTTCTCCCTCACATGTCTCCATCTTCCCCTAAAGTAAACAGCGTCAGTCCCCACTGTGAACCCAGTTGCGAAACCGCACAGCCCTGAACTTTATCTCTGAGCTGAACGGGCCTTGCAGGGGCCGCATGGCCAAGAGCCGCTTCGGGTCTGTGTTTTCTTGCTGCCTTCCAGGCTGTTGTCAGCCAGGGAATTCTTTCCATAGCTCATGCAGCCACTCTGGAAAAGGAAGCCTGCTTGCAAACATGCAGATGAACATGGTGGTGTGGGCAGCTTAATGCTTCCTTTTTTTCCTGAGGCCTAGTCAGGTCTGCAAATATATTTAAATAAATTGCTAATACCCATTTACATGCAATTAGCTCCATCAACCTGTATTTTCCCCTAGAAGCTCTTAGCATAAAAAAGCAATGGAAAAAAAGCAGGCCAGTCAAATTGCAAAGTTCAGTCACAGATCAGAGTAGGAACTTTCCTCTAACTAGATAATGCAAACGATTTTTGCTTCAGTCATAATTATAGCAACATGTTGTGGATGCTGATGCGTTTTTTTCTCAAGCTGGAATTTCCAAAATTGGCAAAAGCTACCACATCACAAATGAGGAAACCACTCCCTTGGTGAAGAGAGGATGGTACAACATTAAATCAGGGGAAAATAAACCCCTCAGAAAGCCAATATGTTAACTGAAGCTATCCATGCGCAGAAGTGACGGTCTAGGGATCTGAGCAGTAATGCTGTGCAGATGCCTTGCAAACCAAGACGTGTTTAAAGGAATTCTTAAACTCTCACCCACACAAGAGATTCTGGTTTAAAGCTAGCTCCAGGAAACAGCACTCTGCAATATTTCTTTCATATAATGAGGACTTTTTTGAGCTCGTTTTTTCATTATTATGATTCTAGCAGCCAGATAAAGAATCAGGACCCAGTTCTGAATGCCAAGAGCAAGTTTATCGGTCTCCTACTAGTATTTTGGATAGACTCATTTATCTTTTATGCTGTGACCTGAAGGAAGGATACTGTCCTGAAACTTTTTAGAACTACCTGTAAGTATGAAACCTCCACTCGGGTTGTTTATATAAGTTCTTACAAAATAGGAATAATGGCTCTCATCCTGATTTAAACTTTCTAATGTAAGAAGTCTCATTATAAAAGGCTAAACCACTGGTTTGGCTGAAATTGAGCCTTTGAGCTGGATCTGGGCGTTATTGCTTGGGTCTTTTCTTTCCCATCTGTCTAGAGATGCAGATACACCTGCTTATTCTTCGGCTTTAAGAAGTAAAACTAATCTGTGTGTCAAGGGGGAGAACCAGACAGGAAGAAAAAGAGGGCTCTAATTGTGATGAGAACTGAAAACATTAAGACTAGGAGAGAATAAGCTTCAGGAGAGCAGATCATTCTATCAAGCCTAAGCCACGTTCAACGCCCAGACTCTAAATCTTGCCATAGCTTTCCCGAGTCTCAGTTTTCCAACCCCTGGAAGATGAGCAGGCAAAGCGGTGGTGAGCTGTACTGTTCACAGTGTGTTCGTTGGGCCCTCAGGAGTGAAATCTCAGTTTAGTTTTGTTTTCTTAGTAGACTTTTAGCCTTTTCCCATCACTTTGGATGTGAAAATGTATAAAATTATGAACTGGGCTGTGCTTTTGTAGCAGAATGGGAAATGGGAGAGGACAAACAACCTACTGTGGCGGCACGTAAAATGTCTGAGTGAAATGTGAGGTGACTCACCATTTTAGTGTATTTTGTAGACCGTGTTCCAAAATGCCAGCTGTTATACTGTGTGTAACTCTCTTGTAACTTCAATCAAGCCAGCTGTTGCTTACTATTTGAAATTACTATCACAGCCATCATGTCGGTGTTCTACCAGTATATGTTTTTTTCTCAGTCTCTTATTTCCTCTTCTAGCTGCCATTTTACTATTGCAGATGGGAGAGGCATTAGATGCCACAGGCCTTTCCACTTTCCTAAAATCCAGGAACTTCCCAGGAACATTTGCTCCTACTTGTGCTTTCCTACTGGTTCCAGAGAGAACTATTTCCTCCCACACACACATCACCTAGAGAGAGAAGAAAAAAAAAAAGGAAACAAAATTTCCTCCATCTTCCTTTCTTTCACAGCATGAAAGAAACCAGTAAGTGGAATGGGTATCTTTTCAGGTCTCCCTCATGCAAAGATACCTAAGAAAACCATCCTTAGAAGTTGCATAGCCCTGACATGTCAGTGGGGTGGCTGGCATCTTTAGCTAAAATGCATCTTCACAGAAGTATTTTTTTTCTGCCCTCATTACGTATCTTCTTTCAGTCAAATATACTCCAAATGAGTACAGATATGTTGGATATATTCCAATAGAACACTCTCCTGCAGTCGAGCTGAAAACCTGGTTAGTAGAGGACTATGTGCTTTCAATGCATGGCTTTCCCCAACTTCTTATGTATCAAATAAATAAATACATTTTAAAACCCATAACCAAAAACCACCCAACTCTTTTTGGAACACAGTCTGGTGCCAGAGGCTATAGCAAATCGTAGTAAGTAGACAGAAATTTTCCTCTCTGTTTTTTTTTTCCTCAGGGAGTTGTGGTTTCCACATAAACAGTTCTATGAGCAGATCCTTTGAGATACGCCTGGAAGAACATATATTCTGCCTAACACGTATCCATGATATCTTAGCAGCTAAGAAAAATAATTCTGCGGTCTCACTACACTTCACCACTATCACCTCAGCCTGGTTGAGCTAAAAGAATAACGAGCAAAGTAGCGTAGGTATGTTGAGAGAAAGCTATGGCTGATCACTGTTGTTTCTGGATTTTATTTCATCTTCTCTGCTAGATTTGTAGATTCAGGAATCAGTGGTTGTCACCCATAGAGTATGGTAAAATAAGGAAAGGAATAATATAACCCAATATTCATTTACTTCTTATTGCAGCATGGAGCAGCAAGTAGTACCAACTTGTGACATCCAAAGAACTCACTCTAAAAATCAGATCATCATTTCAAAATATACAAAAGACTTTCTTTTTCTTTATTTTTGTGTAGGGTCTGATACACATTGTCTCACTATAGCAGATCCCCTTTGATGTCCATGCATGTTCCATAAGCCAAGAGCAATATAGTTAAGCCCTTGGAGGACAAGGGGAAAAAATGTAAATGTAAGTTATTCTTGGGAAAAAACTGGATCCCCAGCTCCAGACCAGAAAGTCTTTGAACCTGCCTGAGCAAACTGTTCAGAGTCTGAGCCCAGCCCAACTCTGGATTTGCAGTTATAAAAAGGACAGAATCCAAACCATGGACCTGGACACTCATAAGCGCCTGGGAATTCAATATTTCTGGATGTTTTTATTTTGGGGTTTTTTTTCATTCGGAGACCACTCTTAATTATTTATACAAGACATCTCTGAATCTTTTAGTTTGGGTTTTTCTTCACATGCACTCACTATTAATGTGAGGTTGCTATTAAATATTTGTAATGCTTACTAAGCAAAGTCCTCAGTAGTGATTCTGGATCAGAGCACTCAGATTTCTTCCACAAATACCAAGCACAAGCTCATGAAAAAAAGGCAGTTGTGGCAATTACAATTATAGGAAGTTTATCTTTAAGGTATGCACCTTCAGTGCACCTTGCACACATTTACATTCTTCCTGCTCAGCAAAATAATAATTCTTTATCCCAGTGGAATGAAAGGAGAGGCAAACAGAGTAGAAGAGTACGTGAGTACGTGTGGAAGAGCTTGCAGTCTGGTCACTGGGTGACTCAAGGACTGTAAAACAGAAACTGAAGCTTAGCATGACAGAATGGGAACAGAAGAGCTTCATGTCCGAGGGGTGAGGTACCAAATGGGTTGGGTATTTTTTTTTTCCCTTCAAAGAAAGCATTTTCCTGGGAAAATCCACTTTCCAAATGGAAACCCAAGACCTAAATAGCTAAAATAGTCATTTCTCTCTCCAGTTGGTCTCTGCTTTGTGGCTTCTTGGAAAGAAGGATTTTTGTGCAGGAGGTTACATTGGTTAATGGCGCAGGGCAGAGCTCACAGAGGAAAATTCACCTCCAGCCGCTTTTAAGGTCTGTAATGAGGTGGTTTCATGGCACTTTCTTTTTTTCCCTAGAGAACAAGACTGAAAATCAGATCCTGATCCAAATGCTACAGCTCCTGGTTTTCAGACAGCTGAGCACTGCTCATTCCACACAAACCTTCCAAAGAGATGCTGGGTCTCGGAATGGTGCTACATGCAGTAAACTTCTCATACTTCACTAAAATTTCCAAAGGAACCTTAGGGAACTGGACACTGGAGTCCCACTTTTTCCCCACAACTCTTGCCTTGCTTTCAGCTTGCAATTATTCTGGTTTATAGGTGCACCACATCTGTGTCTTTATTCTTTGTGCTCAAGAAATACATCTCTTTTTTTGTACTGCCCTATTACTTATTAGTAAGCAAAACGGTACATGTGTTTTTGCAGTTGCTTCTGATTTTATATCTGAACCTTGTAGTTCCAGAGAGTATTACAACAATCTGCAGAGCTTTAAAGAAGTAGGGTAGATTGGGATGACAACACTCCAAGTTGGGCCTTTCTCTGTAATCTATGTCTTTTCTCTAGATGCATATCGGTAAAGACCCAGCTCAACAGCTGTAAACTTCTACTTTCAAGCAATGCATGTATCCCGCTGTGTAACAACCCTTTTGATACTAAAGATATCTCCTGTGATGTTTTCTCCACTGCCAAGCATTGATTGTTGACATAAGTGTTTCATTTAATAAATATTACCAGTGTATATGAGCGTGAGATGATTCAGCAGTGTCAGGGGCCACATCGCAGCAGTCCTAACAGGAAGACAAAAGCGATTGCTTCATACCAAATAGAATAGCAAATAAATCAGGCTTCGAATCTAGAGAAACATTTTTTCACTAAATTGTCCTGCCTTGGGGTTGCATTAATAATGACAACATATGCATAAGAAGTAATTTGTCAGGACAGGATTTGCATGTCTGTCTATTAAAACGAAACATACATTGCCCAAAAATCAGGAACTGAGCCGAAAGCCAGGGCACGGGGGTTCTTCTCCTGGCCCTGCTCCTGCCTTGGAAATCTTTTCTATCCATGCCTCGATTTCTCCTCTGTGAAATGGGCATCATGACATTCACCTATTTAAAAAAGCCTCTTGGTCTGTGTAAGGTCATTATAAGAAGATTCATCCAAAAACTTTTTCCAGGCACTGCCCTATCAGTCATAGCTTTTTAAAGCCTTTCATTAGAATCAAAATTATTGAAACCTACCATCTGTACCACCTAGCTGATTTTCCTTGCCAGTCAGGTTAACACATTAAGCATGTGACCAAAACTCATAGCCAGTCTTGGCAAACTCTCTGTGATCCTATTCCTTCTGGGTTTGTTTGTTTGACATAGAAAACTGATGACAGACTTCCACAGTTAAATTCATATAATCTGCTCATTCTTGAACTGTTATGCCAAAAAAAAAAATCAGCCTTTTATAGCATAACTGGTGCACATGTAAATACCAAATTACACAAATAGAAGGATGAGCTACTGTTTCTTACTTTGGTACCTGAGGACTTTCAGACTGTCATAATTTTATCTAACACGTAGAGCTCCTGTGAGGTATAAAAAAAAAAGAAATAATGGAGAGACCACAGTTTTATAGGTGACCACAAAAGAAGATAAATGATGAGACATTTATTCATTCAGAAGAACCACATGCTCAAAAAAATGTATTTTTGTCATTATTCATGAATCAAAAAGCCTTCAGTAAGAGGAATAAACATATACAAAACTTCCCTAAAGAAATCCTAACGCTTAAAAATTTGTCAGTAACAGATTTATTTGTGGTTAAGAGTCTATTTGAAATTTATGAAAGGTAGTTTGCCATGTTACTACTGGATGAATTCTGTAGAATCTTAGTTTGAGGCTGGCTGAAGAACCAAGCGGTATTTTAATTCTTAAACATGTGTGTGTAAATCTAGCGTAAATTATAAATCCTGTCTTTTGCATTAAATTTTTCAAATACACTTGCGTTATAACTATTAGTAGTTTCCATAATGTGTGTTGAATAGGTGTTGCACTGTGAAGTACTGTGAAGTACTGTGAAAAACAACTATGCTGTTACCTGTTGCAGACAGGACTGACCCCGCTGCAGACCCCAAATCTTTGAACATTAAAATCTGTTCGGGCCAGGAATGCGGCGTGAGGAAATAGCAGAGCCAAGTTAGACCTGCAGGATTACTGTGTGCTCTTGCTGGATGAAAATTCTCTTTTTAAATTGACTCTGAAATAAATATTTAGCTATAGGCCTTTGAGAGTCCTGATTTGTTTGGGTTTATGCTCTACACCAGCGCGTCACAGTATTTGGTAATTCACGTCCCATGGGGTGGCTTCCTACTTAAAGTATTACACAAAGAATGCATTTTCAGGCTAGATTTCCAGTAAATAACCCTGCAGTTCCAGGAGATGGACCAAAATAGCAGCATGCCTGCAGCTCAGTGCCACTTTAGTTAAGTTCAGATCTATCTCTATTATTCTGATTAAATCCTCGCCTGTCCCTCCCCCAACAGTAGCATCTTTGTCAGTGTCCTCTTCCTGCAAGTATCTTGGCTTACACTAAGTTTTCCACGGCCCCATCTTTACTTGCAGCTCTACTCATGACATCCTGCACTGTGATGCTCGATTCATGCTTCCAGCCCTTTCCATAGTAACCATCTTTCACCATCAGATTCACAATTGCTGTACAAATTCTGCCAATGCTGCCAAAAGTCTGGAGATATCCAGCACCTTTTCTCAAACTATTAGAGAAGAATAGCCTCAAGAGAGGCGTCTTAATAAGGAACGATGAACAGATACTTCAAGAAGTTTTAAAAAACCCTCTAATGGATGTAAAATCTTAAAACAATATGACAGAGATACACATTATGAGTTGTATTTGCCACATGTCCTGCAGAATGATGATTTTTTATTAATTGCAGAAGAGCTGTTACCGTGCCTAACTCTGTTCTCTTTATAAATCCCTGATTCTGGTTTTGAATCCAATTGAGTTTTCAGTCTCAGCGAGTGCCAAAAATTGCAACTATGCATTGTGTAATGTATATTTCCTTTAAACCTTGTCAGTGTGTTATTTTCTAATTCAGTTTAACATCTTTCTCTGTAAAAATAAAAAAAAAAAAAAGCTAGGAAAACCTCCACTTTACCCACCCTACACTTCTGTCACTTACTAATTTACTTACTGTGTCTAAACAGCCCCAGTGTTTATTTGGCCTTCATAACAATCTTCTGAATCTGTACACTTCATTGCTTGCTACCTGTCTACAGATTGCTTCAAATCAAGTTATGGACACCCACTGCTCCTTCCTTACCCACAAATCCAGTTATTTTATCACAGAAGGCAGTTAGGTATGATTTATACTTGGTAGTTCCATGCTGACTGTTCCCAGTGACCTCCTCCATGTACCCAGAAGTGGCTTCCAAGAGGATGTGCCCGTGGTTTTGCCAGGGACCAAAGGCAGGCTGACCAGCCTTTATTTTCCCAGGTCAAACTTCTGGCCTCTTCACAGCCCAAATCAAAAGAGACAGCAGGGTCTCTACAGACCTAATCTACAACAAACAGAATAATCAATGCAGGCTTTAGCCCTCTCAGGAGGAACTGGCCAGAAATACATTGCCAAATTAGAGGGAAATCTGTGCTGGACAACTCAGTCATAAACCTGAGAAAATTTTAGTTACGTTTGTTTAAATTGTAGACTAAATGAGCTCTTTGAAGGTTGCCTTATAGTTTTGCATACAGATACTGTACTGACATTTCTAAAATACATCACTCTCCTACTTTTTGTCAGCTAGCTTACTCCAGGACAGGGTGCTAGCTGGTTGTCTGACATATCAGGGCAAATTAGAAATGTGTTTTAAGTGAGAAATGTAAGAAAAAAAACCTGAATGCTGAAGAAATTATTCTTAATCTTGTTTTCCCAGTGCTTTCTGCAGTTTCTCACTTGCCACTTGATTTTCTTCTCCTTATTTTCCTTTCATCCTTGAGTGTTTCTTCTCCTCTCCTCTTCCACTGGTCTATATTGGCAGGAGGTCTCACTGAGCAGAAGAGAAGCCTCTCTCTTGCACATCTGCATAACTTTACTACTACTCATTTTTCCAGAGCAGTACTTTCACTTACCCCATATTTCACTCTGCAGAGACATCTTGGCCAGAATGCAGCACATTTTCCAGTCACAGATATCTCTATCGGATGCATGCCTGGTTCTTGGAGACATGGTAGAAGGGATTTTTCTTGCTGTACTTCAATTAATACAAAAGATCCCAAGCCAATGTAAAGCAAATTTCTTTCTTCTCTTTGCCTCATAGTGAAAGATCAGGGTTTTTCTGACTGCATGTGTTTGCCTCAGTACTTACATGAGGGAAGGCTGATGTTTAATTTCAAATAAACAATTATTAGATATGACCAAATTTTTAATATATTCTCTTTCAAATAGCAAGACATGTGGCTGCAGCTCTGGCCTTAAAGTCATTTTCAAGGTCATGAATTTACAGTCAGATCCTTGTGTCTATGAAGATTTTCCTAAACTTCAGAGGAATTTCTAACTGTACTACAGGTCATCCTGCATGAATCCAATTGCAAGACTAGAACCTGAGATTACTTCTTCCCCCCTACAAAAACTCTAGCTGGCTGGTTTTCACTTCTGGAGGAGATAGTGCAGTTCCGTTGTAGAATCTAAGTACTCTTTAACAAAAGCACGTGTGTTTTCAGAAATCAGAGCTCTGCAAATCTATTATCAAGAAAACAAAAGAAAAAAACAACTATGAAGACAAGCACAAGGTATTAATAAGGTGATGTTTAAAACACTGAGGCATCAGATCAGAACTGGTTGCTGAACTGGTCCCTGCTAGTGACGGAGTATTCTCATGAAGAAATACCAGCAACAGGTCACAACAGAGTGGCTCAGTTTACATCAAAGCAGTCAGCAAGCACATTTGCAGATCTACACTTTCAAAGTTTTTTAATGCATGAACTTTAAGTGCAATGGGGAAAAGTGGTCGTGTAAACTTCTTTGATCTTTTATTTTTATTCCTTTCTCTCACTTTCCTTCTCACCATTGCCATACAATGGAAGAAGGTTCAGGAGGAGGAAAAGAAAGAAAGAGAAAGGAGCAAGGGCTTTTCTTGGCTAGTTCAATTCAGGCACATTCAAAGAGTTGTTCTGGCCAATCTTGCATATAAGATTTTTGTCTCTAGTCAGGATCCAGAGAGCAGTGTCTCAGCGCTCCACAGAAAAAGGGGAAATATCACTTTGAAACAGGCTTTCTGTACTTGCTGTTATTTTTTCCACAGCTTAAGAGCTAAGATAAAGTGAGAAAGGAAATTGGTCAGTTTAGGCAGAGGCACTATTTCCAGAGAGCAGTGCTCCCAAGGAGAAGCAGCGGCTGCAGCAGAGGACAACCCACAGTTGGCATCAGGATGCCGTGCAGGCAAAAAGAATGGGGTGCGTGCCAGTTCTCGAATGAAACGAGAGCAAAGCCATACGTGTACAGCCTCTAACTTCCACAGCTGCTGTGGAAGTCTGTGTTACATCAGTAACTTTATAGGTCCCTTATGACTGTTCATCCCAGTCGGTATCAGAACTCTGATTTTAATTGCTTCTGAAGTGGATTCAGCAGAAAAACATCTTTGTCCTGAGCGATGGCCAACTGTTTACTTTCAGTTTTATGTAACTGTGTGCATATCACAGAATAACACCCGCTCTCACCAATCAGTCTTTCCTCATGGTGCATGTGAGCAAGCATTATAAAGCACTACAGCAAAACCTGTCACAAAATCCTCGGTCTCAGTGGAACCGTTGTAGAGTCTAGGAATTAGCCATTTTTGTGTTTGTTTGCTCTAGCATCCATTTAACTTTAATGGATAACCTAACAGAGAACTTTTTAAAATATATTTTTATGTATAAATAAAAGGCAGAATTATCAATTCCTAGCACAGTTTGTCTCAGAAACAATTACAGATTCTGTGGTACCTTGCAATCTTGGCAGCTGTACTGTCGTCTTATACGGGACTATAGATGCACGTTTGTTTTGAGAGCTCCCAAATCCCCACATTCTCCATAGGAAAGAATGGGACAGGAAATTTCTGGGTTATTGGGCTCTTTGGCGCAGCTGTCCGTCTTGCTTTCACACGTATTTCTACAGCAGGATGAGAGCCATCTTAAGCAATGGAAACAGAGTCTCATTCAGCAGTGGTTCTTTTCTCTTTTGTCTACTCTAAAATAGTCTGAGTGTTAGGAAGAGTAACAAGCATTGAACTTTTCCCCACATACACAACTCACACAGAGAAATGAATCTGGGTTGAAATACCAATATTTTTTCTTTTTAAGAAATAAGCCAGTTTAATTTCAGGTTCCTTCAAAATAAGTTTACTGTTGGAGTCATAAGACCACGATCCAGCAAAATTTACCTGATTTCAGTATAATTTTTCATGTGCTTTCAAAGTTAAATACATATTTAAGAGCTTGCTTGCTTGGGCAATAAGGCTTGTGACAGAAGCTACACACAAACACCTAAGTCTCAGCTCTCACGCCTACAGCTTTAGGTATCAAGTACCAAAGACACAGCCTTTACTTTCTCAAATATTTTGCTATATTCTGTAGTCCTTGATCTTTAAATCCAAAGAGAGCTTTCCTTGTTTGGTAAGAGAATTTAAGCCATTTTTCCTCTTACTTGTATTCTTATGCTCTCTTTTTATTCTGTTTGACCCACATTACTATGAAAAGAAGAGTCTTGAATTATTAACTTTGCCCTACCACATTCCTATTAAGACAAAAGTAACCAGTAATCCATGGGGAGGCATGAGGAATAAGATAGGCAACAACATGTCCTAAATGTCATACTAGAATTAAATCCTTTTTCCCCTTCAGGTCCTGTTCTAGCTCTGGAAAAGTTTTCTCCCTTAACGCATGTTCTCTCAACCATACTTTGTGCTTTATATCCAAAAACTATAAGAGGAGAAGGCCAACAGTGAGAAGCAGAAAATTGTGTTTACTCAGTATTTTGCATAAATATTTTCTGAGTAGAAGTTTTGACTTTTGTTTTAAGATAAAACCTGAGAAACAACAGTAACTTGCTAGAAAACATAAAGAATACATACACAAGGAAGAAAGAAAGAGGGAACCAAAGTGCTGAAGATGTAACAAGACCACAAGTGTGACTTTCCAAGGCGGGGCTACAAGGCTTGAACCCCACCTTGCACCATTACCACCAAAGCAGCTGTGGCACAGCTCAATGTGATGAAGAAGCTATGTCCTCTCCCTTCTGGCAGCAGCTGTCTTAAAAATGTACAGGGACCAAGATATCCTAGGAATTATCCCTTCTCTCTGATCTGCTTTATACGTATTTACGGTGGCCTGGGGAAGGATGCCTAGTGACTTCCAAAAACATTAGGCTTTTTGGAGGGACCAGCAACAGGGTGCCTAGGAGGTAAGGTACTGCCAAATTGGCTTGTTCCAGTGTGCACTGGAGAACTAGGAATTCAAAGTGATATTTGCACAGCAACTTTAGGAAAAGCACAATAACAACAAATGCGTAGTATTACTGAAAGTTGGAAGTTCTGCATCAGTTAGAAGGCTCTCACTTAGAAGAAATTTTATAACTCCTCATCTCTTAGCACTTTATAGTCAATTCTCATCAAACAAGATACCAATTGTGAGAAAAATGCTACTGCCTCTTGATTTGCATTCATCCCAATTTGAGCTGTATCTTATTCCCACAGACTTCTATGGCACAACTTCTGCTGCAGTTGGTGAAGCCCGATTTGAACCTACACGGGTCATTCAGTCCTCTGCTATTTGATTTCCCTGTGGATTATGAGCAGCACGGTTTGCCCTTACTGTAATCTGTTCACACATTATGATAGGAAAACACACAACTCAAAAGGCATATAGCCTTTTCTAGTTACGAACCTCCAAAAAAAAAAAGGCATCAAGCAGTTGCAGGAGAAACAGTCAGTGTTCGTGTTTCGTATGAGAACAAGATAATATCTTAATGTAGAATATTTTAGAGCACTGTGAACAGCTTAAAACTGCTCACATTTTAACTGATGACATTTTGACATGGCATAAAATCTCCAGATATGCAATTTACTGAGTATAAACAAGCCAAAAGAAGAGGGGAGAACACTCCTTGGAGTCTGCTACACGTGATAGACACAAGCGCTCTAGAAATCTGCTGAGAATCCCTTTTTTGGTTTGTGTTCACAGCTAAATCTACTTTACTTCCTATGTTACTGAACATTATGCAGTCCTACGAGGTCCACCACTAATCATAAATCCCAGGCAGGAAACAGTTTTCAGGCCTAAGAGGAAAGAGAGAATTTCATTTTCTATAACCAGCCCAGAGTAACCAGGTCAAACAAAGTTTGTAATTGAAGATTTTGAAATCCAGGATATAATTGTGCGTGCTTTTCTGTTTGTTTTGTTACTGGTTAACCGGATGCAACAAAGAAAATAATTTTTATTATTTTCTTTCTTTGACTGTCTCTTTGGGAGCAAACCTCTCCATAAGCCAGTGCTTGAGGTCATAGCTCCCTAGTTTTAAGACATCTGCTAGGTCAGTTATACTTGAAGAGAATCAGCTGCTTGCAGCAAGTACATTATTAACACAGTGGAGTCACAAACAAATGTTGAAGGTGTCTCTCACTTTTTCTCTCTCTCTAATCAAGACACGTATCGCATTGAAGATTTCTTGTCTCGATCAGAGCTCTATCTCCAGTGCCAATAAAGAGCATTAGATCAAGAGTTTAAATTTTTTAATGTGTGATTTGTAAGGTAGAGTCATTATAGAAAAACAAAATACTGCTTTCATTTTTGGCACTAGATACTGAATTTGCTCTGTACTGTATTCTTTCTAATTTTATGAAAAATCATATAAGTAAAAATTTAGGAAAAAAATAATATACTAACTTAGTGTGTTGAACATCTGAAAAACTGATAAGGTGTACTTTGTGGAAACAAAACTCTTTCTTAATGCCTGAAGCTGAACATCCAAGTCCAGAGATTCTCCAAAGCACTACGTGCCTATGAAGCGCTTGATACCTCTTATTACTTAAAGCATTTCAGTTGTCTCAGTAGCACATATAAGAAAAAGGCAAATAAATACCCAGGATTCATGATCATCTCTCTAAGAACAAAAATGTGCATACTAATGAAGAGGAAAAACATATTTGGTAAGAAATTATTTCTTTTTAAGCCACCAAGGCTTGTCCTAGAGCTCTGTCAAGCCACTTTTTACGTACCATAAATTAAATGTTATTCTAAAACAGAGCAGTCAAGTTTTTACAGCAAGGAAAAAATCTGCTTGGAAAAAAATACACCAGGCTTGATTGAAAACTTGCACACTGGAGTGCCAGGTTGGCAGCAGTTGAAAGTGCAATGGAATTGAAAGGTTTCCATCTTGCCACTGAGCTTTAACACATTGTGTTAGACATTCATACTACTTTGGCAAGGACCTGCAGCCCCAAGTGTACTGATTTCCGTCAAGCTCTTGAAACTCATTCAGGTGCTTGAAAGAGCAGAAGGTATAAGGGAATTGGTAACATACTCCTCAGAAAGTACCTAAAAAACAGTCAAAATTGCAGTACCTTCCATACAGTTCATCCTTTTCGAGTTTAAAAGAGAAGTGCTAGGAGCTAGATTCACAGCCGCTATAAAGCCATCAAGCCACATTTACCCATATATATCTGTTTGGACTATTGAAGGATCAGTCCTCAACCATCTTCACCAAATCCAGTGTTATCAAAAATAAACAGGAAAAATCATCACTTATTAAATGCCCTTTTTAAGTTCCATCCACTTTATCCTCTGTCATCTGATACACTTTATTCTGTCCATGTATGCTAAGAACTGATTTCAGTTATGCACTTTTTTTCTGTCTTAGCAGACTTGAAATAAAGGAGGCAAGGTATACTCAGAACCTAATGTAGTCTCTCCACAGGACAGTATGTCTGTCTCCATGCTTTTGCAGTAAACAAAGTCTTCAAAATATGAATAAGGAAATAAATTCATTGTGTTAAACAAAAGTAATGTGTTCTATTTCAAAGCATTTTCCTTCTATCTTATACTGTTTATATTATAGTAACAAGATCAAAAATTGCTCGAGGTTTAAACTTTCATTTGGCAGCCCCTAGGCAAAGCTCTTCTGCTTGTCTACAGAGACTGTGCACTCTCCATGGCAGTGCTATAGTGGTGGTACTTCCCCACATCTGAGCCCAGGTTCAGGGGGATCCAGTGCAAGCTGCCCAGCCTTGCCTGCAGTCCTGTCTGCCCGTATAAGATCAATGCACAGGAAAGGAGGGAGCTCTGGTAATGGCTTTTATCTGCCCGAGTTTGTCTTTCAGGAACCAGATTGAAAAGCATGTCTTGATAAGTCACCAAGACAAGCGGCATGTTTAAACCAAGACACCTCAACAGAGAAAATGGAGCCTTATAAAAACATTCTCGCTAATCTACTGGATAGTATTTGAGCCTTAAAAAAGTGCAAGTCTGAAAACAGAAGTATCTTTTCTATGCTGACTGCTAGTCATTCTGATTCAGTCTGCATCCTTCCAGTTAGAAGGCAAAGCGCGGGGAACATACAGATTTTCATGTAGCGTTTGACAGTCGTATTGTTCATTATCTCCACCCAAAATAAAAAATATGGAGCATTTAGTCACTTGTGATGTTTTCAGTGGAGCTGAATTATGACCTAATGCTGCCACTTGGATAGTACATTCATGAAATGGTTATTAATTCATTCCTTTGTCAGCTGTGTTCTATCAGATACAGCACTCACATTATATTTCTGGGGAGCAAGGTCAGAATGGAGTTTGGAAAAAGATACCATCTCTGGCTCAGAGCATTCCTCAATTACAAATTGAAGGAGGCTGGGAGAGCATATTGAAGTAAACATTGTTTTATGCTTAGCTTGGTTTTGTACTCTTCTCTAGCACCCACTGCTGGCCCTAGCAGAAACTTGGACTAGCACCTTTGTCTGGCTCAGTACAGCAATTCTGACATGTGTGCACCTGTACAAAATGAAGCTATTTAACCTTTAGTTACAATTATTTATTTATTTTCCTGTGAAACACCCATTCCCATGCACTTATCAGCCCTCTCAGGAGATGTGAAGACTGCAGCAAAGACATGACTATAGCAGACACCCTTCATTAAAACAAAAGGAAAGGCATGATCTGGTACAGGGGCCCTGTCTCATCCACCACCTTTTGAAGGCAGCAACAGGAACTCTTTCGTGGATTGTCACAGTCTCTGTGCACTTGAAAATTCATACGTACATATAGGTGCAACGAAGAAACTTGCTCTGACTCAGAACGCTGGCAGTCAACCTTGGCTAGAATGCTGGTCTCCAAACACTGAAGTCCTGCTGGAAGTTCAGAATTAATTACAAGAAGATGTTTGGGGATTTTTCATTATTTTACATTCCCTTGCTTTCACCGCTTTCTGGCTTTTCCAGCCTAAGTGCCTACTGCTCTCCCGTTAATTGCTTCCCTTCTCTGATTTCCATGGTTCAGATGCTTGGAAACACTTTGTAGAATTCTGCAGCTTCTTCCAGCCATGCCAAAGCAAACTATGGCTTTCCCATCACTGCTGACATTCTCTTGGTGATCTGCCTGCTATGAAGTTTTTGCTGGGGTTTTCTGACTATTTTTTCACATCCACTGTGTTACAGCTAAACGAGCTATGGATGCTAAAGGGAAAAAGAAGTCTTACAGTACTTTCCCTTGGTTGGTTGCATGACGGAGCTGTTCAAATACAAAAAGACAGAAAAACAGAGAAGGGGGAAAGAGCAGAAAGAGAGAGGAGGAGTGTGCGCATGTGTATTAGAGAGCAGGGGAACTGTAAATGGAGGTGGTCTTAGTGAAGAGTACTGTCTCTTTAAAAGTAAAATGAAAAAAATACCCTCCGTTTTTTCTTTAGTCTTTTTCATTCTTTGGCAGTATCCCAAAGATTTCACTGTCCTTGTCTCCAGCATCTGGAAGCCATCAGGGTAAACAATAGAGTGCTAGGAACTGGAACCCCTGCCTCAGCTCCCATGGGACCTCGCTCTGGAGAACATGAGAACACAAACCATTGGACACCATGTGGTCAATTACTTCAAACTAACAAATCTGTGTGCCTTCCTATTTTCTGTTTTCCTTGGCACCACATGACCCTTTTACAATGCAACCCAGCTGTTGAAAAAGCCAGACATTTTCTTTTTTAACCTCTTGCTTACTTTTCTGCTCACTTTCCACAGCAAGCTTAGGGCTGGCATGTGCCCTCAGTAAAAGTGTCCCACTTATTGAAGTCCTGGCTGGCTGTAATGTTTGCCTGTATTAGTCAGCAGAGAGGCTTGAGAGTATTAACAGGATCATACCGCAGTGAGGACTCCACAGGTGGTCCTGTGTTTTCTGGGTTTCCTGACATTGCGTGCTAGCACTTAAAGCAGATAGACAAGGACACTTTTATAGCTGCCTGGTTTGTAGAATCAATAACAGCATGTGCAGCTATGACCTACTTTTAAAAATTTCTTCCTAGTGCAGGTGCTATACTGGCAACGGCAAAGAGCCACAGTCATCTCAAACACAAGGACTGTTGAGGAAGGCTGCCCCTTTCAGTGCTGTGAAATAAACTTTGCTCTGGGTCAAGCATGCTAAGCTCCAGGACTGGAGCTGGTGGTCACTGGCAGGGAGTAGGGCCTGGCAGGCCCTTGTTCTCTCCAAGCTTCTGTTTCAAAAGACAATCTATGAACTGTGTGGAACAGTACAGTGTTACTGGCCACACACAAGCCAAGACTTCTATACTACATTTAGATGCATGGTTTTGTTACTTTCATTAGCTTCCTCCAAAGAGTGAGGATACTGAACAGAATAGAATTGTGTGAGAGATGTAGGGTTTAATCTCTAAATCACCCTTGAAGTTGCTGAACATTTCTAGCACATGCTGAAGAAAAGCAACTGACACTTCATGTATAAATAATCATACATCCTCCTAGATTCGCAATTTTATTTCTGGGAGAGAGATAGACACATATATAATGCTACATCTGGCAGACAGGAATAAAACAAAGACATGCCATGCAGTTTGATCCTTGCAGCGAGCAGTGCACACAGAGATGTGGTCTTACATGCATTTTGGCACTCAACTTCATCAGCTTTGACCTCAAACACGACATTGCTTTTCTGCTGAGCAAAGACAGTTACATCAGTTTCTAAAGTTCAGGGAGTTGGCACTACTACAGTCAGGAGACTTGTTCAGGGCAACTAGATTCACAGTGCTACTTTGATCAGATCTGTATTGCAACAGAAAAGGGCTATCGCACTGAATTGGCCCGACCTAACTCCACAGGTTGATTGGCAAGGCTCTCTGACTACAGGAGGGCATTTCTAGGGGTTAGTTAGGCATTAGTTAGTTAGACATTAGGCATCTAGTTAGTTAGTTAGGTTCTAGATGTTAGGCCCTAACATCTTGACGAAGCACTGAGCACTAGGCATGCTTTATTCATTTCCAGGGTGCTATATTGAGCTATACCACCTAATTGCTATTAAGATTACAGAAATTTGTATAAATTTAAGACCCTGCCAATTTATTTCCATTTCCAGCAAGTAGTGGAGATTCTTTTTTTCACTCTCTTTGGATTTATACATAAAACTTTTTTTCACTGTAATAAGCTCACATTAAAACAAAACCCAACTAACACAAAATGAAACAAAATAATAATATACGCCTATCTGGTCTGAGGTGAAGACACCAAGCATAATAATGAAAGTTGGCAAGCTTAAACTTAAAAGGCAAACAGAGCAGCGGACTCCTTGGTAGGCTGAATAAGCAGAGAATGGTTTAAAATGTTACCTGCGAGCTTATTAAAGATTTGCTTCTGAACCTAAGACTACTAAGACAGATGCATGGAATTGGTGTAAACTTGTTCCTTCCCTTTCAGTGAAGTGCAGTGTGTATTTTGCCTATAATTTTATAGCTATATTTCTTTTAGGAGAAATGAAGATGAATCATTAAATGGGTTTGCTGGAAGAACTCCTACTGTAGGATCTAGGCATTAAGCCATTTTGTGGCAAGTAGAATAATTTTTTTAATATTTTTTTTCAAATCCGAGATCCAGTCTATAGCACAGCAGCAATACAAGGGAGGCTTTCCCCCCTTTTCTGCGGGTGACTTTTGATCCCAAATGCATGCAAAATGGATCAGTGTAATACTGAAAGGACAGAAGAAGGTAAGGGGAAGGGAGAGTCAAGACAAAACAGTAGTGACTTAAATGGTACAGTGCATACTTAATCTTTTATTATTTCTGAAAGAGTTGGTTAATTGTATGGCGTAAGTTCAAATCAATCAACTACTTCCCCATGTGAACATCTTGGACAGGTTCTTGTCTGGCTGACAGATGTGTACAAAAGTATAAATAGAAATGCAGTTCTTTGAAGGAATGCTTTGCCTGTGGCAAGGAATATAGGTCTTATAAGATTTAAGTGCGTCTGCCTTAGCTAACTGAAGCAGTCCCGGCACAGCTTGGATGCAAAACAGGATACCAATGAAACCACTATAATGGCACTGAGGGATGACCTCGTTCTGGCAATGAAGAGAGAACACATCCCTTCTCTTCATCCTGCAACTCTTTAGCATTTGACACTACAGGCTATGAGATACAGCTGTTGCATCAAGAAGAGGCAGCAGACAACCAGAATCATCTGTCAAGATGGCTTCAGTCTTTTTCAACAGGAACAGCACTTCCAATAGTTGTCCCCCCTTCCTTGGCTTAGTTTTGCAGCATCCCACAAGAGTAGTTTCCTCACTGGTCTCTTACCGTATCTGTGTGGTTGCACTTACTAGGTAGCATGGTTACATTTAAATGCCAGCAGTAAGTGTGTATGTGACACACATAGCACTAGTTAGTTTTCACTGCCTGCAATCGTGTCACTTCTACATAGTGAGCCCATGTTCAGTGAAGTGAATCGAATTTGTGGATGAAAAAAAAAGCAGCTTGAAGCTGACCAGGAACAAGAGCTGACACTGGCAGCCAGAGGAGAGTGCTTTTGGAAATGTTTTAGGACTAGTGCAATTTTGGAAATGTTTTAGGACTAGTGCAATCTCAAGATTGGTCAGATTTAGTCACTCTTTTAGATCTATTTTAGGATTACTCACTAAGCCTAATTTAGAATTATCAAGCAACCTTTTTCTTCCCCTCTTTAAATATCAGAGTTTAGCAGCTTTTTGCAGGAAATGATCTAGTGTGCTATACTTGCTTCTTCCTCACCTCTCTGCTTGAGTACAATACTGCATACCTCTTAAGAAGATAAAGGCATTCAAGAATAGTGCAACAGGCGTCCCTAGCAATTCAGGAGTCAGCTTGTCTTCTACGGCTTTCCACAAAACAGAAGTACAGGCTGGATCACATGCTGAGATCCTACAAATACTTTCACTGAATTCATGCGATATTCTAAACATCTTTGGAAAAAAGTCTTCACGGAAAGGGTTATAAAGCACTGGAACAGGATGCCCAGAGAAGTGGTGAAGTCACCATCTAAAGGTATTTTAAAAATGTATAGATGGGATGCTGATGGACACGGTTTAGTGGTGACCTAGCAGTGCTGGGTTAACAGACTTGATGATCTTGAGGGTCTCTTCCAACCAAGATGATTCTGTGCAGTCTATAATATTTGAGTTGTCCCATGAACTGGCCCATATTACCTAAGGGTACCTACAGTTCTCCTATTAGGATCACCAACAATTTCACTAGCACTTAATCCCGAAGGGCAGCAACCTGTTTAGTGGGGGAATCAACTTCAGGAATAAGGGCACTCAGGAGTTAAGGATTACCACAAGTCTCCCTGAGAACACGATGTGTGTGTTTTGAGCTTTTCTTTAAGTAAATATGTATTGAAATATGTATGTTTACAATATATTTAGAAATGAGAAGTTCTGTCCAGAACAGGATTGCCACTGCACTGAAGAAGGGTAGGAGAAATTGCTGAATGATGTTATGGCAACGGTACTGTGTGGAAGTGCTTTGGTCTTAATGCTCATTATTCTGGGATAACAAACTTTCTAGGGTATTTCCTTCCATCATTCCATGTGTCTAAAGGATGTCTATCTTCTTACTGGTTTTGAATCAGCATGGCATGCAGAACAGTTGAGCTCCTGTGGTCTCTTTACATGTATTAGCAATATGTTTAATATGAGTTAATGTTTATCTGTAATTCCTACCTGTTTGAGAGAACCTCTTTTTCCATCAGTTAGGAGCATTTGTTTTTTCCCTGTCAAGTCTGGGAAAGTGATTGCAGTTCTGATGTTGTAAGAGGTTAAAAGACAAATTTTCAAGTTTTTAGCATTATAAACAAAACCACCATCTGCATTCATTTTTGGTTTGAAATTCAGAAGAACCCAAAACCAATGTGCAATATTTTCTCTTCTGCTATAGTTTCTGCGCTCAGCTGGGATCTCCTGCTCAGTTTTAGAATCATAGAATGTTTTGGGTTGGAAGAGACCTTTAAAGGTCATCTAGTCCAATCCCCCTGCAGTGAGCAGTGACATCTTTTGAATGCAACCAGTAAATCATTAAAGTATTTTACTGGTGCAGTTTTGTGTTTAAAAACAATTTGCAAGTTATATACATTCAGATTTCTGTGACTTTTTTAATTGATTGCTACAGTTTGTATGTCTGTTTCTACAAGAGATTTTAACAAATACATCCATAAGCTGCATTTCCTGCAACTACTTATAGGACAGTCCTACATATCACCACTTCTGACAGATCACATAGACTATAAAAATTATATTTCTGCCTCATGGGGCTGAGTTATTACTAACCACTGAGACCCACAGAGAGAAGTCTGTTTATCATAATGTGACTAAAAGGAGCAAGTAGTCAGAGTGGAGAACAGTGCTGAGAAGTTAACTGGAAAGAAAGCTTCATTTGTAGATGATACAGAGCACTGCTTTTCTGCAGAGAATGATGACTTAGAGGAGGATTTTACGCATACTTTTTTTCTTTAATTTTTTAAACATTAAGAACACTGATCCTGAAAAGAGAAGGAAAGAAGAACAGAATAAGGAAGAGCAAGAAAATCACGGCAGGAAAGAATAAAAACCAAAACACAAGGGACTAGAGAATTCTGTTAATTAACTACTAATAAGCGCAGACTATCTGATGGTCATTTCACCTCATTTACTCTTCTGTTTTCTGGAAGAGAACTGATTTCAGGCAGCTGATCATCAAGAGGGATGTGCGTGTAGGCGAGGCTGAAAGAGCCGATTGTATTGCTCACACTTTCTGCTGAGGGGAGACAGGGGCACCAAAGTCATACCTGCCTTTAATGCCAGCCCGCATTTTGGACAGCTCTTTCTCCCTCTGCTAGAATACACAATCTTTTTTTCTTCTTTTTTTTTTTCCACTTAACTGACAAAATTTCTCACCATCTACAAGTGTTGCAATGCAAGGTTTCAGAATATCCCCTTCGAAATCCAATCCACACACTGCAATTTCTACAGAGAAAGGATCAAAGTAACAAAGGCAGGATAACACATTACATACCATATGGGAGAAAGTATTCGGTCTGCTGCTCTTGTAGTCAGCTACCAGAATGTACTGGGATTTAGGGCCTTGGTTTAGACAGTGCCTCCTGAACAACTTTGGTTTAACTGTGGTTCAGCTAGCACCTGGGCTTGTTTGTTTTCAGAAACATGTTTACATGACTAAGTGCTTGGCTTATGGAAAGCAAATGCACAAACAGTACAGATGCTGTGAAGGGAAGTTCATCTTCACGCTGACCAAAATGGTCAGAAGTCCTCTCCTCCTATTATATACCCTGCCGTGCTAGTATATCATTAGGACAGGAATTTCGAGGCAGTCATAGAAGTCGGTGTGCCTTGGGTGCCTAATTCCTTCTGCAACTCTATCTTGTCTTCAGTGTAAGGGGCTATTAGGCTCTCTCCATTTAAGGGAATGAATATATCCTTTACTTGTGGGGATGTTAATCTCTATTTGAATGGCCTAAAGATAATTATCGTAATCAAATGAGCACAAAACTCTGTGCTAAGGCTTTTATTTATTTATTGTAGTTAACAGGTTTGTGAATAATTAGTCTCTATTTCCTAGACAGAAGAAAAATTCTCCATCCTTTATTTATATGCCTTTTTACTGGCAAGGTCCAACTCTTTCCTTTTATCCTTCCTATTCACCAGTGAAAACACTAAAATGACCTACTCCCAGCTGCTGGAAGCCCTACACTGTCCCCATCCCCCTGCCAACCCTGTTCCCAGCCAGGAACTGGCAGCTGTTACTGTGCACAACACTGCAGGCTCAAATCCAGGCAATCTCAATCACTGCTTTTCTAGGGAGAAGTCTGAACTGCAGTTTGAAAAGCTCTCACTTCCAGGTTGGAGTTTCACGTGCAATTTACTTATGATCTTTGTTAATCCGTAATGTTGGTTAGCAGCAGAGACATTACTTTTTTTTCCTCTTGGTTAAATACTTGTAGTATAACCCACTTTTAGCTGAGCTAATTGTTTGAGAGAGAGAGGGGAATGCGAATTCTAAATTGGCCCCACACACTTCAACAGGCTATGGCTAAGTTGTGGTTGAAAGTAATTTCTTCTGCAAGTTTACAAAACTGACTTTGCTGTAACAGGGCTGCCTTAAATTTTCAGCACAGTTCTCCTTATACAGTGTTGAATGTGTCCTTCAGCGAAGTCCCCAAGCAGCTTCCAGTGAATACAGACCAAGAGAATGTTTTCCAAAGAGGCGTCCTGTGCAGAAAACTGCAACACCATGTACATGTTCGCTGGGACAGACCACCCAGGTTTTATGACAGCACTTGAGGGCTGCCATGGCCCACCACAGTCACCTGAGTAGAGGCTGCAGACAGCTGCTTCACATGCAGCATGCCTCCTGCTGTGTGCACACCCGACCTGGCTGCAGGATGATAGACCCAAACCAGGGGTGTCTGTCTGCTCCCCCATGCTCACGCATGGGTCCTTATCCGGTTGCAATCTAGGCAGACAGATACCTGCAAGTTATCCTAGTGACAGATTTGTATGGACATCAAACAACAGCACTCCTAATCTTTTGTCCTCCACAATACCTTACACCAAGCAGAATGACACTCAGCCCCGGTGAGCCCTTCCGCACCCTTCATGCAAAATGCTGCTGCCCACCAACAGCCTGCAGAGGTCACAACTGTAAAATGCAAGCTAATAACTTGAAATACCTCTCCTCCGTGGTTAAAAAAGTCCTGCTAATAGCTCCAGCTTTCCTGCAAACAGGTATGAATAGTGGCATTAGAAATACTCCAGTTGCTTACAGGCACTGTGAAACAAAGCAGTTCAGTTTAAAATCAAAGATCAAAGGCAGAAAAAAAAAATCTTGCAGCTGTTCTCTTGCCCTGGAATTTGTTGTGCATATCTCCTTTTTTGGAACATTTTGTTTCATGGTGCCTTCAAAAATACACTGTCATCACAACCTTGTTGCCAAGTACCACTCCAAGCTGGTTATTCACCACTGCCCCTTTCCCAGGTCAAACTGTGCACTTCTAAAAGACTCCTTGCAGTCATTGACTGTGAGCAACACGCTTGCTCTTTCAGGTCAACCTGTGAGGTAATCAGCTGATCCATTTCCTCTGTATGAAGCAATGAAACATCTGTTTCATAAGAGAACAGTCTTCTGGCATGAAAAGCTTTTTTTTAAAAAAAAAATTTTAACACCTCTGTTTTGATAAACCTGATCATAATAGATCACTCAACTGGCACTAACTGCCGGGTGTCGTAGGTATAAACTAACTGAGGAACAATCTCAACTTACAACCTTATTTTTTTATTACTAAAAGGTTTGGGTAAGTTCTTTTGTGTTTCCTTACCCACCCCTACTTACAGATAATATTTCTATGTTTTAAGCTTTACAAGTTTTATGCAAAAGAACAATGTGTTAAATAACCTGGATAAAGCCTGAAAAAGCAGCCCAAAAGACAAGCATAGTAAGAAACGAGCTCCATCTCAGTTCACATTCATCTGCCCTGATATTCTGAATAAGCTACTAGACCATAAACCTAAACAGAGTAACAAGGATCCGCTGTGTTTAATGGCCCTAGGATTTTTTTCAAACGTTTACAGGAAGAAAGAAAATGATGGTTATATATCAACGATGACAAATGAAGTAAATTGTGGAGGCTGTTCTTAAAGATTTTTCAGAAGTTTTAACATGTTTAAGATTGCTAATATCACATGTTACAGAACAGTGAAACTTTTGCCATTTTAGAAATCAAACTGGAGGACAGAAAAAGCAAAGCATTGAAACTACATACATAGACATCCCAACTATTATTTCCACTTTAAAACAATGGACAGTCATCATCCATCCCGTCCCACCTTCTAGAGAAGAGCACTGTTTCGTATGTAGTATTTTAAGACTAGAGCCCACTGAATAAATCAGTGAAGGAGCAGGAGATACTGCTGACTGTTGGAGAAGCTACTGAGCACAGATGTGCACTTCTGACTGATGGGCACATCTCTCTACGCAAGTTTATTTGGTATTAACACTCCTCTTTCTTGTTATGCTACAAATTACAGTGAATACAATTCCATACTTTTTTCTACGTCTCTCTCCTTCATAACACATTGTTATGCTTTGTTTTAATCCACTCTTTCTATTAACTTCACTACAGATTACATTGGTAGTCCTTAAATTCCCCATCCATGCACTCTGAAGAGTTCTCCTCACTCATTCTTCAAATATTTCTAAGCAGAAAAAGAAAACAACTACTTTTCATATCCAGTGAGGAACACAGGACAGGCAAGGAAGTGGATTTTCAGGTACTACTTTGCCTGACGTTGAGGACATGACTTCAGTTCATGCTGTTTAAACCAGAGTCTTAAGTGATGGTTTAAGAATAAGGCACTTAACTGTGGATGCTTCAGAGAACTCAAGATACTCTGGATTACCCTTCTACTGCATATGGAGATGATAAGATGAAGAAGGAGGCCTTTCCTGTTAATATCCCGATTTCACGTGCAGAACTATGTCCTTAAAAAGAAGTGATGGGCAAGTCTTTTAAAAGGATTTCTTGCATACGTCGCCTTGAACGCCTCCTGGCCACACAGGGTGTGCTGGCCACAGGCCAGCCTGGCAGCTGTAGAATCCTGTTGTACAACCAAAGCGCTCCCCACAACGATCAGAATAGATTAACAGTGACATATTTGACACATTTCTTCCTTTTATCTTCAAGAAGGAACTGGAATAGCTTAGAACACAATTCCTCCTCCTGAGATGGCTTGGTTACACCAGACTTTGGGAAGGGGTCACCTCAGGCACGATCCCAGAGTCTTCTCTGTCAATGCCCGTCAACTCTCAAAGTCTAGTATGGAGCTATTTAACAACGGCTTCACTGATGATCCATCTAGCAATAACATTACATCAAATTGAATTGTAACATTCACCATTTTAAGGAAAATTCCCTACAGTTGCTGAGTAAATTGTATACTTCACACTAAATGTACATAATACATACTCTTCTGTTTCCATTTATGAATGGAATTTAAATGCCTAATGAATACATTCTTACCTTTCTATATCCTTTTCTTATTGTTGCTGTTATTAATGTTATATTTAGAGTAATTACGTATTATGATAAAGTTGTTCCAGCTTCTCAAAACTGACTCAGATCCCACTGTCAATAACACAGCCTTGCTGTTAGAAAGAGGTTCTCTTCCTGAAGTCCATACATGCTGAGCATACCCCAGTACTACTACACAAAAGATTTATTGCTGTCAAGAGTTAGCAAAATGCAAAGCGCAGACTGGTACTGCTCTCGACCCCAAAGGTAGATGCGTTTCCATACCAGCAGATTTATGGTATATTACTTGGTGAGCGCTCTGGAATGGGAGCAAGTAAATAACCCAGGGTATGTTACTAATGGCCCACAAAATTCATTTACCATTTCACTAAGAACACAGAGACCTCTGCAGTGAGGTGTGATAATGCTTTAACACAGCCTCATTAGAGAGAAATTTAAAGTAGAAAGATAAGATTGTCTGAAATTATTAAGACTTCCCAGGCCTCCACTGCAGCAGTCTTCGTAACACAAATACCCTGGAGTTAACCACCTCTGCACATTGCTCCGAGTAGAGAGATTTCTAAGTGAGCTCAGCACTTGTGCTCAGATAGTAGATACTGTGTTTAGAAAACCATTGGATCTGTTCTCAACAGAGCAAAATGTTCTTGGTACATGGTGCTATCCTGAGCCATCTACAGCAAGGGTATGCGGAGCCAATGCAGTTTGTGAGATGGAGTCTGCTGATTTATTGAGCAAACTGTCAAGAGAGCTTGTTCTCTTCCAGAGGTGGTTGTTGACGTATTTGTCTCCAGCGGAAATGTCTACTGCCCCTCAGCATCCTGCAGGGCTTACTAAGAGGTCCAAGGAAGAGCAGGCTTCCCTTGCTGCCCCTCACTGGTACCTTTGATAGAGCTCAAGCTGTCCCTTACTGTTAACAAATGCTTTGTGTTGCTAAGTGTTGGACAAGAGGTACAAATCTGGTATTAGAATAACATCTGTGGATAAAGTAAGTAAGAAGATAAAGCCACTTCTTCTAGTTTTAATTTCTAACTAAAGCAAGAGTGAATCCAGTCAAGCAGTAGACCTCTACAATTATTAAAAATGGGGCTGCCCTAGAAGAAAGGCCAGCTAGTCAGCTGTCCTAAAAAATAAACCTGAATTTGGCCTGTAATCCCAGCTGAAGACATGATCAATGGAGGGCACTCCTCTCTCTCCACTCCAGTCAGACCTGAAGACAAACAGCAGCTCTGGTAGAGTTCAAAGTCTGACAGAAGAACGTTTTCTGTCCCCTCAAAGGGCTTTTCCTGAGGCCCTCCACCTCTCTCCCACTCAATGAATGCTCTCTTTGTTCCCACCAAGTTGACAAATGTCAGTGTTACAGAATAAGGATTACATTTCTGCTGTGGTATTAAGGCTGAGAAAGGAGATTATTCTGGTCAGCG
The DNA here is from genome assembly GCA_013396935.1 of Baryphthengus martii. Lineage (NCBI taxonomy): Eukaryota > Metazoa > Chordata > Aves > Coraciiformes > Momotidae > Baryphthengus > Baryphthengus martii. The sequence continues at coordinate 254,651 of VWZK01012371.1, forward strand.
TCGGTCGGGAGGCAGCGTGATGCTGTTGTTTGTGTCACGACAAGGAGGCCCTTGAAGGCCGCAGCCGAACACAAGACGTGTGTGTGGGGAGACGTGCGGGTGCTCTCGAGGCAGCGTCCCTGGCCAAGTCCCTGGCCCCATGGCACACCTGTGTCAGCTTCCTCCCCAGCCCTCCTCATTATGCCAGAGCGCACAAAGAGGCAGCTGCAGCGGGGCTGCAAAGCCTGCCGCGCTGGCTCAGCCAGGGAGACCGGAAACCGGGACCCTCCGCCTCTTTTGTTGCCTTTTAAAAATCGAGGGTTTGTGTTGAGCCTCTGGAGGATAATGGACTTCTCACTGGGCTCACACTGAATTGCACATCCCCCTGAAACACCAAGCGGATCAAGTTAGCTAGTCCTTGGAAAGACTGAAAAAATAAATAAATCAAGGGGCTAGAAGATGTTTGCTGCTGTGCCAACCTCGGCACAGGCTGAATCCGTGGCTGTCCAGAACAGCACAGTCTTGACAGTATACTCCTTGATTTGGGAAGATAACACTCTTAAACTAATATATTATAGTAAGTCAGGTGGGGTACACTTGTTTCTATTCACCTCCTATTTTATCATTCCATATTGATTTTTCTTTTTTTTCTTAAATCAGTAACACTGTTGAAGTACTCCTATGCAACAAAGAGAAGTACTTAAATATGAAAAAAAAAAAATTCAAAAACTCCTGATAAAGTTTTCTCAATGGTTTCGAGTTTTTTCTTCGCCTTAAGGCAAGTTAACTCTCATTACATCTCTGCAAGCAGAGCAGGCATGAATTTGTGAATTTGTGCTTAGACCATCATCTCTTGCTGGACAGAGTATCAGAGTGAAACAGGAAAGCAAAAATGTAGCAAAAAGGATAACGAACTGCGCACCTCCCTTCCCCTAATCTTCATCCCACCTCTCCAAACATCTTCTGCAGCAAATACCACGGCAAGAATTTTGTACTAGATGTTTCTTGTGCAATACCCTTTCAAAAATGAATAGTTTTTTAGCCTTGAGGCAAACAGGGAAACAGCATCCAGTAAAGATATTTTACAGTGGCCTGTTCACTGTCTGTGTCAAGAAGTCTGCCTTAGACTTTAGAAAAGTTGAAGATGGCCTCCGTCACAAACACATTCCCATGGAAAGTACTGAACATAGCACAAAGCCTTGTCATGCCTTCTGTGCCCTACAGTCCCTTAGTGGATCCTCTACTCACATGAGGTTTGTATTAGAACATGTATTCATCCTTTCTATTGTTTGATAATGAGCTTTTCACTTTATTTGCCTGTGGGTATTGAAACTGCTAGGACTCAAGTGGAATCAGACATTTTGAACAGGATGATGGATATTATCTCTAGATTAAAACTGGCACCTTGGGAAAAAAATTGCTCCTAGAACATGTACAGTAGCTGAACACCACAGCTATCTTTCACACGCTGCACCAGAAAGCACATGTTCTTTACTAGTAAAAGAAGTACCTAACTCAGTGGTTGATTTTGGTGCTGGCCTGTTTTTTTTTCTTAAAAAAATTCTGCCTTTGGAGAGAAAGATTTACTCTGTAAGGCCTGTTCATCCCCCAGTCCATCTTGTGATGTTGCTTAGGGTCAGTATATGGAACTACCACCAGTTGGTCTCAAGCTTTTCTCCCATTTTGGGTCAGTTGCTAGCAACAGATATAGGGGACTGCCAACATCACGTGCTCAGAGCAGTCCAGTGTGAGACTTCTATGGCGACAGCTACTTCTCTATATGCAAGCAGGAAAGTGGTGACTTTTAGGAAGTGAGATTTTAGGTACCCACGATAAGGAAACGCTGTGTGTGTCTCTGACAATAAAATTCTTAAATAGAGGAAATAACTGCCTGAGGCCACTGTACAAACCTATTGTGAAGGCTGCAAATGGTTAAATAGTTTTGCTTTTCAAAGAAGGAATAAGCAAAGAGGTAACGAAAAAACTGAAGTAGAAATGTCATCTATTTGCATTAAAGGAAATTGTGATTACAGCTTGCTTGTTCAGACAGTTACCATTTTGCTTCACTTTCATGGCTACATTCTGATCAAAACAGGGTTTCCATTCAATTTTTTTTTTTTAACGGCAATTATCTTAACCTCAAAGTTCCTCGTACACAGCTGTACAGAACAAGCCTAAAAGATAGGTATCCAAAAGACTTAATTTCTTACAGTACAGCCATGCAGTCTGATGAGTCAGACATGAGTTTCCTATTTCCACACATAAAAACTTTTTTTTCTCTCAAAAGCCACAGTTATAGATCAAGATGTACAACATCCATGGCCTGATTCAACCTATGACCTTTCTGCTTCCAAAAAATGTTTCAGATAACAATCCTTCTCCTGGCTTGTTTCATGACAGATTACAAGAACAAAATAATTAGCGAAGAGAGAGAGTCAGATAACTAACTTTGGCAGAGTCTGAATCACTGAAAAGTCTATAAATCTTATTCTGCATCTTTTCTGTTCATCAGTCCTCTCTAAGACGCCACTTCTCTCTTTTCAGTCTAGCCAGGACTCTGACGTGAGAAGTCCTCATCACCCAATGCTTTGACTATGTTGTGCTCTCACCCTCTAGATACCCATTAGCATTCATACTCTGTACATATTGATTGCAGTCTATCCTTTCTCACCTTCAAGGCACTGCATGTGATCAAGAAAGATACTAAGGAGTGAACCAATCTGCCTCGGTTCCTTTTCATAAGAGTTTCAATAAAACACTCAAAGTTCTTGTAACTCTACAAACGTCAACTATGAATGTCACAGAACAGTTAAATTTTGGCAGCTGCCGATACTGTTTTGGTAGCATGACGCAAATGATTCTTTAGATGATTCAAGCTAGCTTTGCACATAGTGGAAAAAAAAACAGTGAAGAAGCACAGTGGAAAATGCAAATACATCTGCAAGAGCAGGATGGAGTGAGAAGGGAGGGAAGGATGGAAGAGATTAAGGGTGTGGATTCATACTGTGTTATCACAAACTACACACCAAAGGATGGTTGTCTTCAGGTCATCTAAAGTATAGGTCTATATGGCTCTAAGTTTTCACTATAAACCAATGGTTAGGTTTAAAACAGTGAGACTTTTCTGATGCACTTCAGTTAAGATGTTAGAGACGTGCTCTTTCATAATAGAGAGATTGAGCCTACAGTAGAAGAAAACTATAGCAAGGAGCTCCTCCCAGGCACCTGTACAGGGGTCCAAAGCAAGTAAGCAAGCAAGGAGCTATCAAGTGATGCCATTGCACAGAAACTAAGTCAGGTAGCTGGGATTTAGGGACTCTTGAGGTGAATGGATATACCCATGGCTGCTCTGGGCAGAAGGGGTGGGTTTCTAAAGCTTTTTTCTATGTATTATACTTATGTATGACCTGGCAGAATATTTCTGGAGGAAAGAATACTGGGGAAAAAAAAAGTCCCTTTCACATAACAAACATTTATGCAGTTTAGATATCAGCAGCTGAAGTCATGTTTCATTTTGGGGCAAGTCTTTTTCCAGGCTCAAAAAGAATGCTGTAATTTAATGCAGGCTGACTGACTCAATCAATGTTTTTGTATGTCATCTTGGAGACAGCATGGTAGGGGGGGAAGGTGGAGGGAAGAAGGCTGAGGTGGAGAAAGGGAGGGTGGTTGCTCATCTGGTCTTTATTTCCTTTCCCTGTTTCTTAATAGTTCAAGCAAAGGGCCCATTCCAGCTAGAAGCAATGACACTCTTGCTGTGGTATTTTGTCTTGGAGGAGGACAGGCCACAGCCTGGTCTGTGTGTCAGCGTCCTGGGAGCCTCCACCACTACACTGCTTCGGGGTGGGAAAGTTAGAGGGGGTGCAGGCAGTCCTTGTGTTGTTTTTGTTACAATGGGATGAGGGCCTATGCTTTATCTTTTGCATCAAGAGCTTCCTAGCTAGAAATCCTCGTAACAACTATATATGTACTTGCCTTACCTTCTGTCATGTGGTTTTTTGTTTACTTTTGTTAATGATGTATCAGTGGAGATGCCGCAAGCAGTTACTGGAAAATGACACTTCTGACTACTGTAACCAATCAGGTTGTAGGGAAAACATAACATGTATGAAAGATAAAACATCTGTTAAGCAGAGACTTTTTAAAAGTCGTCTCAAAAGGTGAGGTCTAGGTCACTGGTGACAGGTCTATAACAGCCCTTGTTCAAAACCCTTACCTGAGAATTGTATAACTCAAGATTCATGGCATACTGCTTGCTTTTGTAGTAACAAATATTAAACATATTCCCAGAACGTGAGATACACTCATACTGCCTGTACTCTAGAGGAAAAATTGAAACAGAGACAGATCAAGTATCTTGTCTGCAAACCCACAGAAAGAGGTTGTAGTCAAGCCAAAAGTGAAGCCCAGGCTTGCAGAGGCCCAGTCCAGTGCCTTAACCACAAGATCACGTTCTTCATCTCATGATGTGCACTCTCCTGATGGATTTTTCTTACTGTAATTATACCTGTTCTTATGCAGTGCACAGGATGTGCTATGAACCACATCTTGAATCCTTAAGGATTTAGTGAGTGGTTGAAAGAGATCCTGCCCCATTCAGAGCAGAAGGAAGGTGATTAAATTCTTCTAGAAACATCCTTTCCCCTGAAACTCATCCATATCATCTTAACAATACTTCCTTTGCTTTCCAAGAGTTGTTTTGAAGAGATAAAACCTTCACAAGAGCAAAAGCATTTCTAATTCAGGCTAAAAGAAGTCCATCGTTATTATGATTCATACTCACATGAAGGGAACAAGAAAAGAGTCTGTCAGTGTGGAGGGTGCAACAAGCAGCATAAAAATCAAATCAGAGCAAAACAAAACATTTCCTGAGTGGTAACACTGCTAAAGTTGTATTTCAAATTGTACTGGGCAATTGCATTGAATTAAAATAGTCTCTACTTTGCTGCCTCCTTCTCCTCCCCACTCCATGTATTCTGTCTCCCAGCGCTATACCTTCCCCTGCATACCTCCCTGACCAGCCTGCAGAGAGCAAAGCGTTCATCCTTTGGCCACCACGAGAGCACCCATAATAGTCTCTGTCTATTCAAGAAACTGCATAGGAAATTGATGTGTTTCTTTAAAATTTCGTTCTTAATTAAGAATATTAAAATATTTGTTGTATCAGGTTGACCTTGCTGTGGGCTTCAAATTGTGAGAAGAAAAACAGATAATGCTTTGGAATGAGATGGTTCCATTTGGAAACTAGGCAAAGAAATTAATGTTATTTTTGGATAAAAGAATGATGTCAAAGCGTTTAAGTGAAATAAAATCATTAATGAAGTAATTGCAACAAGTAATATTATCCAAGTCCTACAAATCACTCTGCCTCAGAGGAACAAGTACTGTAGTATAAAGCAGTGGTCTCTCCTGACGCTCCTGGACATTAACAGATGGTGTTTCCAATGAATGAGATTCCCAAATTGAGATTTCTTCTTAAGATCACTGAGGCATAAAAGTCCCTTCTAAAGTACTTGTAGCAAGTGTAGCCCAAGAGTATATGCCATAGAATAAACCCACAACAGGTCTAGACTTACAAAGGGATAAAGGCAACAAAAGATCCAGATAATCATGCAGCATGATTTCACAAAGCCACTCAAGCAGTGAGAAAGCTATTTCCCCATCAGCACCTACAGTCCCCTTTATATTTAATACAGGCCCTTTCTCTACTCCCCTCTGTAAATTCATACCAATGTTGCATCAAGCTGCACTCAGGATAAGATTAAGCTGCAGTGGTTCATGAAGCATAAGGACTAACTATTTTGCAAATTGCCACGTCTACAATTAAAGTTCCTGTGCAGCTTTCACAAACAGTTCAAATAGGAGAGACAACACTATTATTCTGCACATAGTTTGATGTGAAATGTCTCAGATGAAACAAACCAAAAAGCAATGGAAGCTCTGTGGTAACCACAAAAACTGGAAAATTCCCTGATCCAGATCTTCTTTTGAAAATTTGCTTTGACCAAATAGTGGCACATCCAATCTAGTCTGGACAGAGTCTTCTCATGCAGTTTCTTTACCTGGATACTTCATAAGGAAAGAAATGCCATCACAGTATCTATGGGAGATCTGCAGCTGCATCTCAACATCATAATTCAGTCCAAATCTTCTCTTCAGGTGGAGACGTTGCATAAGCACATTTCAGAACAGCCATGAAGCAGAAGGCAACATCTCACGTTTTGAGTGGAGCTTTAGAAGCACCTACTGCTCACTTAGATTTGGTATAAAATTACTTTCACTGTCATCTGCCTGCCTTCCTGTCTGTTTTGCCTCTAGCAGGGTCCCATGCTCTGTGGGAGGCGGGGAGGCAAGGAGGCTACCAGAGCTATTCCTTGCTTTTTAGAGGACAGAAGATCATCATCTTTAGGACTGTCAGCTCATTGCTAGAGCAGTAATCCAGCTGTGCCACATTAGCCCTAAGAGAAATCTGAAACCTACATGAAGCCATCTGAGGTGGACCTATTAAACTGGTCCAACAATATGAGCCTTGACCTCAGCTTTGAAGAGGTAATGCCTGATTGTAGCAAGGGTGTGACCCTCACTGTTCCAAAACTCTGATTCCAACTACTGAAAAAAATGCCAACGTATTTACTACAGTGTGCTACCAGAGAAGGAGGAGCAGGCTATTGCCATTGTATGTTTTCAAGCAATGGGTGAAGAGGGACAAAGGAGTCCACACATCAGGAACCTATTAAAATGAATACATTCCTAGTTCCTTCATAATTAATTCAGCATGGCCAATTTTGTATCAGAGCAGGGGAAAGAAAGATTTCAACCGCTTCCTTTCATCTCAAAGCTTCTTGGAAGAATATAATCTTGTAACACTGAAAAGAAGTGCCTCACTGCATCCCAGCAGGCAAGTGTAATTTTAACTCTTCCACATGTCTAATTTGACATGCAAATCCCTATTTTCTGTATGAACATACAATACTTAAATTATACAGCAGAAACCCAGGTTCATTTAGGCACTACCCCTCCCCACTTTCTAGCCCCACCCTCCTTTTTTACTTCATATTGCATTAAACAATACATTAAAAATAGTTTTCACTACACAATTCCATAAGAGGATTTTCAGTATGCTCACTTCGCTATGCGAGTTAACATTTGGTTCACATATCTTCACATGCATAAGGACCAGAGACCTATTCTTTCCCTGTTCTTGAAATTTTAACTTCTGAGTTATGCTGAGTTATGCAATACTTTCAAAAGAAGATTCATTAGGCAGTTATTTATATGCCCAAGTAATTCCATTGTTTCCAGGGCCCTACGGGAACAAACATATTAAAGCTGTGATTGGTCACAAGTGTAAATAGTTTGGGAGCTTCATCATGGTCATTCAACAAGAAAGGCGTTGCACGCACAGGTAAAATGAGTCCGTGAAGTACAGTTAACCAAGATAATTATTTGCGAAGTTCCTTAACAGAAGATTTGGGTAGGGTTAGTTGAGCTCTGTGGCTCTGAAAGTCTACCAAACACATGGAACACTTGATAATTGCCCGTTGCCTCCTATATAGCTCATGATATAACTGGACATGTACGCATACCATTTGAAATTCTAAAACCTGGAAAATTCATGTGAATGTTCAGCAAAAAGAAAAAATAAACTAATCTGAGGTTAGTTAGAATTATGAACGCAAGGGGAGTGTCACCTTCCACTAAGACTCCACCATCAATCCTCATTAGAGAAAACGTATTTCTGTGCCATACACTATGCACTCAAATAGTCTTCTGTGAAAAGGATTGACTGAAAGTTTTCTGAGAGTTATTTGCTTGGCACGTTATAGTCACAGTTAGATGGCCCAAATGAAGTACAAGGTTTCATTAGGCTGCAGAAGCTACAGCACTGTACATAGCCCAAAGTGATTATACAATGCCCCAAGAACAGCAGAAAAGGAAGGCAAGAGAAAAAGGACCTCTCCCCACTACAAATGAAATGCTGAGGTACAGTCTGATTACATGACCTGACCAAGACCAGATAGGAGACCTTAGGGCTACACACTCTATCCAGGTGTTTGAAGTCCAACACCAGTCCCATCATCCCATTACCATTCTTCCCACATTTCTGTTACACTGCTTTCTTGTGTCAATAACTCAGACGGTAGGGTACCGAGCTTTTACATGATTTCTATCTCTATCCTAGCTGTGAAGTGATGAAAGAAGGAAACCCACACAATCAACTTCTCAGAGAATTCAATGTTTAGTTACTATCTGATTTGTCAAATACTGTCAATTAGTAATATTTGGTAATTCTGTAAATATTATGCTTTAAACTGGCAACACAGGAATGAGTATTATGTATGTTTGGCCCAAGAACAGTTCTAATGAACAGCTCAACTAGGCATTTTGTTACAAAAGAAAAGCCTTTGTTTGAAAAAGCATGGCAAAATCTGCAAAACCAGATTTTGATTTAAATGTTAGAATGTTTGCCAAGCCAGCTTCTTGGATTTCTAGACTTTGATCAGCATGTCCATGACAACCATGCCTATTGCTTTAATCATCGTCAGAAACCACGTGCATGTCATGAGCAACAAATACTGCCAAATCTTACTCTTGGTTTACCATGGTGGAAATGAGATCAAAATTGCAGTTAACATACAATATGTTGACAACACTGATTTTTCAAAGCAAACAAGAGATACACACTCATACATTAAACTGACAAATGTAAGACTGGTGTTTTGCCATTTTAAAATTCACCTATAAAAATTCATTGACACGGCTTAATCAATATACTTTCCCAAAGAGTACGACTTGAGGAATGAAAGCATTTGTAACAGCAGAAATAGGGTAATTGTTCAAGTCGAATAAATAATGTTATTGTGGATTGCACGCTACACAAACTTGCATGTTTCGTTTAATGCTCTGCTCCTGGAGAATTCTGTTCCATTCCAAATGCCACCCAGCTAGAAAGAGACTGACTGATTGCAGGGCCAAGAAAGTAGAGGACTGTATTTATACTCAGGAGAGGTACATGTATGAAGATGAAATAAAGAAAGGAGAAAAGTGTGTAGGAGGAAGCTTCTGTGTACACTTGACTGTGAAATTATTGTGACAGAATGTACTACCAGCAAGAGCAGAGTATACGGTGACCCCTGGAGCAAGAAGCAGACACATAGAGAGCTTAAGCCATCTTACCTGCTTCTAATTTTGTGTTTGAGAGGCCAGGCATCAGCTCCAGCAACTCACTGTCCCCTTTTCCCCAGCCTAATGCACTGTCAGCAGAAAGGCTATGATATCCGTATTGCCCTAGAGAAGAGGTGCTGAGAAATCCTACCAACTTTATCAGAGACCTGACTGTAATAGTTTCATTATTTTGGACCTCAGTACAAAGCCACCCCCTATTTTGATCAGGCCTGAAGAGCAGAATTGATATGAGTGTGATAGAAGATTTCAGATCGGCAACAACAGCTGATGGGCTTTAACTGCCACGAAGAGTGAGCCGCTTCTATAAATGCGCTAGTGGGAGGTGTCCCTGCCCATGAAGGGAAGTTGGAACTAGATGATCTTTAAGGCCCCTTCCAACGCAAAGGATTCTATGATTCTATGATGCTTCCAGTGACAATAAAAGCCATATAGTACACTCACCAGTCAGAGGCTGAAGCAGCCCTAAGCCTTATGACAGACAAAGCTTCTAAGAAAATCCCAGTTAAACAAAACACTTTCTGGTCTTGTCTGTTAAGCTTTATTTTCTTTATTTTTCAGCCCCATCTTATTCAGATATAATTTTATTTGGCATAAATTCTTAGTCTAGAATATCCAGTACATCTAGAAATTATATATTTATGGTTCATTTAGAAAGTAATGAGTGTTTTCTGACAGTTATTCCCCTTTTCCTTTAAATGATCCATATCAAGTAAGAGTTTTCATCATATCACTAATGCACAAATTATACTAGAGACAAGAAGGTTGAAACAAAGCATTCATTTGGTTTCTGTGTCCCCTAGATGTTCTTGCTAAGTTGCATGTACTAATAAAGATGCAGAAACAGTTCATTTAAAGACCTCAGAAGTCTCAAGTATCACATATCAGCAATATCATAGACCCAGCAACATGGACTACATGCAGCAAGGAAAAAATAGACCAGTTATATTAATTTTCTAAACATATAACCTCTCTGTATGTCTATATATTCTGTTGACACATAGCAGATTTAAATGCATACAAAAGTCAGGAAAGACAAAGAAAAAGGTTGAATAATCTAAGGACATTCTTTTATGTGCCGTTTTGGCGTAAGTGTGCAAGTGCGTCCTCATTCTCTACACAGCACTGAGAAAGGTCAGAGGACTTCAGTGAATTTCCCAACATTGCAATTTGCTGCAGAGTCAGGACTGGAATTCTGGGACATCCAGTATGCCAAACTAATTCCTTTCTGATTTAACATTTTGAGTATGCTTTTTCATCATCTTTTCATCTTCCTCAAAAGTATGCCCGTACAACTAGCACTAGGTTTTTCTAACACCATCTCCTGGTTGTGCTGACTTACAGTTGAAAGTGTCAAACAGCTCATGTACCAAAATACAATTCCAGCCCTCCTACTCCTGCAAACTACTTGGGAGCCTGTCAGTGCATTAAGCTGTTGTTTATTATGATTGCTTTTCTGCTCTATTTGATGAAGCATCCTTATCAGCAGACCTTGTAAGTTTCTTCTAGGAAGGGGATCCACCTACCACTGTTGTGCTGACTTCATCTTCCCCCTGTGCTTTTATGCCTTTCAGTGGTGTAACACTCAGGGGAAGATGAGGGAAAGTGTTAGATAAATTGTTCCTGTGTGTTTCCTTTTGAGGGAACTCTCTGCTCCTTATTGCTTATAATGAAACTAGTTTTAAGCAGGGCATTTAGAGGGCTTTGTTTTGTTTTTGCTGACTCTGCAACCTGATACTTTGAGAGAATTGTCTAGGGAAAGCAAAGAGTTTTTTTATGTCTGTCACTGCCAAGTGATTTGGCAGATTCCTCCATGAGATGCACAATCAAATAGGTTGAGAGAGAGCTTGGCTGGCCATTTACCAGCAGAATAGCTCAACTTAAACACTTTTAAAATCTTATAATGGCCAGTTTGTGGTTTTGGCTGAGGAAAGGAAGAGGATGAAAAATAGAGGCAGCTGGGTGTCAGTGAAGGACAGAATATCGATACCATTACAATTGCTGTGCCACAGAAATAAATACTGACTTTGTACGTACTTTGGATCTAGCCAAGGCAAACCCATGTTAGGACTAGGTAAACCTGCAAAGATTATTTCATCTGTCTTAGTGTTTGTCTGGAAGACTAAGGTGATGTATTGCTGTCTCATGAATCAGAGGGCAAGGTCCTTTTGTTTGGTTCACTGCTAGTGGATAGAGGGCCCAGTGAGTGGTTTTATAGAATTCATGATGCTTCATAAACTCATAGGCCAGGGGGAGTCCCCTTCAGCCTCAGCACTAACACCAGTGCAAGACTGGCTTCAGTTTGTGCCTGAAGGCCATTAAAGAAGGGACTCTAGGCTGCTTCCAACCCAGGGGTACCTCAGGGAAGGAAGCCTCTCCATTCTTCAAATCCCTGCTGATTTCCAAAGTCAGAGCCTCACACAGAATCTGTTGCATAGGCCTAGATCTGGGCATTGAGACATACTTCAAGTAATGGCTAGTTTCTGTTTGTTCTAGAAAAATCTGTTTGGTGTGATCTTTCCCAAAGGCCTACCTGTCCTGGCTGCAGTAAATAATCTTTGAAGTGTCTAAATAAAGATGTAGAGATGTGGGAGAGCCATACAGTCACATAGCAGAAGTACTGGGAGTTTTGGTTTTATGGAGTGACTCTGTCAACTCGGCGTTTAAAGGATACAATTGTCAACTCCCCAGACAATGCTGAAAATGTAAAAAGCTTGTTCATATTGCAGTTTGTAACCTGGTTTGAATATTACTTCAAACATGGTAAGACAGAGGTTCCACCAAGCTTTTGCAGACAAGGGTACAAACTAGGCTAAAGACTACCTGGCCATAAAGGCAACAGGTTAACGTATGTTGATGTGGTAACAACCAAATATTTTGCCATTATGAAGAGGGGCATAACTTTGTCAAGTTAAGTTGACAGGCTGTTCCTTGGAAGTGTTTATGCAATTCAACTGTGCTGCTGCTGCCACAGACATGAGGGGGGAAAAAAGAAAATAAAATAGAAAACATCCAGCCTCAGACCTCTCAGGCTATTAGCGTATCTTACTCAGGTTTTGCCTTCCACCAAATACTGTCAAATTTCTGTTTTGTTTGGACCTGAAGGGTGGAGGGAGTTGGAGAGTTGCATTTGCTGCTGTCAGTGCTTCCTAATGTTTCTCACTAGAGAAAAATGAGCTTGTTTGTTTGAGAATAAAAATTCCCTGTGGGACACAGTTTGAGAAACTGAAGATAAAGGAAGGAAAATAATTTCTGTCAGGGCAAAGTATAAACCTCTATAAAAGCAGAATAGCAAAACACCTACAGAGAATGTTGTAGCTTTGCCAGCAAACTAATTAAAGTCACTGGCTGAGGAGAGAGCTGTGACAGGCAAATAGTTAAAATAAAAGTAAATCAGAAGTTTAGTCTAGCAATTGTAACAGGAAATTACCGTCGGAGTCAGGGCTCCTACATTCTTTTCCTAATTCTGTTTCAGATTTACTAAGTTAGAGATAGATTTTAAAAGTAGCTTCTAATTTGGAGAGCCACACAGAGTCCTCTGTGTGTACAGTTGGACACTTCAACTAGCATCTTCAGTGCTCTCCTGAGCGTTTGTGAGGGCAGAGCATTTCAGGGCATTGGCATCTCTGGAGCCAGCTACCTGACCTACAGTTTCCAACCCGCTCAAAGTGGCCACCTCTCAAAGTTTCCTGTCTGTGAATCATGGCTCATAGAACATGCTGCTGTGGGAGTCTGATGTTTAAACGCTCTTTGTCTGGCATAACATGTTGCACTGGGAGTGTTATGTTTAAATACTGTTTGTAAATATATATACAAGACTTCTCAGACATACTCTGTCTCCAAGGTCAGTGCTATTGCTTTTAGAAATAATGTACTCTGTGACCTGCATGTTTTCTGAAAGGACTGCTTCTTAGTAGGGGTAATGAAGCTGCATTTCCAGGTCTGACTGCAGGAGGAGTTTAAGTAGAGTGTGACAAACAGAATCAGAAATAACTTGTCTAATACTCAACATAGCTCCAGATGAAACTACAAGTAAAGCAATGTGTAAAGCAATGTGTAATGCCTCAGGAGGAGAGGGAACATTCCTCAATCATGGGTGCTCTCTGTGCGTAGGGTTCCTATCAATTCCCAAAGAATTTCTAAATGTAAAGAGTATTCAGGTCCTTCCTACACTAACTTGAGTTGTGCTACAAATTCCTCTGAGACAGAGCCAAATTAAATGTCCAGAATGTCTCCATAAATTGACATTTTCCTGCCCTACGTTCAATTACAATCTCCCATCCTTATCAAGGAACACCATGGATCAGATGATTACACTCTGGATGTCCGCCAGCACTCATTTAGTCATAGAAGTTCAAATGTTTCTCATTATACCAACCAATATTTTTTTTCTTCTGTGCAATACTTTAAGTATATATGTCCTAATGTCAGCTTCTTCTTTCCTATGAGCCAGAATATTTACAGTGACTTGTCAGATTGAGTTCCACGAAGCAGTTATAGATGTTTGCCTGTTTGTAACAGAGATTGCTACTGCATCTGAGTTTTAAAGAATTATGCTGTGTTGAGGAATAAGCATAAAAAAATATAGAACATTGTTTACTGACACTTCAGGAAAAAAGTTTGAGGTCCCACTATTCCTCTTCTGCTCACCATGGTGCGTAGGGGAAGCACACTCAATGTTCTTTTCCCTCTTGCTACTCTGTAACCTCCACGGAGGTAACACAGTGTACACCATCTCCATCAGCGGCAGGAGCTCAACTGTCAGAGCTCCTTCCAAGCTCAGGTCTTCTGCCAACCACCTGCTTTTTCAGCTTGTGTTTTCACATGGAAAGCCATTTGGATCTATGCAACTGAGAAATTGTACAAGCTCCCGAAACAAAAACAAACCCTTCCCCAGCATGATGGGTCATTTAACTTTTGTAAACTTCATCTGGGGATGTTGAAAAAAAAAAATCCACAGAAACGTGACATATAAATAAATGACAAAGCAGCCTTTGGTAGGTGATCATGCAATTCTGCCACTACACAGGCAAAGTATGTCCATCTAGGCAACAATAAGCAAAATACAATAATTATGTGAGTAGTATTTCAACACCTGCTAGAGACTGGGAAAATGGCTTCATCTTTACAGCTATCTTCAGGACAGCTGTATTAAATACTCTCATCTTCACCTTAACATATTAGCATATTATGTACTTTACCATACTTTTGTAAAATACAACACAGTTTTAGTGAGTGCCTTTAGAAAAAAAAGAAGATCTTTGCATAAGGTTGTTGTCTACTCTACTAGATTCCCTAGATACATATGCTTTCTTTAGGGGACATTTAACATTTAAACACCACCACAGTCCCTTTGAGACTCCCTATTTCCTTCAAAGTGTAGAAATCAGTGAAACCATTTGCCAAGAGCAAGAAGCCAAATGAAGTTCATGAAATTAATGATTTCCTGTCACGGTTTGAGACAAATTCAGAGGG